>CM023829.1:16403511-16446011 GCA_013266295.2 Branchiostoma floridae x Branchiostoma japonicum | reverse complement strand
ATGGTAACATTTTAGGTTCACAAATCTTCAAAAGATTTCAAAATTAATACACTTTTACTTGATATGTGCAATTCAAGCCTAGAAGTAAAGAAAGATATAGCTTTTGACCACATAAATAATATATATAAAGTTTATCGCTAAGTTGATAAATAAAAATATTTCAGATGTATACTTCCTGAAAGAATAAATAAAGGTAAACAACAATAAAGTGTTCGAATTCACTCCAAGGTTTGATAAATAGATATTAAATACAAAAAGTAGCATTTAAAACTAACATTAAATTGGTCGTTGCACTTCATAATCTTTTAAATCAGATAAATCATTTCCTTGTAAAATTATATTACTTGCACAAAATATACATATATGTTCCGTATACAAATATACATTAAACTTATGTACTAGGAAACAAAGTATCCAACACGGAAGTCACTGTGACTTAACTTTGAAACATACATTATGATGTTGTATACGTCAAACACTAGTGTTTGAGGGTATGTACAAACCGGAAGCTGTTCCTCGTCACTTCCTGTTCGTTAATTTGAAAGAGTTTCTATTTTTAGGCAAGACGTGTCTGTGGTTTAAATAGCCACGCCTACATGACTCACTATGCACAAAGTAAACCAGACCAAGGGGGTAAGGAAAGGGAAACCTCCTTGACCAAACTAAGATGATCTAATTAGTCTCACGAATGCTGTCAAAAAATGGGAGCAATTTCTATGACGAGGAAACACTTCTCTCCTACAGTGTACAAAATGTCCAGTCTATACATATGTAATAAGCACATTCAAATTGAAAGCAGCGGTAAAAGTATATTCCTTATTAAGTTATTGCCACACGATATTTCCACCGCGATCTGACCTGTCAAGAGCGCCAACTAATGTTTTCAGATAGTACTGCAGCTAAAAAAAGGCGTTGCTACTTGTATGATCAGATCATGTTATTGCCTCTAATACGTCGAATATTCTAAATCTAGACGTCAAATTATCGATACTACAACCATTTTGGTACTTCTATTATAGCATCACTTCTTGGCTAAGCAAAATAGAGAACTTAGGGAACTAGAAATAAGACATGTTCAAAAACGGAAGTTGGTCCGATACGGACCTTACCTTAGAGCCAAACATGGTTTGGTGGTCTGAAACAACGATATACATGTATCGTATAGCCGTTGTGTTTTTACCAAGGAGTTTTTACAAAGGTGCAGCGGCCACGCAGGCGTTGGGTACGGTCAGGTGCACACACTTGTAGCGGTAGGTGTTGTCAGCCCCGCCGCACTCTTCTCGCACCAGCACGGGTTTGGTGTAGGTGACGCTGTCACAGATCATGTTCAAGTTGTAATTATTGGGTGGCTGGAAGGGGAAGGTCGACTGGCACCGAGCGTAGGAGATCTCGGTTGGGAATCGGTTAGTGTCGGAGTCGATGACGACCTGCCAGGGACAGTAGGCCCGCTGAGAGAGGTCGTTCTCGCTCGGCTGCACGCAGGTGCCCGTCTCGCAGGGGTTCGCTCCCGAGGACAAGGTCTTCGTCTCGGGGTTGTTTGCCGAGGAACAGTCGGAGAGAAGCTGGCCGAGCTCGGCGGCGGAGGGTTCACCGCAGCCCGACCGTGCTTCTGGAACGACGTCGGTCGGGTACGTGTCCGTTGTGGGGATGGCGATGCCGCTGACAAGAACGCCGCCTAGCGCCAGGAAGGAAAACAGGATCTGGAGGAAACGACAGAGAAGGAAAATATTAATTTTTTTGTCTTAAACTCTTAAACATGGAAACATATCTACACTATATAATTTAGTAATAATCTATACAATGGTCACGTTTTCACAAAACTTTATGTCATGTAATTACAACGGCGTACGTAAACGCCTCAAAGTTTCACTGTGCGGTACGAATAAAAGTTATCATATTCACCACCACAACTTATGCTTAACCGATCAATTCTTTTGCCACCACGAAAGTTTTTGAAAGTAAAAATCATGCCTCAAGTTTGAAACATAACGTTTAAGAACACTCCGCAAAAAGTATATATAGACACAAAACTCCTAGACTTGTCAGTGTGCTCTTACCGTGGTAAAACTAGCCATGAGGACTTTTTTCTTGCAGACGGGAGAGCTGGGTTTGTCCGGAGAAGGAATGACTTGGATCGGTGACAAGTGGCTCGGTAGATCTCTGAGTAGCGCGATCGGCAGAGTAGAAGAAGACTCCTGTACAACCAGCCTTTCGGTGAGAAGGTGTTCTGAGAGACTACCATCCTCCCCGCCTTTTTATACACAACATCGAGGAAACAGTGTTGGAAAATCTTCTTTGCGTGGTGATAGTCCCCTAAGAGTATGTGGATGAGGACAGGCGGCTATTTTTGCCGGTTGACCACAGTGTCTTGGCAGGCACGTGTGTTGGGATTCCCCTAAGTTTGCCCTCTGGGTTAGATTACAACACCAAACAACCGCGCCCGCAACTTCCGGTTGGACGCAACTTCCGGTCGGGCGGCTCGCGAGGAAAGTAGTTTCGCGTTTCTCGTCAACCACCTGCAAAGGTTGGAAGGGTTACCATTTCTGTCACAAAAAAAAATTAAAAATAAAACAAGACATATAACAGCGATTAATATTAGTCGAAGCGATAGAGGATACCATAGTTTTTCTTCGTGTATTCTATTCCATCCTGAGTTGCAAACATACACTTAGTCCACATTTCAAGTTCTTCGCAAAAAGATATCTGCTTTTTCTTAAAAAAAATCATGCACTGAAAATGACAGTGTGGTTTTGTTAGTTTTATTATAACTTGATACCTATCCATTTACTCTCCCAAGTCTGTATCAAAGCATTATCTAGTAACCCTTTACAATTCAAACCGTTCTTGTAAATCCACTACTAGTAGTAAACAAAACAGCTTGCACGATTGTATATCATTTATGTTTCATCTTGATCTAGAACACAAAACACAAGATTCTACAGTGACTAACTTGCCCTGGTACCACATGCTTTGCGTGACAAATAAGGCTATCAAGATCCGTGCCACCCTGTGTTTGCGTATTGTTATCTCGATACGTCCCTGTTTGTATAAGTGTACAGAGGGGTCATACAATATGCCGTTGCTAGAACACGGCTGTGGTACATTCAGGGGATTCCTATCCTCCCCATACACCCATAAAACTACAACAAAATTGTACAAACAAACGAGGAAAAAAACAACAACGGCACGATCGTAATTTCCAAGCAGATGTTGGAGTGGACAATTGTAAGGTTTTCTAACCAGGGCCATTTTTTCTTATAGTCCTTGTCCAAAAGGATAGAAAACTTTACAATTGCCCACCACAACATCTGCTTGGTGACTATGACTCAGGCACTCTGTATAAAACATATGTAAGAAGCCTAGTATTTCTTTTGTTGTTGTTGTCTCGAAAAGCAATGTGATCGTAATGTGAACCATCCTATTTCTTAGTCATGTCTGTCACATGATGTCTGTGGTATCCCCCCTTTCTTGTGTCATGGTTACGTGTTTGGGGGGCAATCCTAGACTGGGAGCACCCCTTTTGAGTTTTATTTTTGGTAACTTTCCTCACTTCCGGAGCGGGGGTTTCCCAGTAGCGGGCACGTGGTTGTTAGTACCGCGTGAGCTTGCAAAGCACGTGCGAGGTCTTGTCTACACTTCCGGAAAATTATCAATCTCCAAGCAGATGTTGGGCAAAGAAGGGGGTAAATCGTTAAGTTTTCCAAGTTGTCCTTTTCATTAAAAATTTCTGTGTCTAACTGCTTTTTTGGGGACACAAAAAAAGGACAGCTAAGAACATGTAACGGTTTAGAAAAACTACCCCCCACCCAAACAAATTAATATATAATGCCGCTCGCCTGAACTGAACTGCTACCCTAGACAACTTTTGTACTGTAGAAAATTCATATTTTAATGCGGCTAGATAGACGGCTAGAGAGACCTTCTATTGCAAAACATGTAGTTGTACTATAACTTTAAAGCGACATTTAGCAACCAAACTATCAACGCGGATTCAAAAACAGTAAAATGTAGCCAAATAGGAAAAAAAAATAATTGGCGAGGGAAGTTTGGCCGTCGTGCATTTGCGCGATCACTTCGGAGGGGGAAATTAACCCTCTCGCGGACTGACTCTCCTGGCAAATTATTTCCCCTTTTTTGATTGTACACATTTCATTGTGACCTGTACTTAACCCAATGAGGCAAACAAAGTTTTACCATGGTTTTACCCCTTCTTTGCTTCCTTTGACGTTTTCCTAGTATATTTACATACGTATTCACGTCACGCGTGTGGAGTGTACAAGCTTTCAAGGACATTGTTCCTCTCTGAGCAAGTGCATTGTATCTAGACTAACAGCGTGAAAGCAAGATGTACAGTGTGCATTGGTCCGAAATCGAACCCAACTGCCCATCACAATTAGCAGTTCAACCTATGACAGTATGGCAATTAACGGTTCGACCAATTAAAGAGCGGCATTGTACATTTTGACGGAAGTGGGCGGGGCTATGCTATGGGGTCGGTCTATTTCTTTTGGCCAGGGTCACGTAACAGGTCACGCGTGGGTGACGGACATGCATAGCATCCCGTACAACAACTTTTCTCAGAAAATGACAACTTTTTTTCAGAAAAGGAAACGCAGAGAAAAGAAAAAAAAGCGGGAACTGTTTGGTGGTTTTCTCTAAGATTGTACTAGGTTAATGTAACTAGACAGTAGTATGATACAACTCTTTGCCTTATACCGTACGTACACTGTGTTTTCTATCAATATTGTCTAGCTTAGAATCTACGTGTAGATTGTATGAAATTAATGTAATTAGCTAGTAGCCTTATGCAATGCTTTGCCTTATATTGCACCTGTTACGATTACTGTGCTATAAAATGAGACTTGGAACTTGTGACCGACCTCAGTCAACAGTGGCAGGACTTCCCCATAGTTTGTGCAAATATTTTCACCACACCTAACTTCCTCTGGCGTCATAACAAGGCGTGTACTCGAGCACCTGTTCCCTGCCAGGACAGGTGGGGAAACCCCGACACAGGTAGGGTTCGTCCCGCAGGCAAGGCGATACCAAGAATTATAAGAAGGAAATGTTGTTAATTTATCTTGTCAATCAGTACTGTGACGTCAGAAGCGCGTCAACTACGTTCGTTGACACTTCCGCTTCTATGGTTTAATTGGCGTGGGAATGGCATGTGCAAATATTGAGGGAAGAAATAAAGTAATTTGTAACGTGCCCTGTGTCTGTGACCTGTGCACACTTCCGGTGTGGTTAGCTTACAATACTTGAGCCGTGTCGAAGCCTCGCTTCACTAAATAGGTATCAAAAAAGCAGTAAGCTTTGCCTCATGGAGTGACCTTTTATCCAAACAGTGTTATCACTGTTACGTCTGTTTGTCTAAGGTTGTAGTCCCCACTGGACAGTTTTTTTTCACAACAACTACGGTCAGTTTTTTCCATAGTTACCGGGTTTCGGAAGGTTTCTATCAGTGTACTGCGCGTGGTTGACACTACGTTAACACTTAAGCTTGTACGATTGTATTGGCGGGAAAATGAAAATAAATATAAAAAAATAATTAATAAATAAATGAAATAAAAAATTACAAAAATAAAGATAAATAATCTGGTTACGGGATGGCCAACTATAGTGTCTTGCCTCCGAGAAAGTCTGCTTGACGATTAGGGGAAATGCATGGTGAATCACCCTGTGGGTCATTCTGTCACACAATGTTACACACTGCGGACTGTCCTTTGGTCTTTGAACCGGGCCCATTATTAACCATGGACGATCTCCAAGCATATGTTGAAAGGCATGATGTGTAACTTAACAACAGGCACGCATCAAAAGTGGTCATAGAATGTGAAGACATGTATTCAAAACCCTCTAGCCCCCCCCCCCCTTCGCAGGAGGCTGCTATATACAAGTGTTTGTAGAGCTAGCAGTGCAATAACTCATGACAAACGGCCAATTAGAAAAAAAAAATGACTGCGCGCTTGATGACAGTATGAAGGTACTAGTAACGTAAATAGAATATTGACTGCACCCTGACTCTGCATCAACCAACACCTGTATAACGTAGAGCTTATTTGAATAGCCTCTATAGAGCAGGCTCCGTGGAGTTAGCTAGCTCCGCAGAGGTGGTAAAAATAGCCCCTACTGCATTCGTCGCCAATTAACCGTGACTCAGGTGGAAAGGCCCAGAACTTGAGGGTCGACCGTGGCATGCTACAGCTTACTGTTTTCTTGAGCTACCAAACAAGTCACTACTAGGACGTACAATCGTCCGAAGGATCTGGAAAGGAATGGACAAATGATTTCAGCTGATTTTGTAGCAACTGATTGACGTCTTCTAAGGTCGGCCAGCATGGCAACGAACACCGAGGTAAAGAAACATGTTTTGTTGTTTGCAATTTGGGTCCATGAGCTGATACAAAACGGTAAGCCATTGCAATGAACGGTTGTATTCTACCAAAGAAACTGTAGATTAAAGGGGAAAGAAATGTTATGTTCACTTTGAAAGGTCTTATTAAGAATTTTTGTTGATTTGTTCATTCTATAATGGTGGACGCGTTCCTACAAAGGGCTAAGTTTACACAAAGTATAATGTTACCTAGTCAACATGCCGGAGGTTTCTTGTTTAGCTTTTCTAGTAGGTAGCGTTCAAAACTTCCCACAAGCTTCTTTGCTGTGACGATTGAAATCACGGCGTGTTTTTCAAAAAGGCAATAAATTTGTGAATTTTCAAAAATAAATCATTTTCTCTATTTGTTGAATGTTAGAATAAAATTGAACGCTTGATTTAGCAGCTAGCTATAGATATGTTGCACATCAAGGGCATATTGTATATAGCGGTACAGGAACTCTAGGAACTTAATAAAATCTGGAGGCTCTCTGGTGCATTGTAGAGCCATTTCTGTGAAAAATAACAAACGGACTGGTATTTCATTGCTCCTGGTGCATTTAAATGCCCTTCTCGTCTTACTTAGAATCGTTTTGATGTTTTTACCGCAAAACGATCTCTCCTGTAATACATGAGGGACACTCCTGGCAAAACAGGGAAACTGAATACACCAATGCTACGCTTAAAGGCTATTCTAAAGATAAAACGTTAAAACGACATTGGAAAAGTATGAATACCTGACCGGATAATTTGCGTCTGACTCCTGTATGCAACGCAAATTGCAAACTCGTTGGTTTTGATTGTCTTGCTGGAGACTACATGTATCTAAATATCCCACATATTTGAATCTTAATAATAAACTGAAGCTGCTTAGTTTTTCGAGTAACTTTCAAAACTTCTCACGAACGTCTTTGCTGTGACGATTGAATTCCTATTGATTCATGATATGATACATATGATAAATTAGAAAAAAAACAAAATGAACAAAATGCACCCATGAGAAAATGAAGAAAATTATATTTGTTGACAATTCTCATAAAACAATATCACATATCATTTTCTTCACTTTCCCATGGGTGCTTTTTGGTTTTTCTGGTGCACAACGATATCATATCATGAGTCAATAGTGTTTGCAGAAAAGCACTGTAGTTTGGTTAAGCGAGAAAATCATATTTGACGTTAATATTTTCATCAATGGTCCACCACTAGTGTTGATCCCACAATTTCAAAAGTTGCAGATTAGTTACAAAAGTCAGGCATTCTCAAGGACTACTTTATCCTTTTGACAATTCAAGATAAGAAAATTTACTGATCAAATTTGTATCAGTTGCTGCACCGTAAAATGCAACATGACAAGTCTATATGCTTGTTGCTTACAGTCAGCCATCTTGAATGTGTATTGTGGAATGTGTACTGCAAGGGATTCTGGGATGGGTACGTTTCTACCACTGGGACGAGTCTTCGCCCCATGAAACGATGTACAAAATGCTGCAAAAAAGACGCACAAATACATAACGCCTGACACACTCTGATTTAGTACAGATGTACGTGTACAGGTGCCCTTGTAGCTTATGAAGATGGTAGTGTTGAACTGATTGGCATTCATTCCACTGCTCCACAGGATGTACTAGTACTCTACCAAGGTTTATTAATTAACGCAGCTGTGTGCGGTGATGCAGAAGTTGTGAAGCAGGCACTGGAAGCCGGAGCACAAGTGAACAAGGCTGATCAGGTAGCATGGATAAAAAGCTAAGTTGACATTTACCTTGTCTGTTGCTATGTACTTTCAATGACCTTCTTTACCAAGTATGCTTTGAAAAGAAATTCATTTTGGTAAAATAACAATTATAAGCATACATGTATATCTATTAATGTGTACGTGCTCATAGGATGGTCTCACACCGCTGTTCGCGGCAGCCGGGGAGGGATATGGGGAAGTTGTGCAGCAGCTGCTGAAGGCTGGAGCAGAAGTGGACAAGGCGGGCCAGGTAAGATGGATACAAAACAAGATCACATCTAGCGTTTGAGACTTGCATGTAGTACAAAACTTGCTGCTTCCCGGTAGTCATTCTCATCACGTTCTGCTCATGCACAGACCGGAGTCACTCCGCTGTACATAGCAGCCCAGGAGGGACATGTGGAAGTTGTGCAGCAGCTGCTGAAGGCTGGAGCAGAAGTGGACAAGGCGAAACAGGTAAAATTGAAAAATTAAAGAAATAACAAGGCTTGCTATAAGTACTATTCCCATGGCGACAGTTTTAGTTGATAATTTAGCTGTATTTATGTCTTGAACAATTTGTTAGCATTGTAGCTAGGCTCGCACGTTTTACAGAACACGCTCCTTCCTTACCGATATTCATTCTCATCAAGTTCTGCTCACACACAGGACGGAACCACTCCGCTGTACATAGCAGCCCAGAATGGACATGTGAAAGTTGTGCAGCAGCTGCTGAAGGCTGGAGCAGAAGTGGACAAGGCTAGGCAGGTAAGATGGATTCAAAACGAGATCACATTTAGCATTATAGACTCAGAGGCTTTACAAAACTTATTCATTTCCGATATTCATTTTCATCAAGTTCTGCTCACTCACAGATCGGAGCCACTCCACTGATCATAGCGGCTGACAAGGGACATGTGGAAGTTGTACAGCAGCTGCTGAAGGCTGGAGCAGAAGTGGACAAGGCTAGGGAGGTAAGATGGAAACAAAATGATATCACATTTAGCAGTGTATACTCGCACGTAGTAAAAACTTGATTCTTCCCTATATCCATTCTCATAAAGTTCTACTTAAACACAGGACGGAGTCACACCACTGATCACAGCAGCCTGTAATGGACATGTGGAAGTTGTGCAGCAGCTGCTGCAGGCTGGAGCAGAAGCGGACAAGTGCATGCAGGTAAAATTGATAAATTAAAGAAATAACAAGGCTGTCGATAAGAACTATTCCCATGGCGACAGCTTTAGTTGATAATTTAGTAGGATTTATCTCTTGAACAATTTGTTATGTGATAGTTTTGGTTAACTTCCAAATGTATGAAATTCCCCTCATTTACCGATTAGGTATTATATTTTGATAAATAATGGATGAAATCTTCATTTTTATCAATGGTGTCTATCAATGTTTTATTTATTTATTCACATATGTTTAATGAGTATTGGGCAGAAAGCACAGTTGCTTATATGACGCCTTCTACTCAAAAGCACAAATATAAAAACAAGAGTAAAACATAATAACAAAATACATACATAATTACAAAGTGGGTCAAGTAGAATGAGTACAAACAAGACAAGTTGGTGATCTATCAATTACGAGAATCTACCAGTACAGTGAATAAAGGTTTGAACTATGTCGAAGATATTACAGTTTTGTGAATGTGAGAGTAACGTGGATCCTCGTAGCAGTAAAGAACATAAGGTACTGTCATTGAGATGCTGTAGCTCTACTATATTGGAAAGAGATGATAACAAAGTACTTCTATAACTGACATAAAGATTACAGTGTAGGAAATAATGTTCAGTTGTTTCGCTATGATAGCCACATTTACATGTAGGGTAATTGATACAATGGTGTTGAAATAAGTGGTAATTTAATTGACTGAAGTTTAAACGGAGCCTTGTGTGATGAACAGCGGAGTGTCTTTGACCATGAGAGAAATGGGAGTGTTTTGTCGGTCTGTTGAATAATAAGTCTAACTCCTTTTTAAAGATATTAATCGTAAGAGAGGCTTTGACATTAGGGGGCAGGTCATTCCACAAGTAAATAGTTGACGGTAGGAATGATTTTTTGTACTTTTCTGTTTTACAAGCAATGGTGGTGAAATTCTGGTTGGCGCGAAGGTTATATGAAACAGAATCACAAATACGTGATGGAATAAGGTCTTGTAAGTACTGTGGTGCAAGACCATTCATTATTTTCCAAAGTTGGGTCAATTTATGTTTTTGCCTTCTGCCAGCCAGAGTATCCCATCCAACCTCAGCTAAGACGCACTCGTGTTTAGTGCCTCTCATGGCTCCAGTACAGACACGTGCCGCTGACATTTGGACAGACTCGAGTACATCACAATCTTTACCGGAAAGGCTACACCATACAACATCAGCGTATTCAATTAATGGACGAATCATGGTGATATACAATGTTTCCAAAGTTCCCCGGGGGACAAAGTATGATATTCTCTTCAGAAGGTTGATACGTTTCATTGCCTTGTTTGACAAAACAGACACATGATATGACCAAGACAAGTCACGTTTCAGGTGTAATCCCATGGCAAGTGCTTGTGAGAGTCAACTTCAATCAATGTTTTATTCTTATTCTCTTCCAAGTCTACCGACATGACACTTCTGTTAGGGTGAAAGCGATCGTAGATGACCCATTTGATTCAGACAATTTATGTGTAACGATTGAAGTGAAAAAAGAGAACAATTTTCAGTTACGATATTTCTGTTTTGCTTGAAGAAATAAACGAATAACACGGACTGCCTGATGTAATTGATTTACATGTCTCTATCATTATCTTTAAAAAAGCAGTGCTAGCTCATTATCACTCCCTCACAGACAACAGATTTGACCCCAACAACATATGTACATGGCTTAGCCACTGTCAATGCCGCAACTGCACTCCGTTTTAAATTCTGTAATCAGATACCATATCTTATTAGTATTACATGCATTTCTATGATTTATTTCTCATTATTACTTCTGATTTGGTGAATTATTATTTGCATTGTTTCATTATTTTCATTATTGTTTAACTGTTTATTTGTTGTTGTTACTCTTCTCGTTATTAGTTTTTTGGTCATGATTGTTGTTATAATTACTGTTATTGTTATTTTGTATTGGATATCATTTATTGTAAAGTTCTGTCATATTATTTTATTTTGGTTGGGGAGATTGTAAAGGAACATCCGGTCCTGTTTACCCTTTGACCATTTGCATGTATACATACATGTAATAAAGTTGAAATAAATAAATAAATAAATTTAGTACCAGTAATTGAAAAAAATATGTTACCTTCTGTTAAAATATGTCAGCCACTGGCGTCGTTGGATGAGTCCGATATTTTTTCTCATAAATTTCTACTCACACAGACCGGACCCACTCCACTGTGCATAGCAGCCTGTAATGGATATGTGGAAGTTGTGCAGCAGCTGCTGAAGGCTGGAGCAGGAGTGGACAAGGCTATACAGGTAAGATGGAAACGAAATGAGATCACATTTAGCATTATAGTCTTGCAAACGTTTTCCTTCCGAAATTCATTCTCAAAATCACCATGCACGTTCTGCTCATGCATAGACCGGACCCGCTCCGCTGTACATGGCAGCCCAGAATGGACATGTGGAAGTTGTGCAGCAGCTGCTGAAGGCTGGAGCAGAAGTGGAAAAGGCGGAGCAGGTAAGATGAATACAAAACGATATCACATTTAGTATTGTAGACTCGCACAATTTACAGAACGTTTTCCTTTCAGATATTTATTCTCATCACGTTCTGCTCGTGCACAGGACGGATGCACTCCGCTGTACATAGCAGCCCAGGAGGGACATGTGGAAGTTGTGCAGCAGCTGCTGAAGGCTGGAGCAGAAGTGGAAAAGGCTAGGCAGGTAAGATGGAAACAAAATGAGATCACATTTAGCATTGTAGACTCGCACATTTTGCAGAACGCGCTCGATCCTTCCTTTCCGATATTCATTCTCATCAAGTTCTGCTCACTCACAGACCGGAGCCACTCCGCTGTTAATAGCAGCCTGTAATGGACATGTGGAAGTTGTGCAGCAGCTGCTGAAGGCTGGAGCAGAAGTGGACAAGGCCAGGGAGGTAAAATGGATACAAAACGAGATCACATTTAGCATTGTAGACTCGCACAATTCACTGAACTTGCTCCTTGCCGATATTCATTCTCATCAAGTTCTGCTCACACACAGGACGGAGCCACTCCGCTGTACATAGCAGCCCAGAATTGACATGTGGAAGTTGTGCAGCAGCTACTGAAGGCTGGAGCAGAAGTGGACAAGGCTAGGCAGGTAAGATGGAAACAAAATGAGATCACATTTAGCATTGTAGACTCGCACATTTTGCAGAACGCGCTCGATCCTTCCTTTCCGATATTCATTCTCATCAAGTTCTGCTCACTCACAGACCGGAGCCACTCCGCTGTTAATAGCAGCCTGTAATGGACATGTGGAAGTTGTGCAGCAGCTGCTGAAGGCTGGAGCAGAAGTGGACAAGGTGGAGCAGGTAAGATGGAAACGAATTGAGTTCACATTTAGCATTGTAGACTCGCACGTTTTACAGAACGTTTTCCTTCCCAATATTCATTCTCATCATGCACGTTCTGCTCATGCACAGACTGGAGTCACACCACTGATCACAGCAGCCTGTAATGGACATGTGGAAGTTGTGCAGCAGCTGCTGAAGGCTGGAGCAGAAGTGGACAAGGTGGAGCAGGTAAGATGGAAACGAACTGAGTTCACATTTAGCATTGTAGACTCGCACGTTTTACAGAACGTTTTCCTTCCCAATATTCATTCTCATCATGCACGTTCTGCTCACTCACAGACCGGAGCCACTCCGCTGTTCATAGCAGCCTTTAATGGACATGTGGAAGTTGTGCAGCAGCTGCTGAAGGCTGGAGCAGAAGTGGACAAGTGCATGCAGGTAAAATTGAGAAATTAAAGAAATAACAAGGCTTGCGATAAGAACTATTCCTATAGCGACAGTTTTAGTTGATAATTTAGTTGGATATATCTCTTGAACAATTTGTTATGTTTTGATTAACTTCCAACTGGCACAGGTATGAAATTCTCAATATTTACCCATTAGGTATTATTTTCTCGTTATTATTATCTCCATGAAAAATGGAGATATTGTTTTGGGTCTGTCTGTCTGTCTGTCTGTGTGTGTGTGTCTGTCTGTCTGTCTGTGTGTCTGTGTGTGTTTCCGCCAATTACTGGTGAGGATAACTTAAGAACGCCTTTATGGACGGTGATGATATTTGGTATGTAGGTAGGTCTTAGGAAGACAAAGGTCAAGGTCAAATCTGGGCCTCCTGGTGGCTGACCTTGGTACTGCAGCAGAACTTCTGGTTTTTGTATCTTTTGTCCTGAACATGCTATGGTCTTGATTTTTTGGTGGCAGATAGCTTTTTCTGTCAGGAATAAGTGGTGTGGGTTTTGTCCCCCTAGCAGCTTGTGCTGGAACTGCAGGGGGGTTTTGGGAAAAAATTTTAAGAGCATATAAGTCCAGAAAGGAGCAACGTATTATCATGATTTTTGGTATGTAGGTAGCTTACACAGAGACGTACATAATTAAATTCAAATTATGCAAATGATGACTTAATTTGCATAATTAATGAGGAAATTCTGAAATTCCAGTGTTTTACATCAAAGGACTTTCATACATGTAATGTGTATAATCTATCGCAGGTAGAATATAAACAGATACCAATTATGCAAATATGGACCTCATTTGCATAATCAATGAAAATTCTATGATTCCTTAGTGGTGAATGATGGGAATTTCATACTTGTGACATGTGTAAGATAGTTAAAAGTTTACAACACCATGAATATATTATGTTAATGTACAGGTCATTTGCATAATTTATGATAACGTGTTGAAATGAAACATTGCCAAAGGATTGGACTTTCACATCAAATATATGTTATTTGTGTTGAGGAAATCCTATTTCATGGAGATATGAGGTCTCCGAATTCTTGTTCGAAATGAGATGTTCATTCTTACTCAGTTTTTCCCATGTTTGAAAGTTACATCATGAAAAGCAATTTATACTAAATCAATAATTCAAATCAGATCTCAATTCACAGAACTTTACTTACAATAAGCTAATGCCAGAAGGGTCTAGATATGCAAATTTTACAGTCCTGCATCAGACACGCTCTTCTCCCTTTCCAAGATCAGCGCCAAGTATACCGACATGACACTTCTGACAAGGAAAAAGCCATCGGAGATGTCGCGTCTGATTCAGACAATTTATGTGTAACGATTAAAGTGAAAAAAAGAACAATTTTTCAGTTAAGATATTTCTGTTTTGCTTGAAAAAACGGATTACAGGGACTGGATGATTTACAAAATACTCCGTTTGAGTCTTGTCACTATAAACAAAACTGAAAGTTTGTGACTGAACGAACTGTGGTTGTGCCATATTATAATACGCCATTTGTATTATGCGCATATACTGCTCTCTAAACATGGATTGTTGTCTCTTTCAGGGTACTACTGACAATGGGATCACATTGGTTAAAGGTGTGACGGTTCTACATGTAGCCGCTCTTAGTGATCACTTGGAAGTCGCCGGCGTCCTTCTCGTCGCCAGTAAAGGTGCCATCAACCAGAAATTAACGGTAAATAACAAGTCTGTAAATGGTCACGTACTAGCGTCCCGGTTTCATACATTGTACGAAGCACCTACAATGTACGATGGAAAACACCACAAGTAATCAACGTCAATATGACTTACGTGGGCAGTTCAAGAAATATAGAATACAATGGGTATTCCGTATCGCCCGAGGTATCAGCCCGACCGCGATCCGACTTGCGGGAGGGCCGGGACCGAGGGCGATGCGGAATACACCATGTTGTATTTTATTTATGCCATACCCATCCAAGAAAACACGCCTTTCAATGGGAAATGAGCGAAAATTTGGTGTCCCTAAACCAAAAAATGCAACAACATCAATTCCAACGTCGGAATCCTGTCAAGGACTTTACAATCCAGTATACGAATTTTCGATCCTGTATTCGAATAGTTCTATGGAAGCCCGGTCTATACGCCCGGTCGTACAGTAAACTTGATGATATAACACGGTCGGGAGCACTGTGGGGTCAGGTGGCGCAGCGGTAGTGCGTTCGGCTCAGGCCCAAGAGGTCCCGAGTTCGATCCCCACCCATGTCACCGATCTTGTGCCCTTGGGAAAGGCACTTTACATGACTTTCCTCACTTCACTCAGGTGTAAATGAGTACCTCACCAGGACTCCAGGAAGAATAGTGTGAATTGACACACTAAGAGAGATCCTCATAAAAACCAAACCAAACTGTATCGCCGCCCGGGTATGATATAAATATTTTTTCCAACCCACGTATCCAGGTTATCGGAGGATGCTGAAAATACACGTCTATAATCATGATAGTTTTCTGGGGTGCCAAAGTATTCTACTAATCCTACAGAGTTTTACGGAATATATGCGATCATTACTAAGAAATATGAACTTTACTGAACATACGATCCTTACTAATTTAGACCAGCGCCTGGGTCATGAGACATGAGTGGCAAATTCATGATGGCGGCCGGTCGGAAACCCCAGGTCGGTCGGTAACACTGACTTGCACAGTCGACCTGCTCCAAATATTTCACATTGTCATTGATGAATTATATTATGACACGATGTATCAATGTCGTGCTAGTAACTCGAAACCATATCATCTTATTTTCACGGCGTCTTTACCATACCTAAACTATACGTGATTAATCTTCTGAATTGATATTTATTTGGACAAAACTGTATCTATCTGCTATGATAACACCTGCCATAGAATAAATGATTATAACTTCTTTTCCACAGATCCAGGTCTTTGAATCTAGTAAGGAAGTTACAGATATGACACCACTCCATGTCGCAGCAGGATCAGGCAACCTGAACATGGTGAATCTCCTTGTCAGTGCAGGAGCAGACACAACATGCCCGGCAATGTTAAAGGTATTTGACATGTTTTATGTCATCATGAGCTTAACTCCTGTGTCCTGTTTGTTCAATGAAAAACCTTCGGACACATTAGCTTTTACTACAGTGGTATTCTCGCTCAAGCCACGTGACTACCCAATTGTAGTTCTATACTGATGTATAGTAAATTAATGAATTCTCCTTTGACATTGTGGCACTGCATTGTAGAGCTACAACATAATGAGACTATCCCCTTGTTGGTACATATTGGCATTTTGTGTCCAACGCTAACACTTTCAGTTGTTCTTACCAATTCTCTTAAACTAGGTTGGTAAAATTGGTATCTTGACATCAGGTTAATTGAATGTTTCGTGAGGAGAAGGTGTTGGTAAATTCTAATCTCACAGATTAACATATCGTAGGAATTGCAAGTTTAACTTTCCTCGCAATACAGAGCAAACTACAAGCATTGAGCAGTAGGTTAAACCAATTAGCTCATATCTTTAAAGCTATGTTAAGCCTCTGTCCATTTCTGATGCTGACATATGGTAGAATAATATTGGTTATTGATGTTAACATGAATTGCAAATAAATAGTCGTCTATTGTCTTTAAACAACCATTCGAATTTTGCTTCTCAGGAAAAGGAGAGTGGAGAAATAGAAGTCAGTCCCTATGATTATGCTGTAAAAGAAGGTCACAACCTTGTAGCTTACACACTTTGGAGTGCCAGCAACAGGAACACAAAGAACAAAGTAAGTGAGCTCGGATTTAAAGCTGAATTTTTCCTTAAAACATAAGTACAATCTTATTTCCAGGGGCTTAATTACTTGATAGGCTCGTATAGTGGTTAGATATACGTACTAGTAGTATACCACACATGTCACAGCCTGTCCTAGATGCTGTTATATTGTTTAACGTCTTATTCGCTGATTGATATGGAAGGGTCCGAAATAATAAAACAATATCTGCATAAATGATATAGTACTGGTCACAAATGTATGATCGAGTTGGATGAAAAGACCAAACATTTGAGACCAAACCATACAAAGTGGTCTCACACAGATATGTAACTTTATTACCTGTTTGTGGTAGTTTGCTCAGCTCTCATAATATCAACTGTATAATCATGTTAGCCACACAGGATTTCATAACAGCAACAAAACGTTTTTAGTTGTCCGTCTTCTTTTTACTTTCTTCCATGGGGTGTGTGTGTGTGTCGGACTCACGTTCATCAAAGCATTGCATTTATGTGTATTGCTTTTTAGTGACTTGTCAAACATTTCATTTTCATTGTACAAGTGGTGTCTAGAATATAAGTTGTGCACAATTTAGGTAGGCTGCCACTTTGTCTTTGCCTTCGTCCTTTCCTTTTTAATTGCTTTATTGTTGCTTTGAATAATAATTAAAAAATCCTACCTGTTCTAAATCCCAGCAATCTGGCTGCGAGTTTCCTTATGAGCTGTCAGTACACCAGACCAGCATTCAAGCAAGGCAGCAAACAGAGAAGGTATGTAGAATATGCGACGATGCAATTGAATATAGCGATGACGTTCCAATGGCATTTCTCAAGTTCAACATTTTTCGATATTTAGAAGACATAGCCATTTAAGAGTTATTGTGAAAACATGCCCTTTGTAAACTATTTTGATAAAGATAGGAATTGTCTTTGAAATAGTATGCTTTATACTATCTGATAAAGTCAATACTAGTACTATGATCACAAGTGAAGATTGTAATATAAAAGTTTTGTCTTTAACCGATGTTATACTAAAGTTATATTGATTTGGATTTGGGTCTCATTGTGTGTGTGTGTGTGTGTGTGTGTGTGTGTGTGTGTGTGTGTGTGTGTGTGTGTATGTGTTTCCTCAGATGTTGAATTTCTGTCAAACCATAATTTTTATCTATTCATTATTTCACACAAAAACTGGTCATTGTCTCTTACTCTTACTATTTATACCACGTGCACTGAAGTTGCTTTCTGAACACCATGAGTAGTGGTACTACATGTATGATTTTATGTACAGATGTTCAAATGGTATTTAATTCACGATTATTAAAGTCTATGAATTTTTTTATTTTAATGATCGATTATGTAATGCAATGTGTGCAGCGTCATATGTGAAAATCTGACATACTTCATGTCATATGTCATTCATTGTATATATGACATATGCCAGTCAATTTTTAAATAAAACTGATACTGATACTCTCCAGAGCATCATTCGAACGCTCATCACAACAGTCCTGAGTGAACACATCGGCCTGAGATGGCGGGTGCTCGCCCTGCACCTGGATATCAGGAATGTCGAATTGGACGACATCGAACGAAGGTGTAACATCAACCTGAGAGGACTGAGGGAGATGGCTGTGGAGAGTCTGCTGCTGTGGCTGGACAGGCAGCCTTACTGGCCAAACATCTTCGACGTTTGGTGGGCACTGCAGAACGAGCACATGGTAGATGTGGCAGGTCAGTTAAATCCTGTCTAACATTCTTCCTTTCGTCACCTTTATACTGACCGTAGTGGATAGTTCTGTAAATTTCGAACCCAACGATGTTTGACTACATTCATACATAGCCTTCCAATTTTTTATGTTGCAGAACTACTTTTGGAAAAACTAGCTGAAGAGCGAAGTCTTGCCAACGTGACAGATGATATTGAGGAGAAAGACGAAGCAAACGTAGAAACCATGGAAGAACAGGAAGAAGACAAGGAAGTAAAGGTGTGCTTTATGTGAACACTTTGTTTTGTCGGAAACCACTTGCTTTTATTTTAAGTTCTGCTTGCAAAGCTGGTTGAAAACACACAAGACAACTAAACGATTTATTTAAGTGTATAGATATTTCTTGCTCCTTGCATCCCCATGAAAATTGTTTTCTAAATCATTTAAAAAGCTTATTGTTTTATCGTTTATTGTTTATTTATTTCGGCCACAGCGGTCCATATAAAAACAGACACGTAACGTAACACATTTTACGCTTTTATCAAACGGTTCAATCCATGCCTTCTAAATTTATGGCACAACAGCCAAATGTTTCTTACACATACACATACACAACTTTGTCTTATCCCTTGCAGGTTGGAGCCAGCGCTGTAAAAGTTCAAACGTCCTTCCTTGAAAGATTCCAGCGACTGTTCATCTCGTCACCAGGTTTGTATTGTATTTTTTGAGGAGTGTTCTTACAAGTTTCACTACCATGGGCTTTCCAAAACGCAGGCTTTTTGATTTTGACCATGCCAAACACAAACCAGAAGACATATTAAAGACATCTATCATTTGCTTTATTGAGTAATCAACATAAGCATCCATAAATAAGCTGTTACGGTAAACATAAAATCCCCCAAAAATGTTGATGAAAAACATTGACGGATAATCTATGGAAGGCACACTACATGAACTTTTAACAAAGTTTAAGCAATTCTTTAGTTTGCCTTATCAACATGTAGTATGAGTCTCAGACTGTTAAGTTTGCTCCAAACGCTAAACAAGTATATGATTTCTGTTAATCACAGTGTTTCGTTGGATGAGGAAGTTCAAGTTCGATGCCTTCGTGTCGGCCAACCAGCGTGACTTCCCCTGGGTGGATGAGTGGGTCCGGCAGCTGGAGTCTCCACCACACAACCTGAAGATCTGTGTTCACCACAGGGACTTCAAGAGCGGCGTGCCGATCCCGCACAACATCGACTGGGCAGTAGCGAACAGTAGGAAGATTCTCATAGTTCTCTCTCAGAACTTTCTGTCCAGTAACTGGTGTAAGGTTGAGCTCAAGGCAGCCATTGAGAAAGAAATGAAAAGTGACAAGTACTGTGTACTGCCCATGTTGAAGTCTAAGTGTGAGATTCCTGCTGAGTTAGCTCTCCTGACTTACCTGGACTGTACAGATGGTAAAGTTGATGTAGCTAAGTTGGCAAGTGACATCAAATCCAAAGTGAAGAAGAGGGCAAGTTTGGCCAGTTCACCTTAGGACAAACCATTGACATAAAACTATAGAATTGAGGGTCACCTTTTTAGACAACCTTTCTTGTTGTAGCATTCCTTTTCAGCAAAAAAAAAACTCGTTAGGGCGGACATAGTAATTGTTGATAGCTATAATCCATGAGTAAAGTTTCCTGTCGGACTCCAATTAGACAACTCTTGCTGAGGGCTTGAAAGCAACTCTCTCCAGAATCACCTTACTTTGCAGTAAAACACTTAAATTAGGTTTATGTTCAATGTAGGGGGATTCTTGAAAGCTATAATGCATTCTGGTCGATGCCAAACTAACTAGAAATCGATTCCAAACTACTGGTAAGCAATCCAAATCCCTCTCGATTCCCCCTTTCATCTGGTTTCTGAGACCTTTCGCCTTCTCTGATATCAATATTTCACTCACGCCTGTCAACTGTGTTGTATGACTATTACACCATCCTTCTGGAATCCAAACATTCAAACTGAGCAAAAAATTAGCGCCCCCAAAACAATACTTTTATCCCGGAAGTAACGAGATATTCTAGCATAATCGTGTCCTGTTAACGATCTGATATGACAATCTGTCTGATAGTGTTTGTACAAAGGAAGTTGCACTCCCTTAGTGTCACAAATGAAGTTGACACTGACACTTGTCTGGAATTTTCCATTAAGTAGTAACTCAGTTGTATTATAGAGTAGACTGACTAATGTTTCCCTGTTGAATAACATTTCCAGCGCTTAACAAGTAGTAAAAAATGTGAAAAATTGCTGATGACAAAAATGCCAATGAATGTATAAATGAACTTGAACTGTCTAGCAATCTGATGCCATAAGTCATGAATAACCCATTTCATCCAGGTTTGAAGACTATGATGAAAGCCATAAGCAGCCTTTTCTTGAGTTGTGAAGTGGTAGGATGCAGTTGGAATAATGTACATATAAAAGAATATTGTTGTTAAAATTAGAGAGAAAAGAATGTTCTTTATTAAACATAGTCGATTATTAATTCATGTCTGCTGTAATTTCTGGTATAGCAATGAGCATGTGTATTTCCTTTTGAAGCTCAGTTTACAACTTTCTAGTTTGATAGTTGGTGTTTGTTGGTAAATAAGATTAATCTGGGACTGGTCAGTGCCATGTGTGTTCCTTTATCATATCAGTAAATATAGGTGTCTCTACTGTTTGTGACCAATGTATATCTATGATTTAGTTATATATAATTTTCTTTCCTTTTGCATCTAGAACCGTTAGTATTAACTACGAAATATCAATACATTGAGCTTTATCCTATAAAATGACATGAAATATGCAAAGCATGTAAATAGCCTTTACAATAGAAGCGTTCCCATTTGGACTTACTACTTGGTTTTAGAACTGACATAAAGAAGTGATGATACTATTCTTTAATATTGGCTTTTATTATGTTTTTCATAAATCTTCTATATCACTATTGTATGGACATTCTGTGACTTCATTCCATGGATGAATCTATTGTTAGATTTTTTAAAACTGGCTTTTAATGCAATAAAAGGTAATCAGAAAAAAATGTAATTTTTATTGTTATTGTCACTTTAAGATACTCTAATGCTATATAATGTTGTAAATATTGTAGATTCGACTTCAGAACGACAGCTGATTTAAATAATACTTAGATGTTTTATGCGGTATGGATATAGGATTATATATGTTTGTTCGGTCATCGCAAATTTACGATTGAATACTATTACCGCCTACTAATGTGCTTTGGCTGCAGTGAAGATGACCTTGATCCGCTGTGCGTCATATATACAAGAAGAATTCAAAAAGGAGCGAGCCGAGAAACTCAAGTTCATTTTTACATACATTGTACCCTAAACTCCTAAGTTATCCGATTTTTGTTCCCTACTAAAAATGTTGAACTGTCAAAGCTTCTAACTTTAGCCCCGTAGGCGAAACACTGGTTCTACTATCTTTGTACCTCTGTTTGTATGAGCGTTTTCCCAACGTGGGCCTGTGTTTGGTGAGTGAAAATGTGTTCTTGACCTTTACGTACTTCTGGTGTGGTTGACTAACTTCATGACCCGTGGCAAAGCTTTACTGCGCTAATGCAAACAGCTATCGAATAAGTACTAAGCTAACTTGCCTCATGAGGGCGACATTTTATCAAACAATGTTATCACAATTACGTCTGTGTGCCTATCCTTTGTTGTAGTCCCTGACTAACATTTTTTTTCATCATCTGCGAGCAGTTTTATGATAGTTTCTGGTTTTACGATAATATAACTATCAGAAAACGGCGCGTACCTTCATGAACGAAGGCTAAAATAAATAAACAGACAGACGAAAATTAAAAATACCTCCCAGAAGCCTGAATTCTCCGATTTATGGTTTTTATTGGCGTACAGTTAAAAGGTACAATAACAAAAGGCACAGTGAGGTCACTTGGAATAGAGCTCACATTTAATGTAAAGTTACAAATTCGACTAAAATACATTAAAAAGGCATGTGTCTTCAGTTGACTTGGAGTAAGATTTTATTGCACAAACTCAACAAATTAGTTCTATTGCACCATATTAAACGAATCTCATTAATTACAGAATGATTACTAACATACTGATGAGAATAATATCATAGCACCATGCGTGGCCGGAAATTGAATATAGACTATTAGGTACATTTTATCCCACCCTTAATTCTGTCAACAACTCTTAATGAACCGTGTCTGTAAAATGTTAGATTTTGGTCAAATCTTACTGAAACCTTTCTGCTACTATAGGCACAAAGCGATAAACCACCTGAGTGTAATAGAATCCTAAGCGTGATTACAATCTCCAAGAGAATGCTGGAAAGAAATAATATTTAACAAATTGTGTCATTTGGTAATTGACCTTTAATGTCTTTGCACATAATCAGGTTACTTATTTTTTATATTATGATGGCATACCACTTATTTTTACGATTTTTCATTAGATTCTGAAATGTCTTTTTTTTTAGGTACAAGACCTGGCCACTACTTTACAGCATTTCATCTTTACATGATTTATTGTATGATTCACATGACAGAGGATGCCAATTCGTAATTAAATAATTGATAATTTAATATGGCTTATATAATATATTATGTGCTTTCAGCTTCTTGGTGTATTTGATTTGTTTAGTCTATCTTTTTTTGGTGATGACCAACCCGATGAGATTTATTGTGTGTTTATATTGTGCCTAATGAATTAACAAAAGATTATCAAAGTTTTTTTTATCTGCCATTCAAGTAAAGCCATATTACCAAAATTATTACAGACGTTATGGCTTTATGATAAAATGGAGACTGGTGATTGGTCCACAACCTAGCTATATGACAATATCACTTGATCGAAATATTCATAACGTTATATTCTACTTCATCATAGCCTTACTACATTATGCTTCTAGCCGCCCTTCCACTACATTGTTAGCCCCTTGAAGCTTGATGGCCAACAGCTAGGTCAGGAGAATTGGGAACATCTTCATAGTGTTGATTTATGCATGTGCTAACATGGACCAATTATTGTCAAACTGAGAACTGTCTGTTACCATAGTTTCGGAGGCTGTGATGACTGGTTTCCATAGTGACAGAGAATCCTGAGCTTGTATTGGTAGGTCTATGAGTTAGAGGTGTATGACCCCCCCCCCCCCAAAAAAAAAACTCACAGAGAGGAGGCAAAATCGGTCCCTGACATCAAGAGAGATTGTGCAACAAAATTAGGCTTTATCGAATATCCATTGTCACTGAAGACCTAATGCTTCGTCCATTTATATGTTTTAGTTATCGTAGTCATCTTTCTCATTTCCGTAAATTTTCTTTTAATTTATTATATTACTCTTACATTCATAGTAAAGTGTGTTAATTAAATTACAAATAGGAAGGAGGAGGGCCCTGTATAAGCCATGAGGGCTTCCCGCCCCCTCCTGCACGTACTATTTATCTTATGTAAATTTATTCCTTTCTATTTTAAAGTTTGTGCAAATAAACAAACAAACAAACAAGCTTCAGTAGCCACCCTGGTCGCCGAACAGTTGTTTGATCCTGTCGTTGTTTGGGTTGACCTTACCCAGCACGTTGGGGTGTTCCTTTTCAAGCACCTCCCAAATGTGCTCCGCTGCGAGGGCATTTGCCAGCTATGAAACAATGCAAAATTTCTATCATTCAGTGCATTATACATTAACACACTATCCGGTTTAAAGTCTCACAGGTGCAAGTACAGAGATAAGATGTATCTTTAACAAGGACCAATGCACTAAGATAAGGCAATCTGTTGCAAAGTTTACTTTACTTTTTTATACATTATTTTAGTATCCCAATTTGATACAATAATATCAAGACGCGATACAAAATATCTTTCGTTGAGTGCGCAAGCTTGTATCAGTAGCATAGGACCAAAGCTCTAAAGTAACATGATTTGTAAAACTTAAAATTAGTTTCTCAATTTGATACAATAATTGTGTTACGTCATATTGCCAGAAAAAAAGTAACTAGACCAATATTTGCCAGCTTCATTCTTATACTTATAAAATTATGTAACAATTCACAAGAAATATCTAATTTGGTCTAATTTATAAATTGTGTCAGACAACTATGAAAAAAGAATGAAAGATATTCTTAGAGGCTGAGCTTTTTGGCCCTGTAGGTCAAATGTGACTATACCTGATTGGTCAGGTGGGACCATGTGACCTACCTTTATTGGTCAGATGTAACCATGTGACCTACCTGATTGATATGGAAGCCGTCGACAGGTTCAATCAACTGCCATCCCTGTCCGCCCTGCGCTTCCCACTTGGCTATCACCGCATCTATGGGGACGTCCTGGTAGTACAGGTCAAAGTGCTTGTACCGTGAAGTGGCAGTGATGTTTCTCAGCACGTCATTCAGCTCAAAGGCTCTCTGCAGAAAGTTGTTTTTCAAGTTATACAAATGGAATCGTTTTACTACAATTATGGAAAATATGGAAAGGTGAATATGTTATGATCTGCTTATTACCTCTATATAGTTCCTCCGTGTGGAGGTTCTTTTTTCGATGTCTGTTTGCTTGTGTTTCCGTATGGTAGCTAATTTCTGACAGGAAGTTAGGTTGAAGGTCCCTGAAAAGGTTATCTCATTCGCTGCCTTCAATATCCTGCTATATGCATATCTGTTGCTAATATGCCACGAGTGAGAAAATTCATGTACACAATCTGTGAGAAATTTACAAAACTCTTTTCACGGAGGTCTGGCATCTTTTATTTCTTGTCATTTCTTTGTCATATAACGTAATTATATAACTTTGTTTATTTATCTATATATGTATATATTTTACACATTTGTTGCTGGATATATCTTTTGGCATTGAATACCCACCTGGGTTGTCAGGTATCGGAGGGTGGAGTTATCAGTCAACCAACCAGTACAAGGGGAGATCTGGACAAACAAAACATAAAGAAAAGAAGATCTTAACACCGTCTACTTATGACGTTGCAAAATATCATATCATTGTCAAGAAAACATCAATAATCTTATTTTATATTAGTTTTAAAGATCATAAATGGAGATATAAGAGAATTACTGTATATATAGCTATATGAGAAATGAGAACTTGTGAATCATCAAAATGCTCACAACTCTATTATTAAGTTCATCACTTTATACAAAAAGGATCACTTATAGAAAGCTATAAGACAATGTACACCTCCCCTCTTACGTACTCCGATAATGTCATTATGGTGTATTGTCAATTGACTAATTACTAAAGCTTACAAATAAAGCCAAACAAGCGAAGGGTATTTTTAGAAATCTGAGTAACTGACCTCCAGACAGTTCATGTAGTTGTAGAAGTCTGTGTAAGTGATGTCATTCCTCAGGCTTCCTGTGAAATGTAGAACAACAGCTCTGACCAATCCTAAATGTCCTTCACAATTAGCAGTTATACCAATGATAGCATATGATAATTAGCGGCTCGACCAAAACTATTTGCATGTCTGTCAAATAGTTGCCTTTTTATGCTTTTATTTTGCATTGTTACGTTTTGACGGAGGTGGGCGAGGCTATTGGAGTTTTGTTTACGAAAATATTCACCCCCAAATAAATATTGCTGCACAATAGAATCTTTTAAGATTATATTGTGCAGCAATATTTATTTGGGGGTGAATATTTTCGTAAACAGTTGTGAATGTCGGCCAAAATAGAGCCTGAGCCTGCCACCTCAGTCTCTCTACCAATATGCTCTATTTTTATGTTAATCTTCGCAGAAGGAAAATATATTGCTTTTGCTCTGTTTCCTCTTCTTCTTCTCCAAACAAATAAGGTCAAAGACCTGGACTAGACGGCTGTCATAATTATAATTGGTGCTGTAGTAGACACCCTGAGGTGTTGGATTAAATTATGTAGCAAGTATTGGATTGGCTGGTCACCAAATATATCAATGTGTTTAAGTAAGAATAAACAGAGCGGTAGTTTTTGAGGCTAGACCACGTGAAGGTTAAAACCCTCAAACACCCGAACGGGGTCAGGTTTGACCCCAGGCGTACATTTTGATGTGCCATTTGAACATTTTTGAACTGATCAAAAATTCCTTCCGTGACTTTGTCAGTAAACCTCTTCTTTAACTTATCCTAATTTTTTTCGGAGATTGGCACAATTTTGTGAAAATTATAAATGAAAGTCTGAACTTAGTCCGACTGGGGTCAAATCTGACCCCAGGAATATGGGCATTTTTTTAAACACAAGAAAGGCTTTGGCTGTCCACAATATATCTTCCAGGAAGCATAATTGCTTCAATACTATAATGTGATTTGCCAAGTGACCTTAGCTTCAGGATTTGGTCATTAGGTTATTAGAGGTCATGACCTTTGACCATCATTTCAGGTCAAGGGTCACCCATGTCCACGCCTAGATTCTGGCATACAGGAAAAGAGAGTTGAGACAAACTATCCCCCTCTCCTTATACACTAGGGGTGTGTGATCATGTTTCCTGAAGGTGAAGTTCATTGATAGTTCCCTTGGGAATCGAGAGCAACGCTTATACCCAGTGCCTGGGGCCCTATACTGGCTTGTACAGCAGTGTGCCAGTATACCTACCTAATATCAAATTTCACAGGGGTCTGTCTATTGACAACTCTTAATCAGTAGTTACTATAGTCTGGTCTACTACTCCGAAGAGAATTTACAACAATTCAATAGAAGAGTTCCTTTTTATTTAGACTTTTATACCTGGTACCACACCATACTGTGCCTACTGCCCCCCCCCCCCATTTTTGCACACATAAACCTAAGAATTAACAGCTGGAAAATCCCTACACATACAAAATCCCTTCTCTTTGACAGAAAACATTGTACTGTACCACATCCATGGCGTTTCTAGCAATAATCACCTTTTTGGGGGGTTCCAACAAACACTAAAATTATTATTTCTGACTGGGGAGGGGGGTTCCCAGGCTTGGCACATTTTGATTGACAGCTGTCAATTGATAAAAAAATACTATGTTATGAACATTTACAAATCACATAGTCCAGTATTGAATATCTGCATCATAATAGGAACATAGTGATATTTGTATAGACATGTAAGGCACTAAATTCAAAAATTAAAGGTAGTTAAGTTCGTAAAAAATGTGGTCCTCCTCCTCTTTTTGCATAAATTATGATAATGAGCTGAAATTATTCACACCTGAGCATGCCAAAATATACCTCTCACAATGAAGAAGCAATGTATGTGAAAAGATCACCAAAAAAATGCAAAAAGAATATATTTTTGAACGAGACAAATTGGGGTCAAATTTGACCCCGTTCGGTCATTTTAGTCGCAAAAAACGGTCGGGTGTTTGAGGGTTAATATTATGCATTTACTTTCTAGCGCCAATTTCTACTTTTTCAACTCGACCGGGAGGTCTTCTATAGACTATTTGTAGTACTTAAAGCTCTGAGAGTACATGGAAGAATATTGAGCTGCTCACCTAGTGGGTGGATCCTGTCGTGCACGTTAGCGTACAGTAGGCTGCCATTGGCCAGGCCTGTCAGCCAAATATGGCTGCCGTCAGGCAGAACTTCATCCTGAACGAATAGATACAGTCATGTGAATTCATCTATGTTTGCGGTTGAAGTGTCGAGTTGTTTTTGATATGTTTTAATAGGAGGAGGATTATAACAGTTACAACTGTAGCTAGTGTAACAACATGTTCACGGTTTCATTTTTTAACGTTCATAGTTTCACGATTTTGTGAGATCGAGAATGAACTAGAGAGATCTAGAGAGAGATCGAGAATGAACTACCACGAACATTCCAAGAATTACAGCGACAAAAAACTGTACACGTACTGTCAAAAGTTACAGTTTCAATTAAGAATAAACTGTATAGAATGAAAGTTCATCTGTGAGTTGATAAAATACCGTGGTTATTAGACACTGTTAATGTTTTCCATGGGTTCGGTTGATGATGATTTCGACGTCATTTCTGACGTCAAAGTCGTGAAATAAAACCACGTGATCATACGCAATTGTGTCAGAAAGCTGAGGAAGACCAAATGGTTAAATATTTTCAGTTGGTAATTCTTTGAGTTGGAGAACAATTTAGAGTTTTTCAAACTTAGAACAAAATGTATTATGATCCTGACTTTGAATCCAGACAGCCACCCTAACATGCTTGAACGCAAGTCGTGCTAAGTATACCAGATTACTAACCAAGTATTGCAAAGTGTCCAGCATGTTCTTTCTGAAGGCTTTGGGTGTAGTCATGTGAGCCAAGGTGTCCGGATGCCTAAAAAGTCGGAAAAGACAAACAGAACGAATCACTGCATGTCATATACGGGAACCAAGCCTGACATATTTGTCAGTAATTATATTTATATACACTTGTCTTTTTGGAGTTTTACTGTTAAATCAGAATGTCTCACCTACAAAATACTTTTATCGAGGCATGTACGTCTGTTGGTGTTGGTAATGTACTAACTAACTAGTCTACTAAACCAGTCTACATTTAGAAAATCTAATAACCCCAAAGAAATATGTTGACTCAGTATTTGTCATTACACCTGAGGGCTGGGGATCATTCCCGACAATACAGAAAGTTGAATGAGAGCAACCTCAACAACATTCACACATCCGTTCCTGTCCCTCGTATTGGACAACATTCACACATTTTTTTTAGACCGACAGCTTGTACCTGGACCACTACTTGTCGGCACTACTGCTTATTACTACTTACTTATATGTCTGTAATGTCTCTTATTTTCATTTGATATTCTATACTTTATGGATACTACTATTAATTAGTTATTGGTTACACTTTTCTTCATGATCATTGTAATTGTCTGTATAACTCTTCTATTAATTTGTAAATTGGTTAGGATTACGGATATTACACATTGGTTAGGATTATGGATATTACTTTACTTATTAGTTACACTTTCATTTGTAATAATTTCTATATATTTATCAATTTGCACCTACCCATTGCAGACATCGTTTCCCACCAGCTCAATGTTGACTAATGCAGGGTAATCTGATATCCGGCTTCTCACCAAACTGAAAGGTAGATTTTTCTTTAAGTTAAGATGTAGTCATTTTAAATGGAAATTACATTAGTTTTTAATATTTGTTAAAATACGTCATGGCGAATGAGACAGACGTTGTGATGACTTTAACACAGAGTTCCTTATTTTTTTCTTTTGGAGCTACTGTTTATTTGAAACATGTGGCCTATTATTAATGATAATTGCAGTAGGAAAGTATTAAATGGCCTATGATCATGAGTTTTGTAATGTTTAGTTAACACATAACATTTGACTATTCTGAAAAATGTAAAAATGCTTTGGAAGATCAGGAAATTGCAGATGTGAAATTGAAATTAGACAATCCATCGATAGCTTCTTGAGTTAACTAAAACATGTACACAGTTAACCACACCAAAAATATTACAGTACTGCACAGCAATATATGAATCTGCTTGGAACCAGAGGGTAGATTTGTTACAACTCACCTTCTTACAATTGTGCTGTTCATACTCCCAGATTTCCCACCTGGATTAAAAAAATTAACAGTTTACAGACACACATCACAAACTACACTCCGTATACGGGCACCGGTGCAATTGTAACGTCGGCATAAGTGGGCACCTTGTTATTAGATAACAGGGCTCGAAATACTGGGTGCATATATAGCCTCCTTTGCAGGCGTTTTCCACGGGGGGAGGGGGGGTGGTAGGGCTGATTTTTCCCGGCGCGGTTGGCGGTTTTTTTTTTGGGGGGGGGAGGGAATACAGGGTTGCCGGCAAAATCTCTATCGCGTGCTATCTTGTGATCAGAACATCGTAGATCTTGCAAATAAGCACCCCCCCCCCCCAAAAAAAAAACCGCCGACCGCGCCGGGAAAAATCAGCCCTACCACCCCCCCTCCCCCCGTGGAAAACGCCTGCAAAGGAGGCTAACCTTAGTGTACGTAAAATTAGAGCTGTGCAGGTATTTCTGATGTTTACCTGTACCTAACCTGCACTGGTCAATGTACTAGGTTTATATAAACATGTAAGTGTGTGTTGATTTTCATTTGCCGCATTGGCTGTTACCTGTGACTTATGAAGTATAACAGAAATAATGCCATTTTAGCATGGTCCATACTTCTCGAGTGGTGAGGGTAAAGTTAGTTTGTCTCGTGCAGGTAATTCTCAATGTTAACTGCACCAGTGCAGTTATGCAGAAAAAAATTTCGAGCCCTGGATAAGAATTTTTCTTTACAAAATGTACTGTGAACCCTGGTACTTACCGTTGACACCTATATTCTGGTAGTCCCTGTGGTTACAGCGGTTTCGTTCACGCAGTCGCATGTAGATGGAGTCCACAGGTCCTCTGAAGATTATTGATATGGTTAATAAGTAGATAAGCATAATAGAATAGTACTTGCCATGTCACTCTTACTTGTTTATGTATTTCATGCCCTCTCTATGTCATATATACATGCGTTATCAGTACTTAAAAGTTTAAGATAGAACCTTAGATTAGTAGACGTAGAACTTACTTAGCACATGGTTTATAACATTCCTCAAAACATTCTGTACTCATCTCCCTTAATTATAATTCATCAGCCCAATTGCAATGCCCCTATTTCCAGTGTGTTTGAGGAACGCACCACCTTGATGAGTGCTCACCACATTTATTGAAGTGAGTGGTTCAAACCCTGCAGTCCTATTGTCGAATTGAGGTAACCTGATTTAGTGTCAAATAGCAACTGCTCCAGACCATTGCAATTTAGCCCCACCAATTTTAGATCGTCGCAATTTAACCCCCAGCTGGGAAGAGAGAGTAGTCGGTCCCCCTAATAACAAGGAAAATCTGAGACTTTATACCTCCGGGTTTTTTATGGTATTTTTTATATGTTGTTTGTTATGTATACATCATAACAAACCCTGCAAACCTGGTAACACCGACATCTACACAAAATTTAGACAAGCCGGTGGGCAACATCATAAGGACGTCATCTGGCTGGCAACACCGTGTCCTGAAACTAGTGTATAATCCACAGTGCCGTTAGCTTGTGTCGTCAGCATGTGCCGTCAGCCTGTCCGCTGACAGACGATGTCGCCAGCCTGTGCCGTCATCCGGCAGGCGCCGTCAGCCTATCGTTAGCCAGCCTGATAACACCTGATATTCCCACATACGGAACAACAATGATGCCATCGCAACTACCGTCTGCAACTTAAAACATGTATCCACAAACTTATGAAATCCTATTCAATCTGCCGCAAGGAGCTCGTAATGAAACACAAAATGACAACCAGAACAGTTAAATCAGACGTTAAAAATAACGTATAATACAGTAGCGCCCGGTTGCATCCCTTACATCTGGAACAACTAATCTCCGACCCCGTCCCGCGCCTAGGATCTGACTAAAACCTAATTTTTTATCGGAACCACACACCCCTCTGTCAGACGCCTGATCTGACTAAAACCTAATTTCTTTTTATCGGAACCACACACCCCTCTGTCAGACGCCTGATAAAAATGGACCCACCCGGCTATACCTTAACAACAGCCAAGTAATTACCGCATGACCATTTTCAGACAAAAAGGGGTGTCCAGGGGCCTCCAAAAGGTTTCATTTCCACGCCCGAAAACACATATACAACGAAAAAAAAGGAACGTGCCACATCTGCAGCCTAACAGCAAAACGTATACCGAGTCCCACAAAAATCCCTCCACCCCACCGCGAGATATAGCTGCGAACATGAAAATGACGACCAGTCGCTCTACCCTTCCGCGGAAGGATACCTCCTTCCCCGAAGGTAACAATAAAAATAACGATAACGATAACAATAACAATAAGATACTCACTTGATGACCTCTCCAAAAGTGTTGTTGATATGACCTACGGCACCAGAAATCAAGAAAGATGCATAAGTTCCAGTGGAAATCATCTACGTTATCTTCAAGTTGAGCGTTGTATATACATATATATTAGGTATGAGACTCCGATCTGGTAAAATAGTTGTGTTTGTGGCTTCTTACCTGTGTACACTAGACTGGTAGTGGACACTATGACCACATTTAGAAGAATAGTTCTCGCAAATGAACCTGTATGTATTAGCGGGAAACTGTGTTTGGTTAACAGGCAGTCACAGAACTCGCTTTGCTTCTAGACCGTCTTTTGCATTAGACAAACCCAGAACCAACGCTTTGAAGAGGTGTTTCACATACAGAGCTGTAAGAGTGTGGAACGACCTTCCACTTGTTGTGCAGTCCTCACAGTCCTTGAGGTTGTTTAAGAACGGTCTCTATGAACATTTTTAGCAGTAGTACTTGTGCAATAGGATTGTTGTTTTTAAATAATTGTAAATTTGTAACTGTAATAAATTTGGTTGTTGTTATTGTGACTGTTAAGTATTGTATATATACATGTATGTATATGTGTAAATGCCAGGAAGACTAGCGGTGGACCCGGTTTGGGTCCACCGCTAATGGCAATTCAAACTAGAGTTCCACGACCTCATACCTTCGCCACATGAGGTTAATATTATATGACTGACGAATTATAGATTTCCCCCTAATTATGCCAATAAGATCCCCATTTGCATGAATTACGTCAGTTGATCATATTCTCCTCCCAATGGCAGTGTTATCGTAACAAAAAAGGCCATTCTAGCATTTTCTCATAAATTATGCAAATGAAGTCCTGATTTGAATAAGTTATGTTGAATGATGTTCACCTTCAGTCAACTTCGAAATGCGCAAGTATGAAATTGCCAGCATCAACCACTATGAAATTACAGTATTTTCTCATTAATTATGCAAATTAGGTCTTCATTTACATGATTAATATATGGCGATGTTCCTGTCATTCTTAATTACACATGTCACAAGGTAGAATAGTCCTTAATGGAAGATAGGTGAATTATAGAATTCCCTCATTAACTATGCAAATTAGATCCTAATTTGCATAATATTCATCTAATTATGTCAAGCATCACGTAAGCTACCTACATACCCAATATCAAGACGATCCGTCAACTGGTTCTTGAGTTATCCTACTTTAAACATTTTCATACAAATGCTCCTGCAGTTCCAGGGCAAGCCGCTAGGGGGCCCAAACTTACGTCACTTCTTGCCGAGCACAAGAGCTACCTACCATTAAAAAATCATGACCCTAGCATGTCCAGATCACGAGATATCAAACCGGAAGTTCCGCTGTAGTACCATAACAAGCCGCCAGGGGGCCCAAAATCTAATCAGTTCGAGCTCTCATCAAGACCTATCCACCTACCAAATATCAAGATAATCCATCTAAGCCTTCTCGAGTTATGCTGTTGACAGACAGACAGACAGACAGACAGACAGACACACGGCCACGAAAACATAACCTTCTTGGCGAAGGTAATAAAGTTTCAAAGTTTCAAAGTTTCTTACCGACCCTAGCAAAACCCGGCCAATCCCAGCCTATTTTCGGGGTCGACCGCTGGCCACACCATAAAAATTTTGATACGAAACCGGAATTTCTAATCCTGTTAAACGTTATATTCTTGCAATCATGTACAATATTTATTATCCCTTCCCCATAAGCAATTAGAGAGACGTGTACGGAGACACATGCAGTCCTGGCCGTCGTGCATTTCTGTTTTTTTGTTGTTAAGCTGTATATTTTTGTTGGATCACTCTAGTGGAAATCTTAGGCAACACAACACAACACAACACAACACACACAATTTTTTCCTCGTTCTTATATTATATAGTACCTGTAGCGGTGGAAAGTTCTGGCCAGTCAATTTCATTCTCTAGGATGAAGAGCAAGTCTTTGAAGACGGACTGTGAAAAAAAAAAAAGAACCAAACAGCATTATCTGTAAAATATAAAGCAAACATTCAAAATTCCGCGAGTGTTGGGTAATTGTACAAATGATACTGGAAACATTAACTGGTTTTAATGAAATGATACTGTTTTTACTGAAATGATATGAGTCTGTAAAGGACACAGTATGGTGGTGGCACTTCCTCTTTCTCTCTCTATATATAATGATACATTATCATGAAGACTTTAAGTTTGGTGGTTGAATATACATTGAATTTGAGAGTGACTTTGACCTTGTTCTTCACAAACTTTTTGGTTGGCATTGATTTTGGTAAAAACCAGTATTTACATTTTACGCCAATGAATATATCTTATGCATGTTGATAGAATGAACATGACGGTCGGTGTTGTCTGTAATGTTGCGCAAACAGCAGCTAAGACAAATGGTGTGCTGAAAAATGACATTAGGGAAAATCAATCTTGGGAGACGGGTTTCAATTGGGAGCGACCGAGAAGGCATTGACTGAACAGAACTAGACAGAAGAGAGTGGAAGGTTTTTAGATAAATAAACATGGAAAAAACAGTCATGAGTGACCTAGAGGAGATGGGCTTCACTTGGGAGGGAGTGAAAAGACAAGTACTGGATAGAAAAGAGAGCCCACATTGTCAACAGATGAGAGCGCCAACAATGATGATGATGAAAAAATAACAGTTCCCATACGTACCGGATTCAAACTCTTAGCCTCAAACCACTGTGGCGGCAGGTGGAAGTGTGCTCCGATAGAGTCTCCAAGTAATATTAGGCCCCTGGGCTCTGTTCCTGTAGAGTGTTATCATAGTCTGTTAATCGTCCTGTTTTTGTGTTGTTTCTGTTGACAGCCCCTATTTTCTTTAATTTCTGTTTCATATTTTGTTGTCTTCTTTGATCTCTTGTAAAATAAGTAGAAATTGTTGAATGTATATCATACTGTTCACACAAGTAGATAGAAATACACAGTATTGGGGGGAATTTGTCATTGAAAAGCCAAAAGAATGTTGTCCTTTCTTTTTAGGAATGTGAAACTGAGACTTACCATTACAAAGGACATCCTCATAGGGTAAGCCAGTTTCAGAATCCAAACCCTGAAAAAGGACAAAGTAATGGTTATAATTTATCTGTAAAGGACTTCAGTTTAAACATTAAAAAAGCATCATGGGTGTCAGAAATCCGTTGAATTACAAGCCTTAGGAAATTGTCCATCCCTGTCACTGTCAAATGTCCATCCCTGTCACTGGAAAACATTCATACATATATCCCTGTCCCCGGTGTTGAACAACTTTCACACATCCATCCCTGTCCCTGAACAACATTCACACACCCATCCCTGTCCCTGTTCCTGAACAACATTCACACACCCATCCCTGTCCCTGAACAACATTCACACATTCATCCCTGTCCCTGAAAAACATTCACACATCCATCCCTGTCCCTGTTCCTGAACAACATTCACACACCCATCCCTGTCCCTGAACAACATTCACACATCCATCCCTGTTCCTGAACAACATTCACACACTCATCCCTGTTCCTAAACAACATTCATTCACTCATCCCTATTCCTGAACAACATCCACACAACCATTTGTGTCCCTGTTCCTGAACAACATTCACACAACCATCCCTGTCCCTAAACAACATTCACACATCCATCCCTGTCCCTGTTCCTGAACAATATTCACACATTCATCCCTGTTCCTGAACAACATTCACACATGCACCCCTGTCCCTGGAGCTGACCAACATTCACACAACCATCCCTGTCCCTGGTGCTGAACAACATTAACAATCATCCCTGTTCCTTTCCCTGAACAACATTCACACAACCATCCCTCTCCCTGAACAACATTCACAAAACAATCCCTGTCCCTGGTGCTGAACAACATTCACACAACCATCCCTGTCCCTAAACAACATTCACACAGCCATCTATGTCCCTGGTGCTGAACAACATTCACACAGCCATCCCTGTCCCTGGTGCTGAACAACATTCACACATCCATCCCTGTCCCTGAACAACATTCACACAACCATCCCTGTTTCTGAACAACATTCACACACCCATCCCTGTCCCTGAACAACATTCACACATCCATACCTGTTCCTGAAAAACATTCACACATCCATCCCTGTCCCTGTTCCTGAACAACATTCACACATCCATCCCTGTCCCTGTTCCTGAACAATATTCACACATTCATCCCTGTTCCTGAACAACATTCACACACTCATCCCTGTTCCTGAACAACATTCACACACCCATCCCTGTCCCTGAACAACATTCACACACCCATCCCTGTTCATGAACAACATTCATACACTCATTCCTGTTCCTGAACAACATTCACACACTCATCCCTGTTCCTGAACAACATTCACACACTCATCCCTGTTCCTGAACAACATTCATTCACTCATCCCTATTCCTGAACAACATCAACACAACCATCCGTGTCCCTGTTTCTGAACAACATTCACACAACCATTCCTGTCCCTGAAAAACATTCACACATCCATCCCTGTCCCTGTTCCTAAACAACATTCACACAACCATCCCTGTCCCTGAACAACATTCACACATTCATCCCTGTCCCTGTTCCTGAACAACATTCACACACCCATCCCTGTCCCTGGAGCTGACCAACATTCATACAACCATCCCTGTCCCTATTCCTGAACAACATCCACACAACCATCCGTGTCCCTGTCCCTGAACAACATTCACACATGCACCCCTGTCCCTGTTCCTGAACAACATTCGGACATCCATCCCTGTCCCTGTTCCTGAACAACATTCTCACAACCATCCCTGTCCCTGAACAACATTCACACAGTCATCCCTGTCCCTGAATAACATTCACACATCACCCTGTCCCTGGAGCTGACCAACATTCATACAACCATCCCTGTCCCTGGTGCTGAACAACATTAACACAATCATCCCTGTCCCTTTCCCTGAACAACATTCACACAACCATCCCTGTCCCTGAACAACATTCACAAAACAATCCCTGTCCCTGGTGCTGAACAACATTCACACAACCATCCCTGTTTCTGAACAACATTCACACATCCATCCCTGTTCCTGAACAACATGCGAACATCCATCCCTGTCCCTGAACAACATCCACACACCCATCCCTGTCCCTGTTCCTGAACAACATTAAAACTCGCATGCCTTTTCCTGAACAACATTCACACACTCATCCCCGTCCCTGTTCCTGAACAACATTCAAACACCCATCTCTGTTCCTGAACAACATTCACACACTAGTGCCTGTTCCTGAACAACATTCACACCCGTCCCTGTTCCTAAACAACATTCACACACTCATCCCTGTTCCTGAACAACATTCACACACTCATCCCTGTTCCTGAACAACATTCACACACTCATCCCTGTTCCTGAACAACATTCATTCACTCATCCCTGTTCCTGAACAACATTCACACAATCATCCCTGTTCCTGAACAACATTCACACAACCATCTCTGTCCCTGGTGCTGAACAACATTAACACACCCATCCCTGTTCCTGAGTAACATTCACACACTCATCCCTGGTGCTAAACAACATTCACGCAATCATCCCTGTTCATGAACAACATTCATACACTCATTCCTGTTCCTGAACAACATTCACTCACTCATCCCTGTTCCTGAACAACATTCATTCACTCATCCCTGTTCCTGAACAACATTCATACACTCATTCCTGTTCCTGAACAACATTCACACAACCATCCCTGTCCCTGGTGCTGAACAACATCCACACACTCATCCCTGTTCCTGAACAACATTCACACACTCATCCCTGTTCCTGAACAACATTCACTCACTCACCCCTGTTCCTGAACAACATTCATACACTCATTCCTGTTCCTGAACAACATTCATACACTCATTCCTGTTCCTGAACAACATTCACTCACTCACCCCTGTTCCTGAACAACATTCATACACTCATTCCTGTTCCTGAACAACATTCACTCACTCACCCCTGTTCCTGAACAACATTCATACACTCATTCCTGTTCCTGAACAACATTCATACACTCATTCCTGTTCCTGAACAACATTCATACACTCATCCCTGTTCCTGAACAACATTCACATACTCATGCCTGTTCCTGAACAACATTCACACACCCATCCCTGTCCCTGGTGCTGAACAACATACACACACTCATCCCTGTCCCTAAACAACATTCATACATCCATCCCTGTTCCTGAACAGCATTCACACAACCATCCCTGTCCCTGGTGCTGAACAACATTTTCACACCCATCCCTGTTCCTGAACAACATTCACACACTCATCCCTGTCCCTGAACAACTGCATCCACCCCTCTGCCCCTGCCCCTAGTACTGAACAACAATGTTGCTATGACAACTTGTACTCACAAATATGCCATTACAGTTGGAGTCTGTCAGCACATCACCATTAACTGGTCTGAAAATAAAAAAACATATTGCTTGTATAAGAAATTTCAAATAATCTCAAATAATTTCAACAAGTTGAAATCTTAACGTACATTCAAATAGATTTACCAGTGTCAGGGATAGTATCACAGATATTTTCTATCATGGTGAATAATTGTGAGTAATTGGCAGGACCAAATTACATAAATCCAAAAATGCGTAGTTATGCAAAAAAACAAAAAACACACACATACTATGCAAGTGTTTGACAGACATGCAGCTACTCTCTTATTCAGGTCAAACCGCTAATGGCCATTCTCTCAATGGCTGAACCGCTAATTGCTATTCTCTTATTGGTTCAACTGCTAATTCTGATGGACAGTCAGGATGAGTCAATTCAAACAAGCATGTTACACAGAGAAGCCCCCCTCCCCATACCTTGCTCCAGGATGATGTCTTGAGTCAAGGTCATTACAATCTTTTCCTCGCCAGGAGCTTCCCCTGAATGTCTGCAAAATGACACAAGATCATGATACAGATGTGAGGATGGGAAATGTTTGTAAATTGGCACAGTCTTGGTTGTAAAACGAGAAATGTGCCACTATGCCCTGTGGCCCCCATGCAGTATTTCCCAGAACTGCAGAAACCTTGACCCTGACCTTCATGGTGCTGAATCCATCTTTGTCCAAGTCATCAGCAGGAAGATGTGAAGAGAACGCTCTACAAGCAAAATTAAACAGATACATAATATATTTATATCACCTAAACTCTTCTTTAGAGTATTATATAATGTACAAAGTGATGTTGTACAGAATGGTCTGCCCTTAGTTAACAATGTTTTACATTAAGTTGTTTAAATATTAATAAATTCAGGAAGGCACTGGCTGTGAAAACTGAGCTCCTATTGGTTTCTTGGAATGGTTCTTGAGTTACATGTAGAGGTGTATAGCCAACATGTTTGACATTAATTCAAGAGCACTGTTTACATATTATGCTAAACTCAGGAAGGCACTGACTGTGAAAACTGACAGTGTTACCATTATAATGTTGGAGGCTGGGATGACTGGTTTCTATATATAGTGACAGAGAATTCTGAGCTTCTATTGGTTAGTTCTGGGAATGGTTCTTGAGTTAGACTCTGGTGTACAGCCACATACCATCGGGGAGGGGGCCCAATCAGCCCCTGACAACGAGAGATTGTGTAACAGTCAGGTGAATGTTTTTGTATTTTTGAACAAACAGTTACCTGTTAAAGATGTCACATATCTCCTTAATTCCTGGTATATCACAGATGTCTGAAAATTCACGGCGCTGCCGCTGTGAAAGAAATGTTGATGTCATTTATACTGGAAAATTATCCTAAACGTAAGGTGGCCCCAAACCTTATAAATTATCAGTTACACAAACAAACAAACAAACATTTTAATAAAGAGATACATAATTGTGCTTCATCAAACATCTGGCAGCTGCACAGAAATGCAGAATATCTGCAATACTGTTTAGGCATGCTAGGTGGCACTTCTGACACTGTATTAATCACTAGTAATTATGATCATCTGACAAGTTTTTAAATCATCAATTTTCTAGAAGTTAAAAACAGCTAAATACGCTGAACTCTTGCCTAGACTGCATTTCTAAAGTGCTATGATGATATTTAATCGAATGTCTTCTGTACTGTACTCAGTCGTTGAATTATTTTTAAACATTTGGAGCTGCCATATGTTATGCATTTTATACAATTGTTGAGTAACAACATTTCTATCATTTTCATTAAAACCAAGGGGGTTCAATCAATTGAGGTTCAATGTGATTGAACCTCCTGTGTTAAAACATACCTTTTTCTTCACTTCCTGAATTCTCCTAAGTGCTGCCTCCATACCTTCCTATAAGAGTTGACGAAGATAAAAAAGACTTTAATGTCTTATACCTTCCGGATCCTATGGTAATATCAACATCATTATTAACATTAGATCAAGATAAAAGAGACTTTGTTGGATAGCCCATAACTTAAAATGACAAAGAAACAATTACTTAAAAAATCTGAACTAGCTAGAATAATGAAAAGGCAAAAATATTAAGATATTGTCCAGTTATTACCAGGGCTTAAGCCCTTTAAAATAGACTCTGGCTAGCAAGGAGGTTAGGCAGTCCTTGCTGTATAATGTTATCATTTTATACAGCCTAATAAATCGATACAAATCAAATCTGCCTGTACAGGTATAAGAGTTTTTTTGTGTGATTTACACCCCCCATGTTGTTAGTGGACCAGCCCTGTGTGACATACCTTGGGTACAGGGAAGATATGACAAGCTTTGTGACCTGGGTCAACCTTACAGAAACCCATGGCATGGCACACTACGTCAGGGGTCTCCTTCTTGTAAATCCTATGATAAAACAAAACAAAAATAAACAAAAATTCTTGCCATTTTAAACAATAAATTAATTTAAGCTGCCAAATTTCACCATTGGCAGCGTTTAACGGCCTCTTGAATGGTGTTAAATACAATAGTTAATCACAGTTAAAATGACAGAACAAAGCTTGGAAGAAGAAGAGTTTATTTTAAAAAAGTAATAAAAAAATGTCAGTGAAAAAAACTTTCTACCCAAAGCGCAAAGCTGAGAAATTGAGTTTTAATAAAAGAGAAGAGAGGAAAAAATGCGATATGAAATGTCTGACTAAACGTGCTAATGCCGCCATACATTTAGCTGTTCCCAGTTTTAATATTAATCTCCAGGTACTGCATGAGGTATGAATTCGTCTAGTTAAATTTTTGTTCGACTTCGCAAGTACTAGTAACCTGGTATCCAGTCTAACGCGGTTGGGGCGGATTTTCTACGGGCCCGTTGAAGCTTTTCCCCGCCCGCCTCAGCGAGGTTCCCCGGTAGGTTTTTCACGGGAAGATTCGCCCCAACGCAAACTTTCGTGGTGGGGCTATTAAATCAAATCCCGTGCCAAACTCTATCACAGGCGTAACACCTCCTACCGGCCCCTAAGAGAACCTGCCCCAACCACGATAGACTGGCAAGTACTAGGGTCTACCAAGGAGGTTAGCCCGCCGTGGCTCCCCGATCTCTACGGCACTAAGAGTGTGCCCGCCCGCCCAGCCTGCCGCCAAGCGCACGGTCGGGACGGCAGTAATTACGAAAGCTTGCTGGAATCGTCTACGTCTGCTCTGTACTGACAACTGGCCAAAACACTCCAAAGCCCGCCCGTAGAGAGAATATATGGTCACCTGGATACTTTTCAATTGGTGCGTCAGTAACTCACTTCCGGGTTACATTTCCAAGTCATTGGACTTGGCAATTGGAGACAGATAACGTTACCAGTTTCATCCGTTATTTGAAAAAAAAAACAGATAGTCTGGAAAAAACTATGCAATTATAAAAGAAGCAAGACAGATGAAAATTATAAGGTTAAAAACCAAAAAAAAACTGACAGGGCTTGCCCGGGAATCGAACCCGGGACCTCTCGCACCCTAAGCGAGAATCATGCCACTAGACCAGCAAGCCTTGCATGCATCCCGACGTGATCCAACAGCTTATGAATAGAATAGTTAAAAGCGCCGCCTGCCGAATGATAAACAGCAGCGCATGCAACTCGTGCCATGCCATTTCCTTCATCGATATTACAGCTTTAGGTAGCAGCTCTTTTCTGGCCTTTTCTTAAAAACAGATGGTTCTGGTCACACTAAGATTTGATCATTTTAACTACCCTCCACCAGGCATTTCTTCTACGGGGGTACGGATCGTAGAATTCGGCAAAAAAGGCCAGGAGAGTTTCGAACTTCCTCA
>CM023829.1:16041011-16401011 GCA_013266295.2 Branchiostoma floridae x Branchiostoma japonicum | reverse complement strand
TAAAACCGGGACTCCAAAGCACACCAAAGGTGGCATGCTTTGTGTGCTATGTAGAGAATGGTACGTTACCAGAGGCAGTATGGTGCGATCTGCTCATACTAGCAAGAACACTACTTCCGTGACTAGGTTTCCGGGTAGGTAACACAATACCCGGAGGCGAAACAGTGAAGTTTCGCACCAAAACTAAGAAAAATAAGTCTTGCAAGTCGTGCTGCATTCATTCGCTGGTCTTCTTTTCACACATTCCTGACGCTTCTGTTATTATGATCTATTATATGTCACTAAATAAGATACTACAACAACAGCATATGTATCAACTTCTTGGACATCATTTAGGAAATTGTGGGTACATTTGAATTGGGTGGGAGTGAGAGGGGGTTTCCCAAGTCAAGTTAGAGGAATTATTAGCCCAAACACCTCATACTTACTCTCCAAGCAGATGTTCTACTTCTTTCGGACGGTTTTATAAATTATGTTTTGTCGGACTTTCTATTTTGTCAGCTTTTCTTTTGGATATATGTTGTTTTGTCATCCTCAACTGAGGTGAACCAAGTCTGCTTATTGGAGAGTAATTTCATGTTCACATAGCTTTACCATGATTTTGCTTATAGCACATTGTCTCATAAAGTAATTTCTGCTTTTCAAAAGATATAATACCAGTTGAGTTTCAACCATACATACAATGTACATTTTTTGGTTGCACTGTTTCCTTCTGATCACGTGATTTTCCTTTGGGGGTGTTATATGACTCATTGTCGGGATTTCTGAACTTCCTCAAATTGTTTTGACAGAATAGGACGATGCCATATTTTAAAGGGGACCATTCTCTTTCAAATGATACAAACCACTTACTGTACACAACAAAGATGTTGGTATGTAATAATGACGCCTTTACCCATTCCCAGGATGCACAGCGCCAGGGGGTCGGAATTATTTGTTCCTTTGGTGTTTTTAGATTTCGTTGGTGACAGAATCTGAAATAATGAAGGTTGCTCCTTTAATATTTATTTATATATTTCATCTGTTGAATTATTTTGCGGAATAGCTGTATTTCCTTTTCTACTGACAGACGGTATAACGTTCGTTTTGTGTTTTCACATTCGTTGGTGACAATCTGAAATAATAAAGGTTGTTATATTATATATATTATAAAGCACGTCGGCAGAACGTACTGCGCCTGCGCGAAACCCGTAATGTATTGTGCATAGCACTTTGGCAGAACGTCTCATATAAGGTCCAATTTGCGTATATAAGAGTGACATCCTGTCTGTAGTTTTCAAATGTTGTGTAGAAAAAGATACGGTCTGCAACAGGCGAAATTCTAATGCAACGTTGACCAAAAATCCAGCGAAAATCCAGGTTTTGCGCAGGCGCAGTACGTTCTGCCGACGTGCTACACACATGTATATTATAATATTTATATATTACATCTGTTGAATTATTTCGCGAAATAGTTGTATCTCCTTTTCTACTGACAGGACGTTTACTAGAAAAACACAAGAATGTCACTCTATTTGTTGTCATATTCGACTGTAGTAGGTCACCTTATTTTGAACACAAAATACTCAAACACCACCAGAAAGACAGAAAAATAAGTTGCGAATAACGTTAACAACATATCGTATAAAGACCCCCTGGCGCTATGCATCCTGGGAATGGGAAAAGGGGAACAGGAAGACAACTCACTGAATTACCCCTGTCTAGAAACTTCTTTATTCACTGAAATGTTGCTTACTATACTAGTACAACAGAACAAAACAAAGGAATTTCAAGATATAGATGGCAAATAGTCGTTTGTTGTTTCCACAACTCATATCAATATAACAACAAATCTTTTACGTTACATATGTATAAATTCATAACTTGTGCATGATCTGGACAAATTATTTTTCTTCTCATTGAGAAGTATGTTAACAATGTGTTAGATAATATTCCACCATAACTTTTAGAAACTATATTATATATCATAGGACACCATAAACGAAGAATGTAATTTTTACACACATACACAGTATTTCCTTTACACGATTCCACAACAAATGTACGTAAATTTTGCTTCCTTAATCTTGGATGCGAATCACTTGCTACAAAGTTGGCCTGTCAAATTGGGTATGCGGATGTTTGACTGACCAACCCACCCGTGTTCTGAAGCGCCCCTAACAGTTTGGTTTGGTACTGCAGCTAATGGGGCAAAAGAGTATCAGCATACTTTAGCTCATTGCTTACATGTAGTAGAGTCCTTTCAGGTTTAAGGGGAACTAAACTCCAGAAGCTGGTGTTATTTTCTAAAAGACCACATTCTTATGAATACAAAAAAAAAAAAAGAAACTTTGTAACTAAATATTCAGGCGAATTTTTTGCCCAACGAAGGAAAGAAAATAAGTTGCTAAGTCTACAAAACTGATTGACAACTATTCACACACAAACACTACAAACATTATTTTCAAGATCAGCCCAACTTGCATGAAAAATACTGAATACTAAATGTATCTGGAGGATAGTTTGGGGGTTACTAGTATCAGTAGTATCAGAATATTGTTGCTGTATAAATAGTGCAAATGATGTCTAGTCCAAACCCCATGTTGCCAATATACAATTCCTCTTTTGGATTCGGATAAAGTAGCAAAGAAACAGAACCATTGTTTCAGGAGTTGAGTTCCCCTTTGAACAACCACACTGGGCTACACAAGCACAGAACAGCATGTTGTCAGAACGTAATACTGCGTCTGGACAAAACCAAGATTTCTGTTGGATGTTTAGTCAACGTTGCATCAGAATTTTGTCAGCTGCATATGTTTTCCGACACAACATTTGAAAAGTACAGAAGGGAATAAATATGCGAACACTACCTTACATTTTGTACATGTAAATGATAAATTCTGTGGAAGTGCTATGTACGCTATGTTCCGGATTTCACGCAGGCCAGTACAAATGTACATTCTACCGATGTGCTGCACAGAACTGTCAGTCAGGTTTGCTTTTATCCTAGAATTATACTTGAAGCTTTGATTTTTATTTTTATCCTGACACTAAAAACTGTTATCTAGCGTATCGTAACAAAAAACAAACAAAAAACACACTTGTAACCTTTTCCATCTGATCCCTAGTACATACATCGAGTAGCATTTTTTTTTGCTCTTTCAGATTTTTTTCTTTCAAAAGTTCATGGATGTGGTTGAAATAATTGTGTGTCAACATTATGAAATACTGCATACTGGAGACATTCTTGTGGTAAACATAAGAATTTCATGAGGTGCACTAAAAATTGCGTACAATACGACATGTCATGGCAAAATGTGCAAGTAGCAGCACAGTTCTGTGAGCTAGGGGTGTCTCCTCCCCCTGACCAATCAGAGTTTTGGATGGGTTAACTGCATTATCATTGACTGACATGTCACTGAAGGACCCATCCATGTTGTTCTGAAGCACCCCTAACAGTTTGTCTTGGTACTGCAAGTACTTGAAATGCAGAAAAGGCCTTTTTGTCCATCCATGAAAACACATGCTGCTTCAAGCTTACTTTTCTTATTGTTTTCACCACTCTTATAATGCAGCAGTTAGAATACATTTTGATAAATACTAATCAAAGGAATGAACCTCTCCAAAATATAGATCAATAAATTATATTGGAAGTAAAAAATAATCATGACACTGTTTTCAATAATCAAAGTGAATCATGAAACTGTTTTTAACTGAACTCTGGCCTTTCCTATACCCGAGTTATGAATTCACATGATTTCATATTGAGCTACATGTACATGTATATTCATCGGCGTTTTGCGCTATTCTTCCACGTAAGGCTCGTCAATGTAGTGCACGATAGACTCCACGTTGGAGCGGTCCGATCCCCGCATTGTTAGCGTAGTTTCCCTCCAGTAGTCCAAGGAGATTCCCGAACTCTGAAACGTGACAAAATGGTATGAACTGAAAATATTTCTGTGTATGTTCAATACTACATGTATTAATTTTTCGTTTTTTGAATTTTAAAATGGACTGGGTGCCCGAAATATATAAAAAAGAAACAGGCATCCAATGATAGACCCAAATGCTACAATAAAAATCACAAAGTCAACATACGAGACTGGTTAACACTTAAAACATCAATTAAAAATACATGGGAAGTATGCAATCCTTGGCTTCCTGAATTCCCCCATGTCGACCACTATATTACTGCGCCTGGCCAGATTCTGAGACCTCCATGTTCACCCCCTTTCCTGTGTCTGATCTTTTGACCACCTACCACTCTGCCTGTCAATCTCCCCCACCCACCGGCTATCAACCTACTCTGTCTGGCCAAACAGACACCCTGGTACTAAACAAATCCACAGCTCAGCCACTCAAAACAATTCAGATGAAAGCTTGAACAGTACAGGTACATAAAACAATTTGTAGCTCTGTATAGGTTATTCAAAATTCAATCACTCAGTCCCATACCATGTTTTAGCTATTTAAAAGCTACACGTAGAATTGTAATTTAACATTTCATTTTCTTTCGTTGCTTTCAAATGCTACAGTATGGGCTACCACTACTTTAATGCAGACAAGGAATGGAAATGGCAATCAGACCTTGACTACCTTTTCCAGTGCACAGCACTCTTTGTCGTTCCTGAGGTAGTGAGATTCCCAGAATCTTAGCAGGCTCCTGTGGAAAACGGAAGGACAAAATTCCACTTGTATTGCAGATGTAGATGTACATGTACAACATGAATGGAATTTGATACTGCAAAAGGCAACGTTTCTTTCCATTTGTGATTAGTTTTAGACAACATTGTATATATACTCAAGAATTGTATTAAATTAAGATACCACATATGCAGCATGTCATCCTTAAATACAATACATGTACAACCTTAAATGAGACAATCTGTGAAGTGCTATGCACAATACATTATGAGTTTCGTGCAGGTGCATTTTTTTTGTTTAAATCTAAATTTTTTGATGAACTGAAACAAATACTAGAATATCTATTTTAGGATGTTTTACAATCCAGGGATCATCACATGTTTTGGGATGTTTAATTAAAAAAGATCCTCCTCTACCAGTTCTGGTGGCGTCCGTGTGGCGCAACGGTTAGAGCGTTGGACTCGGAACCCATGGGTCCCGGGTTCGATCACCATGCCCCGACGTTGTGCCCTTGGGAAAGGCACTTTACACGACCTTCCCTTCCCTGACAGTGGAGTGACGCCCACTGAGCCTCTTCAGCTTATCTGTCTAAATGTGTGCCAAAAACACACTATGGATTTGGTGCGCCAGTGGGTCAACATCTGTACATTTGCCACCAAGAACTGTTTCATTTTTTTTTTCCTACTGGTTCTGGATAAAAGACTGACTGTTCGTACCTGAAGTTGTTGAGAAGAAAGCCTGGGTGGTACCCTCGCATCTCTTCCTCTCGTAGCGACTGGAGGTAGAGGGGCAGGCTGCCACACCGACGGGCGAACATCAGGATAACTAGAGCTGTGTTCAGGCAGCTGACATTCTCCTGAGGACAGACAGGGGGAGCTGTTTCAAGTTTATATTTTATTTTACCAGGGCATACCTCAGATCCGTTGATCTGATTTTCAGGTATCCCTGGGCACACACTTTAAAAGCATACATTCATAACAATTACAAGTTCAACACAACAATATACAAATAATGATACAGACATGTTCATGTACATGTACAAAGCAGTCACAGTATACACACACATGTAGGCACATTTAGTTCGTTCACTTTGTGTTAACAGCACAATACTAGTATCTGGCAAAAGGTCTCATTTATGCATAATGCTCCAAGTAGGTACCCTAAACTAGTTCCAACCCCAAAAGTATAATAATATATTATTACGCTTGTGAATATTAGTCATCCAGGTTCATAACAGGAGAAGAAGTGTTTAAACTTTACAACTGGATAATAATTTATTTGTTCAAACGTTTCAGATGTCCATCTGACATCCTTCATCAGTGAATAATGTTTACAAAGGATTTACCGAACAAGAAATAAGTTTATAAATCTATTATATTATCTATTATTACTATTTTATTTTGTGAACTTTCTTTCCTTGTTCCGTAAATCCTTTGTAAACATTATTCACTGAGGAAGGATGTCGGATGGACATCTGAAACGTTTGAACAAATAAATTATCATCCAGTTGTAAAGTTTAAACCCTTCTTCTCCTAAAAGTATAATTATGTATGAAAATGTGTTTATATTGGTTCTTTCAGCCAGCCCAACGGATCTCAAATTTCAAAATATTACTGAAAGCTTGTTTGTAACTGAAGAAATTAGCACATAATTGTTGGCAGTGGCATGCTAGGAAGGAGGTGAACAGTCTGTGGTTTTGAGTGGTGCAGTCTTAGGCTGGATCCACGAAAGTGCCTGTAACTCTACTCCATTCAACTAGCTAAGGACACAAAAGCAAGCAAACACACACACACACTTAGTAACCTCTGTAATCATCGGTAAAAAGCTGGTGTGTTACGCCGAAGGGCGGTTATACCGGCTATACAGATACAGATAAACTTACCTGGGTAAGAGTAGAGACCTGGATGATGTTGATAAGGCTACACAAGAACTTGGTCCTGTTTTTGGGCTCGCCTACGTGTATCAACAGTCGGCACTGTGTGGTTGCAAACTCTGTAAACAAACACAGACAAACAAAAACAAACACGTGAGCTCAGTCTCCCGCAAAGTATTTTGGGTTTCCATAACCTTCATAACCTTCAAGTTCACCCCATTTCCTGTGTCTGACCTTTTGACCTCCTGTCAGTCTGCCTGTCAATCTTCCCCCCACCCATATGCTGTCAACCTGTTCTCAAGTTTTGTCTGTCAATCATAATGCTGTCAACCTACTCTCAGGTTCAGCGCATTTCCTGTGTCTGACATTTTGTGGTGACCAGTGTCATTCTGTCAATCTTCCCCACCCACATGCTGTCAACCTACACACAAACAAGACACACAAACCCAAAACTCAGCACCCAAAGCAATTGAGATGTAAGCTCACACAGTCACAGTACATAAAACAATCTGAAGCTCCCTATGGGTTATTCAAAAGCTAGAAATAAATCACTTTTTCTGAGATAAACAACATGAACATCCTTTGGTGGTTACATTTACCAGTTTGTTTGTCTGTTGTTTACATGTTTGTTTGTTTTTGTTTACCACGAGACTCACCACTGTACTCTGTCTGCTTGGTGACGAAGTGTTCCTGACTCAGCACCACAGACCTGATGAACATGTTAGAGTCTACCAGGTGGGAGCTGACCTGTTTCAGGAACCTCTGGAACTGAAAAAACAAAACAACAAATCTATGTAACCATCAACCATTTATTTACAGGATTCGAGCTTTAAATGGATTCCATCTACATTTTGTACTTTGGGGTCAGGGCATCTCGATCTGCATGTAACTGACCAGATCAGAGCAGCACGAACTCATGTAACTGATCAGGGCACTATGCACTGGAAAGGTATATAAGTGAGAACTTCATGCTACTTGTGTCATTTAGCCTCTGTACACTTGAAGAAGTCACACAGGCGAAACCGGTCATGTGTCAGGCTGAAATAAAGTTCTAAACGGGAACTTTGCGGCTCCAGATGTCTTACTGAGGGACGACTGCGTACGTGTGCGAGATGTCGGTTAGCTTGAGGAATGAATCCTGAGGGATGAATCCCCACGAATTTATACTACATTTTGTACTTTGAATACAGAAAATGCTGATTATAACAGGTACATGTACATGTATCTAAAGAGAATCATCCAATTTCTTGCACCAACAGCAAAAATTAAAAAAAAAAAATTCCTTGTATCTTTACATTTACAACATAAAATTTACATACATTATGCTAATGATGTGACCTGCACCACCTGAACAAATACACCTAGTGTGTGCATACCATACTACTACAAAATGTACTACATCCTTCAAGTTTTCCTTCCAATTTTCCCATTGTTTTGAGACGTACCTTTTCCTCGGTGTCCATGTACCTGCTGAACCTCTTAAAGGAGTTGTAGTTGAACTTCATGAGCTCCCCTAGCAGGTCAAAGCTGCTCTGCAGGATCTCCTTGTTGTCACAGTCAGGGTCAATGATCACGGACAGAACATGCTGCAAACACAGGAATTAATTTAAATCTTAAAAGGTATTCAATGTATAAGATTAGGACATGAAGACTGACTTTTTTGTCCCTTTTCATTACACAGTAAGCTAAATCAACCTTATTCACGGCTGGAAATACCACCTGCATATGCACCTTAGTGCAGGTAAAATTGGGGCTGTGCAGGTATTTCTCATGTCTATCTGCACCTAACCTGCACCAGTCTATGTACATGTAGGTATATGTGGATTTTATTTGATCTGTATTGACTGGTACCACCTACATTTTGAATGAAGTGTAAATTTCAAACAAATAATGGCAAATTGGCTTCAGAACAATTTCCTAGTGATCCATACTTCCTACATGTACAATGTACATGTAAGCTCTAAATGTAACTGGGTGCAGGTAAAATTTGTCTGGTGCAGGTAATTTTCAATCTTACATGCATGGAAAATTACCCAGTACAAGTTCCAAATATACACTGTACATGTCATGTACATTTAGAAAAATTAATAATTGCCCAACCTTTGAACTTTGACTCTTGGCGTAGTATATGCAAATTAAGGAAACTGCACATTAATCAGGACCTGGTATTTGGCCAGTGATAGCACGAAGGGGAGCTGTGAGGGACAACTCCTAACACTTCCCGAAGTCTGACATCTCTAATTTCTTGTTTATTTTGCAAATTACATAATGTTCTACCTGGATGTCTAACCTATCTAACATTGACGTAATGTTTGTCAATAATTAAATCTTTGACACTTGCACTATTGTTCCTGTATCTCACCTCTAGCAGTCCCCTCCTTAGTAGCCAGATCTGATCCACGAAACACGTCACACCTCTCAGGAAACTCTCCACAGCGCGGCACAGCCAGAACCTACGGAATCACACCAAGATACTTAGTACAGTGAAACTTGCCCAAGCGACCACCTCTATAAGCCGGCCATCTGGCCATAAGAGCCACTTTTTCCCCATAGACTTAAAGGGGGGCAAAACTAAATTTTTTTTAGTCCACTGCAGTATAATAAATATACCACAAAGTACAATTCTTACTTGTTTTACATTAGTCCATGACAGATTAGCGTTGTTACACCATTTCAAACTCGCACCTTTAATCTAATTTAATCACTGAGGTCTCACGTCCTTTGACCCTTGTGACGTCAGGCCACAGCCACCACGCATCTCACAGCACTAAGTTAATCTCCAAGCATATCTTACGGTGGCCAAAGACAGTATCCAATTGGCCAGACAGTTACCATTAGCTACCGGTGGCTAATGGTAACTGTCTGGCCAATTGGATACTGTCTTTGGCCACCGTAAGATATGCTTGGAGATTAACTTAGTGCTGTGAGATGCGTGGTGGCTGTGGCCTGACGTCACAAGGGTCAAAGGACGTGAGACCTCAGTGATTAAATTAGATTAAAGGTGCGAGTTTGAAATGGTGTAACAACGCTAATCTGTCATGGACTAATGTAAAACAAGTAAGAATTGTACTTTGTGGTATATTTATTATACTGCAGTGGACTAAAAAAAATTTAGTTTTGCCCCCCTTTAAGCATTAAGGGACTTGCCTAAGCCGACCACTTGTCCAACATGACCGTGACCAGCACTATTTGGGTCCGCACATAGCCCAATCTCTGCCTATGAATGATGACAGTGTCATTTTCATGCGTGCGGCAGAAAACGTTTTTTTGATGATAACTAGTGAGAAATCTTGATGAAATCGGCCAGTTTGCCATTGATTTTGACAATAGCCAGTCTTTGCCCAATGTAAAATAGCAACGGCTAGGTCACTTGGAGTCGATGGGGCAGTCTATTGCTGTGGGTTTCTTGTTCTCTGTCTTGTTCTCTGTCTAGTATTGTCACCATGCTTTTTGTCTAAGAAGACCACTTGTCTAAGAAGACCATGTTTCCTCAGTCCCCTGGGTGGTCGACTTGGACAAGTTTGGCTGTAGTAAATAAATTGCCCTCGGCTTAACTTGTTCAGGTGGCACTTTTCTGCCAAATGTTTTTGTTTGTTTGCCATAGCTGGTAAACCGCCTTTAGGTATAACACACTTAGTTTTGTACAGTAAGTACAAGCTGCGTAAGACCAGTAATGTTTTGTCCACTCACACTGGGAAGGACCCCTACTCTTTTTGATAAGTGTGGTGGGATCTTTAACGTGCTTGAGGAGTGCAGGTAATACATGTAGATCTCAACTTTGATACAGTTTTGTAAAAAAAAAATATTGTTGATGTAGACCTTCAGAATCAAAATATACTTAATTTTCCCAAATGTAAAACTTCACAAGCTTACATATACTAAAAGAGTAAATCTTGAAAAACATGTGCCTGTAAGAAAAGAAAAAAAGGAATTACCTGAACGGAGATGTTGGTTTCTCAGTCTTCATAGTTTGGATGATCTTGGACAACAGCCCCTTCTCACCTTTACACACTAACTCTCTGTGAACAGCCACACCGAAAAAACAGTTAGTGCTAACACAATAACAGGACTATTTCTTTGTTTTTATCATCATCATCATCATCATCATTGTCATAGTCGTCAATTCCAACTGTTGACGATGCAGGCCAACATTGCTTTTCGCTCTCTTCTGTCCAGCGCTTGCTTGTCTTCTCACTCACTCCCAAGTGAAACATATCTCCTCTAGATGATTGTTTTTCCCATGTTGTTGTTTTGCATTATAAGGCCATGTTGATTTGATTATTATGGATGACATCCTCTGGGAAACCCAAAACTGATCAATGCTAGTTTGCGAATAAGTTTGTGAAAAAGTTTGGCCCCCCAAAAAAGTTGTCTTCAGTATGAAATCAGGAAGTGGTCAGGATGGTGGAACAAATGACTTAACACACAGAGTATGGTATACTGAACAATTAGATTTTTCATTTTTGTTCTTTCACATCTTCTTTATAGACTTTGGAATTGACTTTGGCATTCTACGACATTAGTATCCGTTTTCCGATTTTTTAAAGCAATATATTTGCTCATTTTGCAGCTGCTTTGTATGATTTATAATATGGTTGAAAACTTTTTTGGGGGGAAACGAACGAAAATTGATGCACGTGCAATGTCATCCATATAATCAAATTAACATGAACTAACTGGTAAAACAAGTTTTAGGTGTAACCTACATTGTTCCACTTTTGTATGTAGTAAGTTCACCATTTTTTTAAATCACCACATTTGTGCAACTTTTGTGCTCAGCACGATCGCTTTTGGATGACAAGTTGTAAGGAACACTAACTCACCTGTCAATGTCACTGACTTCTGGTACTGCAGGGAACTCTGCTTGAGCTGAAGAAGAGACATGTGAAAGCTTAAGACATGTTTTGAGAAATGTTTTACAACAAATTATCAATGACAAACAACATAAAGAATCACTGCAAGAAGTAGCAAAAGATAGCTTTTGGCACAACTTCAAGTTAGAGCAAAATATACTATAGGAACTTGGGGCCAGTTATCTTAGCCATACCGTCAAGTAGAGCGGTGTACCTAAACAAATTTGAGGTACAGGTACATTTGTACATGATTTTAGGTACATGTCCACACCTCTACCTGTACCTAAACAAGCCAATCCTCTGTGAGATATACATACAGCTGTATTTGTACGAGAGTCTACAATCATATTCCAATCTAAAAACAAGAGTATGTAAAAGTTTTCCTGATTTTTAAGTGCTACATTGCCATCTTTTAGTGAAACAAGAAAGTTTAAAAAAAAAGCTGGCCATAGGCCGCCAAAATGGCAATAGCTGGTTGGGTGGCATGGGTGTGCACTATTAATGACTTGCTCACCTTGCTCGAATTGTAGCAATGTTAAAAAGAGTAAATTGAAAGATCTGAAAAATAGACAGTGTTGCTTCCCTTTGCATGGCCTGGCTTCGCATTGTGTAACGTGCGGTTAGACATTGCGCAACTTCTTCCAACCCATCCACCATTCACATGTTAATTTCGAGGCCTGGCTTCGCATCGCGTAACGTGCGGCTAGACATTGCGCAACTTCTTGTCGACTCAATGTCCAACGTCCAAGGTGATTCCGGGCACTATAACATAGGCCGCATGGCGCGGCCTATGGTAAAAAATGGTGTCCACTAGTGTTTTATTTTGTTCAAGTACCAGACGTTCAGGTACTTCTACAGGTATACTCTATGTTCAGGTATAAGCATTAAGTGTGTACAGCCCTACTAACTTAATAATGTACAGTACTACTAGTATTTACCTCTTATTCTTCCCAGTTCATTGAGTTCTGATTCAGACATCATTAGATACTTGTTTCTGTGGAAAACAAAATGGGGGAAAATGAAACAGACAGAATAAATGTAGACTGTTAATATACAAATGTACCAATGATTTGTTTATTAACATTTTCTTGTGTACTATTTGTTAGTATTGCAACAGCACATGCTGTCTCTATTGTTTAGTCCCATTCTACAGTATATATCATTACGATATAACTTCAGATTCAGATTTCAGGAACAGACCAATCCAAATGGACAAATGCAAGATAAAAACATAAAAATTTAAATGAAAATATTTGAGGGACATGCAGGCCATTCTCTCATTGGTTGAAGTGCTAATTGCCATGCTATCATTGGTTGAACTGTTAATTGTGATGGACAGTCAGGATCAACCATCACATTGTTAATAATAGGATGTTCTACTTACCCATGATGATCACAAAAACTGTGCGACAATCTCAGGAACTGAATCTTCAAGGCTATCTCCTGTAAGCAAGGCATACATGTAACATCAGTTTAAACTCAAAAAGGATCAGTGTTGGATTATACATTGTAACAATGACTCTAGAACGAATGAACATGTTAATTTGTTATGCAGGGCTCGAAATACTGGGTGCATACATGTATGCAGGTTAGTGCAGGTAAAATTGGAGCTGTGCAGGTATTTCTGATGTCTACCTGCACCTAACCTGCACTGGTCCATGTACTGGGTTTATATACATACAAGTACAATGTACATATAGGTGTATGTGAATTTTTTTATTTTTATCTGCTGCACTGACTGTTACCACCTCTGAAGTATAAAAGAAATAATGGCAATGGTTTCTGAACACTTTTTAGTATGATCCATACTTCAGAAATTCTGAGTGGTGCAGGTAAAGTTTGTCTGGTGCAGGTAATTTTCAATGTTACCTGCACCAGTGCAGGTATGCAGAATAAAGGATTTCGAGCCCTGTTACCAATAGAACAAATGAACATGTTAATTTATTATATAATTCAATGTTTTTACCACATAGCAAAATGTACTCACAGAACTGATCTTTGAAAAACACTCTGTCTTCATAATCAAAATACATGTATTATGCTGTTCATGGCTGTATGGTAATAGTCATGTAGTTTAATGTAATCTACAATAATTTTATTGTACTGGCGTCTGTGTGGTGTAGCAGTAGAGCATCTGACTGTCAAGCAAGGAGACCCAGGTTCAATCCCCAGGGTTGGACCCAGACATGCACCCAGACGTTGTGCCCTTGGGAAAGGCACTGAACACGTATTTCCCCCCTCAGTTAGAGGGATCCTGGGCCCTACTAGGGTTTGGGTTGGCGTTAGGAAGGGCATCCAGCCATAAAAAATCTCTTCTTGCTTCAAAAAAAGACTTGCACTTGATGCAAGCTAGTTCTAACCCCCGTTTCGGGGGAAAAAGACGTTAAAATTGGATAAGAAGAAGGATAAGAAGTACTTACAGGACTGCACTCACAAGCTTCTCCATGTACCCGTCTTCTTCTACGGAACGAGAAGGTAGGAGAGGAGCAAATTTTAAAAGCAGTCCAAGGTAAACAGTTTCAGCTTACAACAGGAAATCAGAGATCATTTTAGACCTGTATCTGGACCTTAAAACAACTATATTTGGCCAATCATCTATAGTATAACTAGCTATAGTGGTAAATTGAATTCCTGATTTTCAAGAGAAAACCGTCATAATTGTACATGTCATCTTTGAGATATGCTTTATAAATTACCTAATATGTTTATTGTAAAAAATGGTGTCAACTATTTTTTTATTAGTGTTTTATTTTGTTCAGGTACAGGTACCTAGCACACAAGATTTTCAGGTCCAAGCCTGTACCTAAATCATTAATAATAATATACAGAATGCACATCATACAGGTATTACATTGTAGGTTACACAGCCCTATTAAATTCATTTTCATAATTCAAACTATTAAAAAAAAAGTTTTATAAAGTTTTGCAATCTGTGAAAAGTTATAATTATCAGTTTCTGTAAGAACCAATTGAATGCACACATCAATTTAACAGCAGTTAAATGGTCTCTTAGTCTGGCTATAGAAAAAAGGAAGTTCTGGATACGTACATGTTGCACTTCCATATGAGGTCTTCATACAGCTCATTCAGTCTGGGTATCAACTTGTACTTTGCCATCAGTTCTTGCACCTTGGTACAAAAGATTTTCAAACTGTTTTACCAGATATACCATTTTAATTTGTTGGTTCTTGGATTTTCTTCAGAAAAATATTTAAGCAACCGGGCTAAAAAAAAACAGGCATATGCATCCTATGATATGTTATAGGCTGGTTTGTAATTCAAACAAATTTGAACTTTTAATCAAATCACTGCATTAATAGATGGAAAAACTTTAACCACTAGGACTTTCTTCAACTCTCGGGACCAAAATATTTAGCATTTTGAACTTGATGTACACTCTACATGTACATGTTTACTATTCAGAGGCTGAATTTTTTGGGGGAAAAAATGAAGCAGACAAATCTGAGACCCAATTGATTAAATTGGTGTGGCCTTAGAGCATGAAATAAATCATTTGCATAATACTCATTTACAATCAACCAATCAGAGCCCAGGTTATCTGAGGTGAACCAATCAGACTCTGGATACCCAGGTTACCATGGATACCTTGGTTACCATGACTAAGCACGTCGGCAGAACGTACTGCGCCTACGCGAAACCCGTAATGTATTGTGCATAGCACTTCGGCAAAACGTCTCATATAACTGGTCAAATTCGCGTATATAAGGGTGACAGCCTGTCTGTAGTTTTCAAATGTTGTGTAGAAAAAGATATGGTCTGCAACAGGCAAAATTCTGATGCAATGTTGACCAAAAATCCAGCGAAAATCCAGGTTTTGCGCAGGCGCAGTACGTTCTGCCGGCGTGCTCCATGGCTACTACTAGACCTTACCTTGTTCCTCTGCTTGCCCGTGATGAGGATACACAGCACATACAGGACCTCCACCTTGTACATGATCTCACGCATCGCCTTCATGGCCATGGGCACTTGGATGGGACCAAAAGGATCGTCCAAAAACTCTACAAACGAGAAATCACAGATTTCAAACTTCTGGGAAGCAGATATTGTTTGTGTTAATGGATTACATCGTAGAACGCATTATCACTCATACATGTAAGATTGTATGATGAAACTTACTCCGCTATTACACCATGTTTTATGATTCATATATTCCTGGTAACAACATTCTTGAACCTACAAGGACATTCTGGGTCAAAACTCTGTCAAACGTAGAGAAACACAATCTCCACCTCGGAACCCAAACATACAAACCTAGCATAAATTAGCACTACCCAAAACAATACTTCCATCTCAGAAGTAACAAACACAATGGAGGGATATGAAGTCATATAATTGCCTTAAAGTTTTGGGTTCAACAATGTCAAGCTAAACATGTTTCCAGGATTTCTCCACAATTTATTCATTTGTCCATCCATCCATCCAGACACAAATCCATCAGTTCGTCCATCCATCCATCCATCCATCCGTCAATTCTACCTTCCTTCCGTCCTTCCATCCATCCATCCATCCATCCATCCATCCATCCATCCATCCATCCATCCATCCATCCATCCATCCATCCATCCATCCATCCATCCATCCATCCATCCATCCATCCAACCTACCCACCAAACAACCCACCAACCAACCAACCAACCAACCAACCAACCAACCAACCAACCAACCAACCAACCAACCAACACCTACGCACCCACTTAAACCAATACCCACCAACCCAAACCAACAACCAACCAACAAACCAACCACCTGAACCAACCAACCAACCAACCAGCCAGCCAGCCAGCCCACCCACCCAAACACCCACCCACCCACACAAACACCCACCCACCCAAACACCCACCCACCAACCAACCACCCCCACATCAAATCCATCCACTCCCCTACCGTATGCCAAGTCTTGGTTCTCCAGTATCTCAAACAGAGCGTCGAAGGCCAGTGAACTGTCCATCCATGTCATCCAGCTCTCTAGTTCATTCATCATGGACGGTAGAGACACCTGTTCTTCATCTGTAAAGGTAACAAAATTTCATTTCATTTCTTAAGCTGTATAAAATGATATACAATGTACATGTACAGCCAATACTGGCCAATAGTCAGAGGCTATTATAAAGGGCTAAGCCCTGGTAACTGGACAATATACAATAAGAACAGTTGCAATGCTTGTTCAAATGTGTTAACAGAGGTAGCTTTTACAATGCTCATTCAACTGAGTTGACAGATTTTACGCTTCTTTTTTTTACGATAAACCATGGCGCTTTTTACTTCTGAGTATGAAAGTATTGTTTTGGGAGGCTGTTAGCTCTACATGTGTAGGTTTGTGTATCTATTTGTATGGATGGAGTACAAATGTAGGTTGAGAGCGCATGGGGAAAAGATTGACTGACAGAATCAAGACAGGAGGCTAAAAGGTCAGGCACAGGAAATACAGTACATGACACATTCATCAAATTTCAGTCAAACTTTAACTTATTGTTATACAGAATAAAATCGAATAAAACATTTTTAAAAAATTGTACTTACCAAGCTTCCTACAGGCTAGATCCACTAGTCTTTGGATGAAGTCTGGCAATGCCACTAGAATTTCTGCATGCACAAGATGAAACACTTATATTAATTTTGTATACTGGTATTAGGTACTAACATGTAGTTCTTGGCACATTCACCATTTTGTTACTGCAGGGCTTGAAATACTTTTTTCTGTACACCTGCAGTGGTGAAGGTAACATTGAAAATTACCTGCACCAGACAAATTTTACCTGCACCACTCAGAATGGCATAGATCATACTAAAAACTGTTCAGAAACCATTGCCGTTTGTTTCTTTTATACTTCATTCAAAATGTATGTGATACCAGTCAATACATAAATATAAATCCACATACACCTACATTTGTATGTAATACTTATGTTACACGAGCGAAAACACCCAATACAGTCTATACAAATTTTACAACAGTACCGTAGAAACACATCTCACCTTGGTTGCAGTCTGGTATTGGTACAGTCGACAGTCTCTTCGCTGCTTCGTCTTGGTACAGTAGCGTCAGCTGATCCTCGCTTTCGCTCAGTTCCGACATGGCCACGGACACGACGCGGCAGAAATTCGCAAGCTGCTGTTGGTTGAACTTGTTTACAAGCTCTGGGAAGTTGGCTGTGGGTAGGTACAAACAAACAAACAAATGTTACACTAGGCTAAGCCTGTGATCTAACAGGTTGCACACATCACCAAGCCTGTGATCTAACAGGTTGGTTGCACACATCACCAAGCCTGTAATCTAACAGGTTGCACACATCACCAAGCCTGTGATCTAACAGGTTGGTTGCACACATCACCAAGCCTGTGATCTAACAGGTTGCACACATCACCAAGCCTGTGATCTAACAGGTTGCACACATCACCAAGCCTGTGATCTGACAGGTTGCACATATCACCAAGCCTGTGATCTAACAGATTGCACACACCACCAAGCCTGTGATCTAACAGGTTGCACACATCACCAAGCCTGTGATCTGACAGGTTGCACATATCACCAAGCCTGTGATCTAACAGATTGCACATACCACCAAGCCTGTGACTTGACAGGTTGCACACATCACCAAGCCTGTGATCTAACAGGTTGGTTGCACACATCACCAAGCCTGCAATCTGACAGGTTGCACAGATCACCAAGCCTGTGAACTGACAGGTTGGTTGCACACATCACCAAGCCTGTGATCTAACAGGTTGCACACATCACCAAGCCTGTGATCTAACAGGTTGCACACATCACCAAGCCTGTGATCTAACAGGTTGCACACATCACCAAGCCTGTGATCTAACAGGTTGCACACATCACCAAGCCTGTGATCTAACAGGTTGGTTGCACACATCACCAAAGCTGTGATCTGACAGGTTGCACACATCACCAAGCCTGTGATCTAACAGGTTGCACACATCACCAAGCCTGTGATCTAACAGGTTGGTTGCACACATCACCAAAGCTGTGATCTGACAGGTTGCACACATCACAAATTCTGTGATCTCTGTAACAGGTTGCACACATCACCAAGCCTGTGATCTGACAGGTTGCACACACCGTTATCTTACTTACGTATATTTTCCAGCCTGATCATGTCCTTCTTGACTTGCAGCATGTCCTCTAACACCGTGGCGGCGTTCAGGAAGGTCCGCTGTTGGGCCATCAGGCTGAATAAATAATGCACAAGGTCCAGTGGCTCCCCCCGCTCCTGGGCTATTATACCCACCTGGCAGGGACAAAAGAAATAAGAAGGTATTATTGGCTCCGCTCCTTAGGTGTCGCCAAAAACATGCATTTCAGTAATATGTAGATCCAGCGTTTAAAAAGTCGCAAAGATGAAAATGTACTCATAAATTACATACTGAGCTATAGATTATGATATTAACATGATTTTCAAATATATTTAATAAATGTTCATATCAGTTTCAGGTCTGTTACACATAAAAACATAAATCTTTGATATACATGTACTGGTTTACATGTATAACAATCATAGTATATTTCAAAAAACACATCTACTCACATTGGCAAAGACATGGTGTAAGATCTCCAGACATAGGTTTTGCATTCGCTGGACTTTTTCCTGTTCTATACATAACAACAAACATAATATTTTTTAAATTGTTTCAGCTCCAGGTATTTACATGTATGTGAAAACAAGTCAACAAAATATAAGATATAATATAAGACATACAGGACATATCACAACTACATGGGTGATGGTCCAATTACAGCTCTATGGCCGAATGCCCAAGGGCAATCTGCCCTGATAGATACACACGTCACTTAGAAGCACAGGTGAAATATTACAAACCTCTTGCTGACTTGTCTTCTGAGGGATATAACATAGGTTTCATCAAAAGTTCTATCACCACCTGAAAAAAAAAAATTCAGGAATTTGTTAGTTAGCAACTCTGGCCTCATGATCATATACTGTTAATTGTTAAATACCCGTGGTGGTTTTATTTTTGAAATCGCGATGACCTCTTACTAGGAAATCATAAAACCGAGAAAATGCTTTTTGTAATGCTATATATGGTACTACAGAATTGTTTCAACCACAAACTTCATGATCAAATTGTCAAAAAAACCTCCTTTTCCTTCCTACAGCAAAATAAAACCACTAAAAGTACATGTAAAGGGACGGAATTTGAACTTAAAGGTAAGATTTGGGTAATTCCATTAAATTCTGTTACTAATTATAAGTGTTAGGTTGGTTTCGTTTTTGTTTGTATTGCATACCCAGCAATGAAAAAATGCATTTCATTTTCGAATAGCTGGCTGCCCTGTAGAATGTTGGGAGGGGAGCTCTATAGACAAGGCTGGGAAGTTTAATTTGGTAACTTGGGGCTGTATTAGGGGTGTATACCGGTCCAGGTGGACCGGTACGGACCGGAAAAATAGTATCGGTCCGGTCCGGAAATACCGAAACGTCGGTGGACCGTTTTTTTTGGACCGGAACAAAAATCCATACTTGTTACAGTCAAACCTGCCCGAGTGGACACCTGTCTAAAAAGGACACCTTCAGTCAATGGACACATTGGAACAGTCCCGTCCATTTTTACATAGTTAAGACCCTCTCCCAGGAGGACACCTGTCTTCCCCTGACAGGGGACACTTTTTTTCAGTCCCAAAAGGCACTCAGACCTGTCTTAGTGGACAATATTGATTGACAGCAGCACCCAGCCGGGTGAGCCCAGAAACAATAGGTTCGTTTAGCATTGGGCAAAAACTTGTTCAACAATATTAAAACAATAGCAGCCAATCAAGGGTGCCAAAAAAGAATAAAAGGACAATGATTTCTGCAGGTATTTTTCTCACCTAATCAAGAGTAAAAGGAAGTGAGACTAATTTAAAGGGGACAGAGTTTATGACAATGGAGGGTGCAGGGGTGATTATGAATGAATGAATAACAATAGGCTCTATGCAGATTTGCTAACGCTCAAAAATTGAACTGTAGCAACTAGATCTTTTTTGTCTGGCAGGAACAGATAGGTTAAATATAATAACCTCCTTGAAGATAGTGAAGCCTACATTATTCTGTGATTCTAACTTAACATTAGTATAAATGTGCTACACATACATTTGTACTTGCATAAGCCTATTACTGGATACACAATATACATTGTACACCTGCCAATCCTTCGGATGACCAACCCTGTTTGGGAAGGACACCTGTTTATAAAGGACATTTTTGCTCAGTCCCTTGAGTGTCCACATAAGACAGGTTTGACTGTACTACTGATGATCACTACACACAAGGAGGCCTGCCAGGAAAATGAACATCCAGCATTAAAATAAAGTTAGTTTCCGTCTCTCTCATTTCGCAACAATATTTTTGCATATTTTCGTTACCGACAGACACTCACAAAGGAGAAGTCTGTCTACACTTTATTAATGTTTCTGTCATTATTGAAGAATTTCAGTAGAACATGTTAATTTGCCAAATTGTTCAGGTACAGGTACAGGTCTGGACCTGTACCGGTACCTGTACCTGTACCTGATGTTATGTTTAAGTATATAGTTGTCGTCAACCAGAGATTAGTTAAGTCCAAAAGTACCTGACTCCCGTCAAACACGTCGAAGACCTCTGTGTTGAAGGCACGAGTGGTGTTACTCCACCGCACTCCTGGGTTGTCCTCAAAACCATGTGCCGTCAGCAACTCACGGAGCTCCTAAACAACAACAACAAGAAAATATCAAAACACTTTAAAAAGGCCCTGGAGATAACAAATTCATTTTTCCAGTGACTCCAGAAGACAAAAGAAAAATGTCCAAACCACACATGATCTACAAATTTGCAGCTACATTGTTTTGTAGATAATATTGTGCTTTGTACATGTACAGTGAAAGGTAATGTTCAGTGTTATTCATGTATAACCAGCGCTTTTTTTCAGACTTATATGTAACCAGCATCCCATGTCTACAAAGCTGGTATGTTACGCCTAAGGGCGATTATACCTGATATACAGGTACAGATTTCAATTGGTTTGCTAGGTCAGCCAGCCAAAAAGTTAGTTCAAGGTCGCAAACAAAATCCATCATAATAACAATACATGTACCCCCTTTAATAAATTTTCAAAGACACTAACAAATTGGAAATTCTAAAGTCAAATGCTCTCTCTCAAACAGCAAATACTCAAACTGAATTCTTCATGTGTATTTAATTAAGAATTCTAAATTCAACTGTTTTAATGTAGTGGTGTTTTGTACAACATGTACAAGTTTCTTGTTTGATTAATAAACCATTTTGATTGGTCCATTATCTGATTAATTGATTGACTGATTGGTCCATACATGTACCTTGAGAAGTCTACATATGGTGTGATAGTCCATCCATGGACCAATGGTGAACTGGGACAGTTTCCGAACGATCTGAGGCAGGTCCTTCAGTTTCTGTTGGCTGTTGACGGCCTCAACGAAGGCGGCTGACAGCTGCAATAACAAATAATAAACAATCAACAAATCCACATTCATACGCATTGTATCATTACTAAAAAAATGATTGTATAGTGGGTAGGGTTTGAGCCAATCTGGATTGGAACTAAGGTAGTATTTGAGCCAATCTGGATTGGAACTAAAGAGGGCCTGCATAGGGGGGGGGGTAGTGATTACGAATTATGCAACATTTTCACCGCCTATTACGAATTACGTTAAATTCTCAGAGCTGATTACGCTTTGCAGCAAATATACTATTACGAATTATGTTGATTTTTGGGGCGACTGCTTACGGATTACGAAGATTAAAAAGCCCTGATTATGCCTTACGAAAAAGGGCATGCAGGCCCCCACTAAAGGCTACCTGGCTTGAACAATTAGCTGGATTGGAACTGGATTGGTAGGGTTTGAGCAAATCTGGGTTGTTGGAACTAGGGTAAGGTTTTAAAAAATCTCGCTTCCAACTAGGGTAGGCTTCCTGAATTTACTACTGGCTCCCAGCTTCCTGTGTCTGACCTTTTGACCTGTCCAATCTTCCCCCCTCCCCACCTGCTGTCAACCTACTCTGGAAAAACAGACACACAAACCCACAGCTCAGCCAACCAAACAATACTTCTGCACCCAGAATACCCAGGGTAGCAAAAATTAAAACCTGATTTGTGCCGTTCCCACCCACACCCCCTCTAACAAATTTTTGGAACAGCCCATGATAATACCTAGTAGTGGATCTGTGGTTATATAATATATGCCGTTACCGAATAGTTTGTGTATACCTGGGTAAAATAGCGGTCCGTATAAAAGTGAAGAATATGATGAGGCTTTAGACTGTGGAATAACAATTCTGTGGTATTTCTAGCTTACCTGTATGGCCCTAGTCAATCCACGACCAGTACACTTCGCCAGTTCGACTTGCCGCACGACATTTTGGTGTCCTTCTGGAAGGTACTTTAGTCGGGCACAGGCCCCCTCAGGGAAGCCTAGAGTCCCCGCACGGCGTCTTCTCTGGTGTCTAGAGAAGGTAGGGGTTGTCTTCCGCCCGCCAAACATGGTACAAAGTCTGTAGAAAACCGTGTGTTCGGAAATTTTGTGACCAGCCTGACGACACAATAACACCGAGCTTTCTCTTTCCCAAGGAATATGGCGGCGGTCACGTGACTTCTCTGTTGCCTTGTGGAATAATACCGCAAGGTGGCGCCCATGCATGGGGCATGGCAGGATGTAGCCGTGGCGACTCTAGCAGGGCCTTTTTTGCTTGTTGCCTTTTACAATGGCCCTACAGAGTCGTGGATGCCCCCATTGGGAAAAACCAACTTTAGCCGATTGTATTAGGACGGTACCTTTACGCCCAGCTTTCTGGGTGTCGCTAGCTTCCCAACACTCTAACTCACTAGGACGGGGGGTTGGCGGGCTCCTAAACTCAAGTCAGAACCCGCGCGGCGACGATTTCCGATCAATACAATGCTTAAGCTCACTCCGGGCCGCCATCATGTCGCCTTTTCGAATCGCTGGACGAAAATGACGCTACTTTTCTTTCAAAACTTTTCACATTAGGAAACATTGTATCCTCCAGAAAGTTCTAAGTTGCCATGGTAAGGTGAATAGAGGAAAAAATACGGAATGAGGGAAATACTTTGAAATAACTTTACTAAAATGCCCATCAAGTCACTCAATAATAAAACGTGAAAAGTTTTGAAAAAAAAGTAGCGTCATTTTCGTCCAGCGATTCGAAAAGGCGACATGATGGCGGCCCGGAGTGAGCTTAAGCATTGGTATTGATCGGAAATCGTCGCCGCGCGGGTTCTGACTTGAGTTTAGGAGCCCGCCAACCCCCCGTCCTAGTGTGTTAGAGTGTTGGGAAGCTAGCGACACCCAGAAAGCTGGGCGTAAAGGTACCGTCCTAATACAGTCGGCTAAAGTTGGTTTTTCCCAATGGGGGCATCCACGACTCTGTAGGGCCATTGTATAATACAAAACAAGCAAAAGAGGCCCTGCTAGAGTCGCCACGGCTAGGCAGGATGTTGAATTTACTGTCCAAGCAGAGGTTGGTGGGGAAGATTGCAACCTTTCTATCATATGTCCCATTTTCTGTCGCTACTCTCCACCAGCTATAGCTAAACCTCTGACCTCCAATGCACTTTTATTTCTCTATGCTGATTCTGTTTCAAGTTTCTGTCATAATTTCAGCATAATTGTCTTCGTCAGAAGGACTATGGAAATAGTTGGCCGCATTGTGGGTGACAGCGGATTTATGGATATAACTCTGGAAGGCATGATTCCAAGTCCATGATATTTGGCAGGCAGATTACCGTTATTAAGGCTGAAGTCAAGTGCAAGTTTGGGCTTTGTGGGGGGTCCGTACGTCACGTTAGTGAACCTTTTGTGTTTGTTGCTTGTTAACAAAATAAGTCGCGTATATTTAAATAGATGGTCATGATTTTTGGTAGGGAGGTTACTATTGTCAATAGCAAGGTTAAGTTCGTTAACGGGCTTCGTGGGGGGTTCGGTTGTCACTGCAGGGGGCATTTTTCTTTTTTTGTCGTTAGCAGGATAACTTGTGTATTTGTGGATGGAAGTTAATGAATTTTGGTTGGCAGATTACCGTTATTAAGGCCGAAGTCAAGTGCAAGTTTGGGCTTTGTGGGGGGTCCGTACGTCACGTTAGTGAACCTTTTGTGTTTGTAGCTTGTTAACAAAATAACTCTTGTATATGTAAATGGCTGTTCATGATTTTTGGTAGGCAAGTTACCGTTGTTGAGGACTAGGTCAAGTTCGACAATGGGCCTTGTGGGGGGTCCCTGCGTTTCAGTATTGGACCTTTGTGTTTAGAAAGATAACAATCTTCCCCACCAACCTCTGCTTTGAAACATGGGGACAGCTGGACCCCATCTGGGATCAGATAATGTTATTAAAATTAAGGGACTGTTCAATAATTTCAGCGGGAGGAGGAAAGGTTGGTCAGGTCATTAACGTTACTTATATATGGCCACACCAAGTAATTTTTATGGATGACGTCCGCTGGAGACCTTGAATTTATTGCGAAAGTGCGATAAAAAACATGAAGGGTCCAAAAAACAAGATGCCTAGATTTGGAATGTACTAACTGAGTGTAGAAATACAAATGTTAATACACAAATTGAATAAAAGAACACAGTGTAACTACAAACAAGCATCGAAATAATTCAACTAAACAGCAGTAGTCGCCCTGTTCTGATTCTTTCCTTTCATCGCACCTTCTCTTATTACATTTTGCAACACTGTTCTGACACTTTGATCATAATACAGTAAGCAGAATTTCTTGCAACAGTACTTGATTCCCAGTAACAGTCCAAAATCAAAAAAGCTCACACGGATGACAGTGAGTCTAAATCTGTGGCGAACCATTTCACAGTGTTCCGTAGAGTAAAAGAAGGAGTAGAGATTCTTTTGTATTCTAGACCAAATTGATTACTTAAAAAAAGTAAATAATGCACATGCTCATTTCTCTAGAACAATGTCCCTCCGACGAAGGCATGAGATCTCCGACCTCTAGTTTTGTTATGTTCTTATGTTCTTATTATTATTGTTAAAAGTAATTATTATTATTATTTTATTTCATGTTGCTGGACTCCAGGAAGAATAGTATGGAATTTACCATACGAATGGAGATCTTAATAAACAAACAAACAAACAAACAAACAAACAAGCAAGCAAGCAAACAAACAAGCAAGCAAACAAACAAACAAACAAACAAACAAACCTAATCATTTTCCTAGAAATAAAGATTTCGTGGCTGACCTACAGTTGAGCAAGAAAGTTAAAAATCTAGATTTTGGCCAAGCATCTGCCTCCAAGGTCCTCCCACGCTGTGTTTACCTAATGTTAACGTTTTTAATTTCTGTCCTGAATGTCAGTTGCGGAAATCATTGAACTTTGGGCGTTGATTCCAGCTGAGAGCCACACGAAGTTCCCTATCTTTCGGTATGTTTTGAAGAAGAATGGTTTACCGTTACTTTGAGCAAGGAGGTTTAAACAAGCTCCTTGCTTTGAGCCAGACAGGCTCTGAGTGTTTTAATATTTGGGCCAAACTACATGTGCGTGACGTAGTTAAGTAACCATGGGGACGACAAACATAACAGGTGATAAAAGTTCAAAGTCCTCCGCCTGGCGTACCTAAAGTTTGCTTCTCGAGATGCATGTGGCGGCCGCCGCCATGTTGGGCACTTTGCTTGCCCCGTCTTCTGGTCCAAGTTAGCGGATAAACAACAACAACAGCAGGGATCCCCAGAACGGCTGTCTGATTCACTATGGCTGCAGGTATGGTACAAAACATCAGCAGAATCCAGGCTTTGCATGTATTTTTTGACATAAGCGTTGATAACAAAACCTATGTATTATAAGCCTATGTATAGGTGGTACAAATACATGTATATCTGACGTTGGGTAGCAAAGCTTCATGTACATATAACGTTACATGTATGTCACTCCATGTTCTCCCATGTTCCTAAAAATGAGCTATTTGGATTTTCTTTATTAACGTGAGAGGATATGATGTTTTCTTTCTGACTATGCATATGATAGTTAGTTACGTTGCGATCATGTAGTTGACCCAAGAAAGGTCAGGTAGTTAGTTGGTCACGGGGTTCCTTTATTGATTTGAGCCTATAGAGTGCAATGCACAAATATGCCGCATAGGGCGCCGTTGAAAAGGTAGCCAGTCCAAAGGTGCGATCTAATCATGTTTACCCGTCAGGTTGTGTTGACATGTCTACGCGGCAGGCCGTGAGACAGATAAACTAAACTACCAGAAGCACGTCGGCAGAACGTACTGCACCCGCGCGAAACCCGTATAATGTATTGTGCTTGTGCATAGCACTTTGGCAGAACGTCACATATAAGGTTGTCAGTTAGAGCATATAAGGATGACAGCCTGTTTGTAGTTTTCAGATGTTCGATAGGAAAAGTTATCGTCTGCAACAGGCGAAATTTTGATGCAACGTTGACCAAATATCCAACTAAAAACGTGAAAAATCTGGGTTTTGCGCAGGTGCAGTAAGTTCTGCCGACGTGCTACTACCATACCTGTAAGAACTAAAGAACTATAACCCCAAAGCTGGTTACCTTTCTTTCTATTCGCTCAGAGGCCCCACATTTGATCCTTTTAAATTCAATCAATTAGAAGATCATCTCTACATAGTGAACCTTGGTAAATATGTTGAAACTCAAGCATGTTTATATATAGAGAAAGTAAATGATGACGGTAGTCTGTACCCAAATGCATACAATTTTGTACACTTATAACTTTGTACTTAGGCTAGTTCTACCATGGTGTAGATGACCTCACGCGCGAGAGCTCCGTACCCGTACTTTCGTCGGGTCTATAAAACATACACACATAGCTAATGCTACTGAAAACAATGTTAGGCTGCTGAAAATAATGTTAGGCATTTGCGCCAGAATAGTCTATTGTGTGCACCTTTGATACATGCCAAAAACATGGTCTACAAAACCTTATTTGTTCCATGTTGTCCCCAGCAGGTTGTGAGGAGATGGACCTGTACACGTTCTTCTCGGCTGTGCAGGAAGGTGACGTGCAGACTGTAAGGAGGGGGCTGGACTCTGGGGTGGACGTCAAGGTCAAGAGAGGATGGGGGCTATTCGAGGTAAGCTGTATAATAATAGTTCATGCAAGGTTACAGACTTGTAGTCCAAAATTGTCATTTGTTCACCTCTGTTTCTGTACATTAAATGTTTCCGTTCCTGTTTCCATTTCTGTTATATGTATTATATTTTTGTTACGGGGTGCCGTTGGTATTAGTCATTTTGCTCGAATATTGCACCATTTTGCATACTGTATTGTTTAAATGTTGCAAAACGAAGCGAGCAGAAAATTATGTGAACACCCGCTGTAGAGGTGATTCTGGGCCTGAATTGGTCTATCAGGAACATTGCTTAAATGAGAAGAAACCTGGCTGTTGCAAACCGTTTATGTAAATGTAACCCAAACTAATTGTGTAATATTAATAATAAAGCGGTATATAATAATCAACAGGTGGACAAAAACTAACAACACTAGATATCGTCCTGCATATTTTCGTTCGGTTAAGAAAGGTCAGATACGACATTTTGACTAAACGCATGGCGTATACATTACTAGTCACTTTGTAACTATTGTCCCAACTGCTGTTCTATCTAGCGAGAACAGACATCCCTGCATGTGGCCAGCTGGGCCGGGCAGACTGGGGTAGCAGAGCTGTTGATCAAACACGGCGCTGATCTGGAGGCGAGGGACTACGTAAGTAGAAATAACTCTGTCCTGACTTCTTCTGACCTGAACCCTGTGACTCATGCTTCCCTTGTCACGTTTTTCCATCCAGTTTGAGTCGGTTATTGTTCTCCAGCAAAATCAAATAACGTAAGATCAAAAGCACAAGTCTTATATATGTGTCGTGCGAAGTTTAAAAAGTGAAAGTTTTGTCCACGACTTTGGTTTTGCATATATAAAAACATATGCCCTGGCACCGCGGCCGCGCCTACAGAAACACAACTATCTAGATATTTGATCGCCTTATGCAGAATTGGCTTGGCTTATACAGTCGCTTTGTAACCGGTTATTATCCCAACTGTTGTTCTGTCCAGATTGAACAGACATCCCTGTATGTGGCCAGCTGGTCCGGGCGGACTGGGGTAGCAGAGCTGTTGATCAAACACGGCGCTGATCTGGAGGCGAGAGACGGGGTAAGTAGAAATAACTCTGTCCTGACTTCTCCTGACCTGAACCCTGACAGTGTGACTCATGCTTCCCTTGTCACGTTTCTCCATCCAGTTTAAGTCAGTTATTGTTCAAATCAACAAAATCATATAACAAAATCATATTACGTAAGATGAAAAGCACTTGAATATGTGTCGTGTGAAGTATAAATTTTAAAACTAAGGAAAGTTTTGTCCACAACTTTTCTTTGCACACATAAAAACCTACACCCTGGCGCCGCGCCTACGGAAACACAACTATCTAGATATTTCATCGTCATCGCGGAAAACGCTGTAAGCCACATTGTTGAAGTTGTAGAGAAGGAAACTCTATTTGGAAGGTTTTATAAGGACACCTAAAAACAACTGGACAAAACATTACACACCTGCATCAGGCTGCTTTCTGGAGCCACACCGGGACTTGTTAGCTTCTGATTCGTCATGAGACAGATGTGACGGCCATGGATTGTGCAATAAACACTACTTCGTGCATACACCATTTTCATGTGAAAGAAAAAATAACAACATAAAGTTTGAAGAAGGCCGCTAGGGGTGCAATTTAGTTAGGCTAGCTTGTGACTCAGATAACGGACAGATTTTGAGTCGACTATCCTGCATGATATCACACATTTGGTTCTTTATGGGGTGGTAGAAGTTTGTAATATCACATATCATATTACGCTACATTATTTCATTACTTCACTTTATCCCATGTTGTTATATTTAATCACCACCAATTGAATTCATGCTCGATCTGTGAATAGGTTTTGTCCTCCGTATTTTTAATTTGTTTGATAACTGTTTTCCGTGTTAAACCCATCCCTACTGACCCTGGCCTTCCTCCCTGTACAGGTCCAGAACACACCCTTGCATATGGCTGCTCTCCGGGGCCACACCGGGACGTGTGAGCTTCTGATTCGTCATGGCGCAGACGTGACGGCCAGGAATGTGGTAATTCACACATGTTTCAAATGAACCCCATAGATTCCATGGATGTGGCCTTGATCATAATGTATCGATTATATTTCTGTCACTTTGAAAGAGAAAAACACAAAATAAAGTTTGAAGAAAGCCGATAGGAGTACGCCCCATTCAGGATAGTTCATTTACCCAGAGTTTGTTATTAAGAGAAACGAAGAGATTTTGAATTCCATTACGTATGCGTTGCTTTGTGGGGTGGTAGGAGTTTGGATCACTACATGTATATGCTGTGTAAGATATCATATTACACTACAATACCTTGATTTATCCTACATTAATTAGATTTACTCTTCATTAATCCAGTTTGTACCCAATCTGTGCTTAGGGTTTGTCCTTAATACCTTTCACTTAGTTTCTTTGTGACTCTGTATTACTATGTATGAAAGTGATTTAACTTGAGTATAGAGTAACACATGTTTTGTATTGATTTACTACATGAACTAAAACGTTAAACTTTGCACCTGTCACGTTATGGCGGGTTCGTAGCTGGGGATCCCAGGACTTCTTGGTGATCAACGGAACGTAACGTCATTTTTTTTAATCCATGTGATAACTGTTGTCTGTGATGAATCCATCCCTACTGACCCTGATCTTCCTCCCTGTACAGCTCGAGGACACACCCTTGCATAAGGCTGCTCTCCTGGGCAACACCGGGACTTGTGAGCTTCTGATTCGTCATGGGGCAGATGTGACGGCCAGGAATGAGGTAATTCACACTTGTTTGAAATAAACCCTACAGATTACATGGATGTGACCTTGATAATGACTACTCAGCTACACACTTCTGTTTTCGTGAGAGGAAAAATATGAAATTCGCTTATGCATTCAATGAGCTGGGATTTGTGCATACACATTCTTTTTTAAGGTGTTACCAAACAGTCCTAGACACGTCTACCAGGAGTTGGCAGATACAAACTTCAATGGCATAATAGACAAATGTACTGTATATTATATAACACTATACAAAACATGGTTTAGGTGCGACAAGTCACTCGGTAATGTAACTTTGTCAGCCGTGCCTGCGAAGCTGTGCATTACGTATACGCCGAATGGTTGTTATATTGCCTTATTAATCCAGATTAAGATTATAACAACCTTTTAAAGTACATGGTGGGAACGTGAAGTCAAGACCAGTTACTTTCAAATTTCTTAAATATCAAACCGAAACGATCAAGTGTGCGTAGGCTGATTGCACAAACCTTTCCATAAATTGGCTTGTATTAACGTATAAACCTCATTTTGTTGAGGGGAAATGTACGTGTACGTGACCTCATACTGCTTCTTATTCATGTGATAACTGTTGTCCGTTTTGAACCCATACCTACTGACCCTGGCCTTCCACGTTGTACAGGACCAGAACACACCCTTGCATAATGCAACGGCCAGGAATTTGGTAAAAGCAAATTGTTTCAAATGGACCATACAAATTACCCGGATGTGAACTTCGCAAAAATCTATCGTCTACATGTATACACACTTATGTACCTAAGACAGTATGAAAGCGTCCGTGCAAAGTTGGCATGTTACTTCGAATGATTCAGATTATATAAAACCTGTTAAGTACAAGGCTAGTCTGCGCTAGCTAGTGAGAACGTGAAGCGGAGAGCATTATGTTGCTATTAGTTCTTTTGCTCATTTAGTACGGTCCAGTCACAAAATCATTCATATACAACTGTATATGTCCCGAACCGATCGAGTGCACGAAAGTAGATTGCACAGACCGTATGCATAAATTGGCCTCTATCAACGTATTATAAACCTCATCTTGTTAAAGGTCAATGTACGTGTACGTCACGTTATCAATTGCAAGTAAAGTATTCAATAATCGAAATTTATGTTGTCAGGAAAAATAACAAATCTTACGCGCAACACTGCACTTACAGGATGGGAAGACTCCAATAGATCGAGTTGGAATATTCGAGAGGCAGATTAGGCGTATCCTAAAGGTAGGCAAATTTCTCGTTGGCTCATGGAACGTTTTGTTTTACATAAAGGTATAAAGATTGAAATTTCTTTAATTTTAAAAACAAATTGGTATTATATTCTGCACTTTTCATGTAAGTTAAGGTTCAGAGGTCAATACTGAAGAACGGCCGACACTCGAACTTTACACTCCCATTGTTGATTGACATTTTGACTTCCTTCCCGAATCAAGGACGCGATGCAAGAGAGGTCCTACCACGAGTTACTGCTGAAGTCTGGCGGAGTGAAGACCAACAGGTGTAAGACGTTCGTGTTTGGGATGGCGGAAACGGGAAAGTCCACACTGAAGATAAGTCTTCTAAGAGTACGTAAAAACTTCGCTTGCTTTAAAATCCTATCAAGCTTGCTTTATGATACAAAGAATTAAATACTAGCTTTCTTAGAGTAGGCAAAAGCCAAAAACCATCTAATAAAAATGCTGTCCAACAGGGCCCCGTCTCTGCTCTCGTCCAAAGATTGAGTAAATCGTCGTCAGCCGAGGAGCCTCACGACCCCACCCCAGGGGTGGATGTTGGGACCTTCCATATTCCAGGGGTGGGGGAGGTCAGCCTGTGGGACTTTGCTGGGCAGTCGGAGTACGCGGTGACCCACAGTATGTTCATGGATGCAGAGAACACCATCTTCATTGTGCTGTACAACATCATGCACGACACCGAGACACAAGAGAAACAGGTAACTGCTGTTTGATCACAAGATCAAAGGTTTCAAAGCCACAACGCCCATTTTTATGTTCAACTTGGGAGATTTTTTTAAAGATTGCACATGTTCTACATAAAATCACTATGCTTTTTGCAGATAACCAAGCATTCTCTGTCGACATTTTGGCCAATTTACAATTCTTTAAATTATTTTCTCATATCGTTTTTCCTACAGGTCCACTGGTGGCTTTGCTTCATCAAGTCCTGCAACCCAAACCGACACCCCGATGTCATCTTAGTGGCCAGCCATGCAGACAAAGTGTCACTCAACACAGGTAAATGATATAGTCTGTAAGGACATAAGGAAATTTGCTGCACAGTAACAAGTTAAAAAGGCTAGGGAGAACGCTGCATTGGGTTAACGTTTGCAACGACAGGAATGAAACTAATACATATTATATCATGAGCGACAAGAATACATTAAAGAATGCTTTCCGTTTTGATGTGAACACTTAGGGAAACGCCAAGCTGCCCAACTTCTGCAGCTAATGGCGTCAGAGTTCAAAGATCACCTCCGTATCGCAGACAAAGTCTTCTTGATGAACTGTAAGGAGACGCGAACACCTGAGATGGACCGACTCAAGAAACTGCTGGACACGATGAAGACGGCCATGCTAGAGGTAGGTGTCTGTTATAGGACAGTGGGAGATATATTACAAGACTTAGTTTAAAAAAATATATAAGACTCTTTATGTATATGATACACAGCTGCAGGGATGGGACTCAGTTCTGATGGAGGCCCATGAAGCGGCACGAGACTGGTTGGAGAGTTGGAGCGACAAGCTACGATGATGTATAAGGTAAAGTTTAAGAAGATTTTAATTTTTTTTTTGTATTGATTGCACAGCACCAACGCCAGATGCCCAAACTATGTGCAAAAATCGTCAAGCGGCTGTCCACGTGGTGCAAGACGAAGTGCAGCCCAAAGTGTCCTGTACTGAGGTGGCCAGGCTACGTGGACGCAGTCAAAGAGATCGACCCACATGTGGATGAGGACTTCCTGCGGAAGTCTACACGCTTTCTGGACCATCTGGGGGAGGTAGGTTTTCTATACTATAAGTCTTGTAAGAAACCTTAAAACTGAAGAAAGTTAAAAGGTAAAATCTGTGTGCATACAGCATGAAATCTCCAATGTGCAATTCCAAAGGTGCAATTATTTCATTATACAGTACAGGGCTCGAAATACCATCTGCTTATGCACCTGGTTACTGCAAATTAATTGGAGCTCTGCTGGTATTTCTGATGTCTAACTGCTCCTACTGGCTTTATATACAACGGTAGATGTATGTGTATTTTCATTAGCTGTATTGACTTCCATCACCTATGAAGTGTAAAAGAAATTATGGCTGTGGCTGTTTAACATCTTTATGTTTAATCCATGCTTCCAAAATTCTGAGTTGTACAGGTAGAATTTGTCTGGTGCAGGTAATTTTCAATGTAAGGCTGTCTAGTTTGCTGCAACCTACTTGCCTAGAGGCCAATGGAATCAATATGATCGAAGAAGTAATAAACTTTTGTTATACAGATCATCTTCATCTGTCCATGTTCTTCTGATCCCATCATTGTCCTGAAGCCCAACTGGCTCTGCACGGATGTCATCGGTCCAATGATGGCACCAGTCAACTTCCCCATTCCTCGCCTTGAGAGAACAAGCGAAGACTACGTCACCAGGGAGGAGATCCAGCGCGTCTTCCAAGACGTTGCTGACGTGGATCTCCTCATCACCCTGCTGCAAGAGCTCCAGCTCTGCCACTCCTATGACGGAGAGACCTTCATCTTCCCAGGGCTGCTGACACAAACCATGCCTGATGACAAGTGGCAACCAACACCTGAGCCAAAGGTCGTCTACTTTGGGAAGCAAGTCCAGTGTGCCGACTCCACTGACATGTTTTCATCCGGGTTCTTCCCCCGAGTGCAGACCCGCCTGATGAGGGAGCAGGAGAATCGCCCGCTCCTGTGGAGAGATGGCGCCAAGTGTGTGGACAGGGATGTGGAAGGTCTGATCAAACTCTCTCCGGACGGCCGTGCAGTCAACATCTGTGTCAGAAGCGCGCAGGGTGACAAGGGGCAGTGTGGCAAGATGCTGCAGCAGCTGGAGAACATCATCGCTGATGTGCTGGAGGAGTGCAGCCCAGGAACAGGCACAGTCGAGAAGGTGCTCAGCGCTCGTGCACTGAAGGAACACAGGGAGGAATTTTACTCCTATGACAAGGAGGAGATCAGCAAGGCAGCAACAGAGGGCGGTACAATCGTCCATCCCATCCTCGGGTTCACAGAACAGGTCAGTGACCTGCTGTATGTGGAGACTCCGCTCACCAGGAACCGCCCAGAGCTGGTCCAGGCCTTGCGACACGTGGAGCCAATCCTGGACCACCTGCAGGCACGTGACACCCTGACTGTGGAGGAATGTGACGTCATCAGGGCCAACGTCACGCCCCAAGATCGCGCACGCGCACTGCTGGACACCGTGGGGAGGAAGGGAGAAGACGCACTTCCGGTGTTCGAGTCAGTCCTGAGAGAGGTCGACCCCCGTGCAGCACACAAGCTAATGGCCACACAGCGGACCGATGAGCTACAGGACAGGGAGGACCAGCTGACCAGACACCGTCCTGAGCTGGTGCAGGCTCTGAGGCACGTGGAACCGTTCCTGGATCACCTGCAGGCCATGGACGTCCTCAGCACGGAGGAGTGTGACGTCATCAGGGCTAAAGGCACACCCCAGGACCGCGCACGCGCACTGCTGGACACCGTGGGAACTAAGGGAGAAGACGCGCGTCAGGTGTTTAAGGTCGTACTAGAAGAGGTGAACCCGGAGGCAGCGAAAATGATGCCGTAAACTTGGCCTTAAATAAAGACTTCATTAACGTGGTAGTGATTAACAGATGCATTTGTTTCTCTTATGACATAGAAAACTGGGTAATTCTGACATGTGCGTGTTTAGTTCCTACAAGTTGATGTTTGTTTTTCCAATCTTTGTTAATATTTTTAATAATACTATGATACTTTACTTTCGTAATAATACTTTGCATTCGCCTAAATTCTTCCTCTGATCCATTTTCAGTGAAGGACTAGAGCAAAGACAGCTTTTAAAACAGTAAGAACAACAGAATAAATGTAAGTAATGATATTTTATGTTCTAATCTTGTATGATTGGACATACCCATAGAACAGTGGGACGCGTTAATAATGTGCAGAGCTTGTTATCTATAACATCATCGATTACATTGTATCGATGTCTTCTGCAATTTGCTGTTTTCCTTTCGGGTAAATTTGTTGGTCACAAGGGATGGGAACTCGACTTCGTGACATTTTTAGGCTGATATTTTTTATGTAAATTATCTTTAGGGTGTGGCATGAAAAGTCAAAGTCAAAGTGGTTCACACAATAATCTCTCAGTAAATAATGCCATGCAAATAATGTTCATAGCTGGCATTTCTTTCTAAGAATGATAAACTTGTGAAATTCAAAGCCATTCGGGTAACCATGTACTTGAGATAGACTGAGTACAATAAACATGTGAAATTTAAAGCCATTTCTGCACTTCTTTGCGTAGGTGAAAGAAAAGCGCAAACACTTTTAGGCAGTAAGATAAGATTTAAAACCAAATGTTGAAAACTGCATTGGATATGGAGACAAAAGCCTATCAAGTGATAAGACGAAGTTTTCAAGGCTGGTGCAACTGCTGTTTGCTCAGTGGTACCCTGTCAGCCATGATGGAACCTTGCCTCGGGGCTCTTTTTATAACAATTAGTAATACATTTAAACTTGACCCGTTATCTTGCAACATTTTGGTAATGTTAGCGGTTAAGCAATATCACGCAGGGATCCTATAAACAGGTGCCTGATCCCCCGGGCCCGCATGATTAGCTATATAGAGTCGTAAACAGCAGGCATGACACCAGGGTTTACGGTTCATTGCACGATAAACTCGGAGCAGGTCACAGGAGGTCGCGGTTTTTGGTTAAACCGGTTTCTCCCTTTTTTTGTACAATGACGTCAATGTTTACTCTCAAAGTGGTACGCTGTCCGCCATGTTGGGATTTTGGCTCTTCTGGTTCAAGTTAGCGGTTTTACCAACAGCAGGGATCCCAGGAACAGCTGTCTGATCCACATGGCTGCAGGTATGGTGCAAAATGTTTGTAGAATCAGGTTTGACATGTCTAAGTGACTCGTTGATAACAAAACTAACACGCAATACGTCTGGTGTTTTAAGGACAGTCTAGCGCAATGGTGGTTAGCACTGTTAAGACTTTGTTATTCTCGTTGTGGATGTGTTGACAAGAAGATAAATATAATAATATGATGATATAATGATAAATCTCGGAAGCTATTCAACCTTTCTATTCGCTCAAAAGAATCTGGTAGAGGCAAATTCAATCGTAAATCTCTACAATGTGGAAATTTTCAAATACTTCTAACAACGTTTATATACATGTATAAAAACTATAGTCAAAAGGTAATATGCACATAGCTTTGTACGGAAGCTGAATGAGCTTACGAAAGTCTCTGTACTTTTGTTGCGTTTCTAATAAACGTATGAAGTAAATGCACTAAGTTAATGCTGCTAAAAGAGATTGTCTATACATTTGTATTGTAGAAACTGTAGTGTAAACATGTTATTTGTAACTTCGTATAAAGCCTAATTTTACACGTATTTTCTTTGTTCAGGACCTTACGAAAACCCGAGAGTCTATAGTTTCGTCGTGTGAATACATGTAAAACACACACATAGCTAATGTTAAAATAATGTTAAGAATTTGCGCCAGAAAAGTAAACTGCACTTTTTTCTGATGTATACACTTTGATAAATTCTATAAACACAATATACAAAATCTTATTTATTTCGTGTTGTCTCCAACAGGTTGTGAGGAGATGGACCTGGACAAGTTCTTCACGGCTGTACAGGAAGGTGACGTGCAGACTGTGAGGAGGGGGCTGGACGCTGGGGTGGACGTCAAGGTCAAGAAACAATGGGGATACTACTCTGTAAGCAAACTATTAGTTCATGCAAGGTTACAGACTTGTAGTCCAAAATTGTCATTTCATTTGGTGGTCTGGTTGCTAGGCTAGAATCCCCGTTGCTATGTGAATAGGCCCCTCCCACTAAGTGTCTGGCGGGCACGCCTGCATAACATCCTGCGGTGGGCCCAAATATTTTTCAAGATAACATACGACCTGACAATCATACAGAAAAACTAAAATAGGAGCCGATGAAATAAATGTGTTGGTTATGAAACTAGGTTAAAATAAAGAGTTGACAAGCTAACGCGAAGCCCCACTGCAGTAAAATGCGGCACATGTATAAAGGTCATTTTCGGTCGTTAACCTTTAACCCACAAAACTCATTTTTTTTATTTACGTGTAAAACGAGGCCTAAAGGTATTACCTAAACTTCTGTCTTTTAAAAATTTAGCTACGTTCTCAGATTTTGGCTGTCTAAGAGATTTAAACTTATTTTTCACAATTTTTGGTACATTTTCTCCCATATTCCCTTTCGGCGAGAACGTAGGGACAAAGTCAAAATACAAAATGGCGGCGGCACTGTGACCTTTCCGGTCGTCTTGTTTTCGTCAAATTCTATTTTGTTAAACTCCAGATATTGCTCAAAATATTAAATGTACACTTAATCCAACGTTCCGAGTGCTAATGTTGAAATGTTTTCGACTTATAATGAGACTGTCGGCTAAGAACAGAGGGCCTGCTTCGCGCCCTTTAAAATTTTGTTCAAAAATCCAAACGTATTCAAATTCTTGCCCAAGCGGCCATTGTATTCGCTGAGCGTCCCAAGCGTATTAATTGCCCGCGATTTTCAAGCTGCGAACGAGCTAGAGACTTACCGGTTTTTGTTCAGTTCAGCTGTTTCACTTCCTCTGTAACTGATTCCTGTACATAAACATGATTGGACCCTCTATCTTTCGGCATTTTGATGCAGCGGAAGTATATAGGAAGGGAGTTAGAAACGATATTTGTACCAAGCAAGGATATTCGTATAATGTCTTTGTACCAAGCCAAAAAATTATCAGACCCACGCTACCGTATTTCTTTTAGTAAGGACGCACTGTTTTTGACATTTCAACTCTCCAGTAGTCGCTTCAGGTCAAAATCAAAGCCCGGGTGCCCACTTTATTCCCCTTTATTCAAGTTTTTCGCCAAGAAAAATCGGGACGCAAGGCAGCGGCAGCCGGCTATTACGCACCATGGTAGCGCCCCGAACATCATGTTGTATGTTTACGTAACGATTTTACATATACTTTGATCTCATATGCGTTTATTGTTGAATATTAAAAGTATTATAGTTATACTGATGTTAAAAAGATAATACAACAATAAGACACCGGATCGCGATTAACGCTGGGTGTTTCATAGCGTACGAACCACTGGACAAAAACAATTTTTAGCGTGCCAGCCGGTCGCCGAGCATGCCCACGCCGCTCGTCACAAAAATTCCCGAGGAAGCATACGATTGAAACGCGGGCATATCCTGCGTATCCACAAATATTTTGATCAATAACATAATCACTGGGATCTGAAATGTTACAGCATTCTCTGTATCGGGAGTCTGTTTCTTGTTTTGATCGGTAAAAACTACGTAAAACCCTACACGGTGCACTTCCGTGTTGTTTGATCGGTAAAAACAAGACATTATACTGTCCTTGGTAAAAACTACGTAAAATCCTACTCGTAATTGAACGCCCAAATCACGCCAAATACACCATACATCCACAAAGAAATTTTTATTTTTACGAAAGATTATTTGAATTGTGCATTTCTTAACTAGAATGTTATGTAGTCGTGGAAAACAGCGTTTTTAGCGCATATTTTCATACAAAGAAAAACTCTTTACACGTGCGTCCCCGCGCTTTGTGTTACCGCCGCGCGCCGAAACAAATTTCTGTGTTAATGTATCGGCGATCGCCGTATTTCTGGAGATAAATGCTGTGACACGAACTTTTTAAATCTAAAAAAATGCGTTTTACAAGTTCATATTCGAATAGCCCGGTAGAAATTAGCAGTTCGATGCCTGGTTCTTCGATACGAAACAAATCCTCGCACGACGTTCTCAGACGGTGAGCCAACGATTTGTGGTGAATTTCTAAAACTGCAAATACCGAGGTGTTGGCCTCAAAGCAAGGTGAGGTTTTGCTGAAAATTCCGTGGCTGGTAATTTGGCGCTACAAAAGAAAACATCGTGACTTTATTTTGGGTGCAGCGCGATCAGATACGGGGGACGTGCGTGGTGCGGCGGCGGGTGTCAGGGGGAGCGCACTTTATTAATTTTTTTCTATTGACTATCTTTGCTGGCATGAAGGGACTTCCATGAAGCCCAAATCGGGAGTACACACTTTATTTGGGATGGATCCTTTATTAGAAGAAATACGGGTACTAGTATGTATTGTTAAAATGTGTGAAGTTTAGAACAATTGAGGATCAAGACAAGTACGCATATGAATAGAACAGTTCGCGGGAAAAATCGCAGGAGGCAAACAGCAAGGTAAACATTCCTAGAGCCGGCCTACAAAAGTGTCAACCAATCACGGACAGTTGCCAATGGTGACAAGTGTGATTGACATCTAATTCTCATCAATATTAATTAACTACGAGTGGGGATTTTCTGGGTTGTTTTGAACCATCGTGGATGCACCTCTGTTTTTGTACATCACGCGTTCCCGTTTTTGTTCCCATTTCTGTTATATGTATCATATTTTTCGGTAATTAACGGGCGGGTGTCGTTGATATAAGCCTTTTTGCTCGAATATAGCACAATTGAATACTTTATTGTTTAAATGTTGCAAAACGAAGCAAAAAGAAAATTATATATACACCCACTGTAGAGGTGATTCTGGGCCTGAATTGGTCTATCAGTAACATTGCTTAAATGAGAAGAAACCTGACTGTCGTAAACCGTTTATGTCAACCAAACTAATTGTGTAATAATTGTTCTGATAAAGCGGTACTAGTATATGATAATCAACAGGTGAACAAAAACTAACAACACTAGATATCATCCTGCATATTTTCTTTCGGTAAAGAAAGCTGTTAAGATAATTATGTCATCTTGAGTAAACGCATGACTTATATAGTCGCTTTGTAATTGGCTATCCTCCCAACTGTTGCACCATCTAGGAACAGACATCTCTGCATGTGGCCAGCAGGCACGGACAGACTGGGGTAGCAGAGCTGTTGATCAAACACGGCGCTGATCTGGAGGCGAGGGACCGGGTAAGTAGAAATAACTCTGTCCTGACTTCTCCTGACCTGAACCCTGACAGTGTGACTCATGCTTCCCTTGTCACGTTTCTCCATCCAGTTTGAGTCGGTTATTGTTCTCCAGCAAAATCAAATAACGTAAGATAAAAAAAGAACAAGTCTTAAGTATGTGTCGTGCGAAGTTTAAAAAGTGAAAGTTTTGTCCATAACTTTCTTTTGCACATATAAAAACATATGTCCTGGCACCGCGGCCGCGCCTACAGAAACACAACTATCTAGATATTTGATTGCCTTATACAGACTTGGCTTGGATTATACAGTCGCTTTGTAACCGGTTATTGTCCCAACTGTTGTTCTATCCAGTCAAAACGGACATCCCTGCATGTGGCCAGCTGGTCCGGGCAGACTGGGGTAGCAAAGCTGTTGATCGAACACGGCGCTGATCTGGAGGCGAGAGACAGGGTAAGTAGAAATAACTCTGTCCTGACTTCTCCTGACCTGAACCCTGTGAGTTTGACTCATGCTTACCTTGTCACCTTTCTCCATCGAGTCTGAGCCAGTTATTGTTCAAATCAACAAAATCATATAACAAAATCATATTACGTAAGATAAAAAGCACTTGAATATGTGTCGTGTGAAGTATGAATGTTAAAACTAAGGAAAGTTTTGTCCACAACTTTTCTTTGCACACATAAAAACATATACCCTGACGCCGCGCCTACGGAAACACAACTATCTAGATATTTTATCGTCATTGCTGAAAACGCTGTAAGCGACATCGTTGAAGTCATAGAGAAGAAAACTCCATTTGGAAGGTTTTATAAGGACACCGAAAAACAACTGGACTAAACATTACACACCTGCAGCAGGCTGCTTTCTAGGGCCACATTGGGACTTGTTAGCTTCTGATTCGTCATGGGACAGATGTGACGGCCATGGATTGTGTAATAAACACTACTACATGCATACACCATTTTCATGTGAATGTCTGGATCACGAATTCATAGATTTTAAAGAGGATTTACGGCATAGGTCAAATTTCGACAAAAGTGTGAACAATTATGGCAAACAACTGGTAGAACTCTGCTCTTCGGCTAATTTAGTCATTGTAAACGGAAGGGTAGCAGGAGACTTTTTAGGGAGGTTTACCTGCCACAAGTACAACGGGTCAAGCCTAGTAGACTACTGCATTGTCAGTTCTGATGTCCTATCCAAAATACAATATTTCAAAGTGGACGACCCTTCTATATTTTCGGATCACTGTATGATAACCTGTTCAATATCTACAAATTACTCGCCTTATCTCAGACAAGATAAGTTCCCATCACATCCGCTACCAACAAAATACATGTGGGACAATTTATCGGAAGAAAAATTCTCAAAAGCGTTGCAAGATCCCTCAACTCTTAATCACATCCAAAGTTTTATGGACAAGCCCTTCAGTAACGTGGACTGCGCCGTTAAAGAAGTCGCTGATATAATAACACATGTAGCAGACAATTCCCTACGAAAGATTATTCACAAGAAAAGAAAGAAAAAGAAAAAGAAAAGCAAACCATGGTTCACCCCGTCTTGTGCCTCTCTCAGGCGCAAAATCAACCATTTAGCCGCTGAATTCTCGAAATGTCCCTGGAAACTTGATCTCCGCCATGCATATTTTAGCAACCTCAAGATTTACAAGAAAATGATTAAGACAGAAAGAAAACTATTTAAGGAAAGACAATGGAACAATCTATATAACCTTAGTAAAACAAACCCACAAAAATTTTGGAAAGAGATAAAATTACAAAGACAGGAAGACAATGACAAACCTGATGAAGACAATAATATTAGTCCTGAAGAATGGAAATCCCACTTTGAATCCCTGAACGACTCTGTTAACAGTAATGAATCTGATACAGGTTTTCATCAATATATTGGCAATAAGAGACCAGACCTCCTGCAGACAGCCGATAGTAAAACTGTATTTGACAGAGAAAATAAGGTATACACAGAAAATATTATCAACAGCCTTGAAAATGAAACAGGAAGTCCATTAGATTCTGACATTTCAGAGGAAGAAATGATAGCGGGACTACAAAAACTAAAAGGCAATAAAGCTTGTGGCTCAGACTCTATTATCAATGAAATGCTAAAATGCGGTAAAAACAAACTCGTTCAACCTCTCCAGAAACTGTTCAATCTCATCCTTCAATCCGGTAACTTTCCTCACCAATGGAGTAAAAACATTCTTGTTCCCATATACAAAAGCGGCGATGTGTCAAACCCATCAAACTATAGAGGTATAGCAATTTCTAGTTGCGTTGGAAAACTTTTCACTATCGTTTTAAATAATCGACTTCAAAACTTTCTAGAAGACAAGAACTTATTAACACCCTTTCAGTCTGGGTTCCGTAAGAATTTTAGAACAAGCGACAATATATTCATACTTAAAACTATCATTGATAAACAGCTGGCTGAACCTGGTGGGAAACTATACGCTTGTTTCGTTGATTTTCGAAAAGCCTACGATTCCGTGTGGAGGAACGGCCTCTACTACAAGATACTATCTTCAGGTATAGGGGGGAAATTCTTTAAAATTATTCAATCCATGTATTCCAATGTACAATACTGTGTTAAAACACCGAATGGCTTATCAGACTACTTCAAATCAACTCGCGGCGTGCGCCAAGGATGCAATCTTAGTCCACTTCTATTTAACCTATTTATAAATGACCTTCCTTCTGAGTTATCATCCCAATTATGCGACCCCGTCATTCTCGGTGATACTCCAATTAACAGTCTCCTATGGGCAGACGATCTGGTACTCTTTTCAAAATCAGAAAAAGGTCTGAAAGAATGCCTAAAACGACTTGATACCTTCTGTTCGCTCTGGAAACTATCAATCAATAGAGATAAAACTAAGGTAATGATTTTTTCTAGGAATATGCGAACAGGTAATAAAGGAAACCCCAACTTCCAATTGCAGGGCCAGATTTTAAACATAACAAACTCTTATACATACCTCGGTGTAGATATAACACCATCAGGATCTTTTCATCGTGCAACAAAACAACTCAGAATAAAAGCCCTAAGAGCGTCCTTTAAGCTTAAGTCCCTACTCATGTCAAACCACAACCCATCCATTCCTTTAGCTCTTGACCTGTTCAGTAGTCTAGTAAAACCAATTCTCCTTTATTGTAGTGAAATTTTAGGACCAACTGTTCAGTCACGAGATCTCATTCTCAACGGAGTTACTGAATGTCCCAATGAAAACATAAGAACCTTAATATCCAATATTATATTTCCGATATTGGGCAGGAATGTAAATGTCAACAAGGCTCGCCGTGTAGGGAAACAATCCGACTCATCCATGCCATCATTTAACCGCCCTATTCTTATCCGACTTAGTAACTACAATGACAAGTTAGATATTATATACCATTCCAAAACACTAGCTAACCAAAACATAATAGTAGTCCAGCCTTCTATTTCTTACGAGATTTCCGACTTAGAATACGTTCTTCTAAACTACTGTAAGATACTCCTCCGCGTCCCTAAAAGTTCAGTTAACGCTGCTGTAAGGGGCGAATTAGGCGTATTTCCACTGTACATAGATATCCAGACGCAACTGATCAAATATTGGATAAGACTAAACAACCTCCCTGATGACAGAATAGTTAAAAAAGCATATCACGAAGCCGTTAGACAAGAGCAAGACTGGGTAGTACATGTACGAGACACACTCTGTAGACATGGTTTCCAAAATATTTGGTTGAATCCCATCACAGACGCCAAATATTTCGGATCCATATTCAAAGAGCGCCTTAAGGACGGATTTCTATCTGACTGGAGGCAAAAGATAAATAGCTTTAATAAACTTGAAACATACTCAAAAATAAAAAAGAACTTTCACATCGAGAACTATCTCCTATCTGTCGAAAACAAATCCTTTATAGTTAATACCACAAAATTAAGAATCGGAGCACACTGCCTAGAGATCGAAAAAGGCAGACACAACAATATACCAGTCAGTCAGAGAGTATGTCCTACATGCAAAGATGGTGTTGAAGATGAGTATCATTTTCTGATGACATGCCCCACATACAACGAAGAGAGACTCAAATTGATGCAGATGATCAAATGTAAGACTACTAAAACATTACCCAAGACATCTAGAGAGGCTTTCCATGTACTTATGTCATGCCCCGACATATTTTCTGTATATATAGGCCAATACATTTATAATGCCATGCAAATAAGAAATGTTATAATAGCTAAATAAGTAGAGTCTTTGAATACTTTATCAACTACGTGTATATTGTGTAGCGTATTGTAGCATTTATATGTAGAATTGTAACTTTCCTAGCAAGTATTTTAGTCGACACTTTGTGTAGTAGTCATAGAATAGGTTTTGTATAGGTACAGCTGCTCACTGTATCCTTTACAAGTATAGTTTAACGTAATGTAGAACGTATGTGTAGACTTGAATTATTTTCTAGCCAACACTTCTTTTTAACACTCTGTCAAACACAATAACCATTGACCATATATGTAGAATTATGATAGACGCTTACCAACTAGTAACTTTATCATTTGCCATACATTGTACCAGTGACAATCGTTGTGCAATAAACTTTGACTTGACTTGACTTGTGAAAGAAAAAATAACAACATGAAGTTTGAAGAAGGCCGCTAGGGGTGCAATTTAGTTAGGCTAGCTTGTGACTCAGATAACAGACAGATTTTGAGTTGACTATCCTGCATGATATCACACATTTGGTTCTTTATGGGGTGGTGGAAGTTTGTAATATCACAAATCATATTAGGCTACATTATTATTTTTTGCTTCAGTTTATCCCATGTTGTTATATTTAATCAACACCAATCGAATTCATACTCGATCTGTGTATAGGTATTGTCCTCCGTATTTTTACTTTGTTTGTGGCGGTGTAATATAACTGTTTTTGCGTGCAGCAACACTATGACCTTTGCTGAATAAAATCAAATAAAACGTTTGTGCAACTGTACATGTCACGATATGGCGGGTTCGAAACTGGAGATCGCAGGTCCTGTTGGTGATTGACGGACCTTTACCTCGAACTGCTTCTAATACATGTGATAACTGTTGTCCGTAATGAACCCGTCCCTACTGACCCTAGCTGACCTTCCTCCCTGTACAGATCGAGGACACACCCTTGCATAAGGCTGCTGTCCGGGGCTACACCGGGACTTGTGAGCTTCTGATTCGTCATGGCGCAGACGTGATAGCCCGGGATTGGGTAATACACACTTGTTTCAAATGAACCCTACAGATTGCATGGATGTGACCTTGATAATAATGTATTGACTATATTTCTATGACTATGAGAGAAAAACACAAAATGAAGTTTGAAGAAAGTCGATAGGATTTAGTCAGGCTAATTTATTACTCGGAGTTTTTTTTTTCATTAGGAGACACGAATACAATTGAGTTTCATTACGCATATTTTCCCTTGTGGGGTGGTAGGAGTTTGGATGACTATATTCTGTGTAACATACCATATTACACTACAATACCTTGCTTTATCCTATATTATTAGATTTACTCTTCGTTAATCCAGTTTATACTAGAGCTGTGCTTAGGGTTTGTCCTTCATACTTTTTACTTAGTTTCTTTGTAGCTCTGTATTACTATATATGAAAGTGATTTAACTTGAGTATAGAGCAACACATGTTTTTGTATTGATTTACTACATGAACTAAAACGTTAAACTTTGCACCTGTCACGTTATGGCGGGTTCGTAGCTGGGCTGGGGATCTCAGGACTTCTTGGTGAGCGACGGAACGTAACGTCATTCTGTTTTTTATCCATGTGATAACTGTTGTCTGTGATGAATCCATCCCTACTGACCCTGTCCTTCCTCCCTGTACAGGTCCAGAACACACCCTTGCATAAGGCTGCTCTCTCGGGCCACACCGGAACTTGTGAGCTTCTGATTCGTCATGGGGCAGACGTGACGGCCAGGAATGAGGTAATACAAACTTGTTTTAAATGAACCCTACAGATTACATGGATGTGACATTGATAATGACTACTCATCTACACACTTCTGTCCTCGTGAGAGGAAAAATATGAAATTCGCTTATGCATTCAATGAGCTGGCATTTGTGCATATACATTATTTTTTAAGTGTTACCAAATAGTCCCAAACACGTCTAACGCTAATTCTGTACCAGGAGTTGGTAAATACAAACTTCAATGGAACAAGTTAGTTAGACAAATGTACTGTATAGCATATGATACTATATACTATACATTGTTTAGGTGCGACAAGTCACTTGGTAATGTAACATAGCCAGTCGTGCCTACGAAGCTGTATACGCGAATGGTGGTTATACTGGCTGATTAATCCAGATTAAGATTACACCAACCTTGCACAACAACAAGTACGTGGCGAGTCTGGTGGGAACGTGGAGTCAAAAGCGGTTACTTTGCTCAAATATCGAACCGAACCGATCAAGTGCGCGAAGGCAGCTGATTGCACAAACATTTAATTTGCATCAAGTTGCATCAATAATTCACACCTTGCCTTCCGTGTTATTCGGAATAATTTAGATTATGTCAACTTCGTAAAGGTTAGTTTGCTGGTGAGAACGTTCAGCCGAGATCAGTTATTTTGCTCAATAAGTACGATCCAGTTAGAAACTTTGAAACTTTATTCGAATTACCGTTAGCGGTGGGCCCAAACCGGCGGGTCCACCGCTAGTTTTCCTGGCATTCACACATATACATATATATATATATATACAATATCAACAACATACAACATAGTACAAGTACAAGATTACAATTATTTGAAAACACCAATCCTAAAGAAGAATGTTCTATGAACAACAATCCTAAAGCACAAGTACTACTGATGGAAATGTTCATTGAGACCCTTCTTAAGAGTCATTGCACGAGAAAACCAGGCAGAGGTCGGAAGATGGGGGTCGGCCAAATCGGCTCATACTTTGTATGTATAATAGATATGTGGAACTATGAACAGCCATATGATTAAAACCTTCCAGGTATTTTTCATTATGGGGTTCTGGGACCCCCCTCGGAGACCCTCGAAAATCAAGCAATTTATGGCTGAAAATTACTGAAATTACGATGGCTACCCTGATAGTTCTAAGAAAGATATGAACATAATTTTTATATTTCTATATAGCATAGATTCCCTAGTTTTACCGGACAAAAGTTGAAGATGAAATATTGATATTAAGAGGGTGTACTAGGGGGTTATCAGAACCAATGAAATCAGAATTTTAATCTCTCTAAATTTTAGTCATTTTCAAGGGGCATTATCTCACACTCACAGTGGCTTTGGTGAATGGTTTTACTGTTGCTAGAGAGAGGAACATCTACTGATTCAAAAACAATTTTCATTGACGTGGGACACACATAACGCGAGCCGTGAATGGGGGGTCTTTATGGGGATTTTTCGAGTTTTGGACGATGATAAATCAGGTAATGACGTATCTCTGCGGGGTAAGTTATGGCTGTTTTTTGTGTATCTGTGCAGGAACCATGCAAAAGTGTCAAACAATACTAAAAATAATCAGAAATATTAATTTGGGGCTCTACATGGGGGATATGAGGATACTTAAAATAGACTTAGTTTTACACTTTAAATTGTTGTTCTCCAACATGTCAATTAGTAAGCCCCTTACAGAATTATTGTATGAATTGACTACGTGGTACGTAATGAAAAAAGGCTCTGCATGGGGGTTATCAGGACTCCAAATGTGATAAAACCTAATTCACAAGCCACATGGGTGTTTCGCTACACGTATTTTATATGGGTAATCAAGAAACAAGACCATAACAAAGGTCAAGAACATGAGGCAATTTCAGCTATTAAGAAATACATTAAAGTACTTATTATACAAGCCTCAGAAGTAGGTAGGTTTAAAGGCATCAAATACAATTTCACGATGGTAAAACAAAAAATATTCTGGATGAGGAAATCTGTCTGATATTGACATTTACTGCCATTCCTAGAACAATTTTGACACCATTTCATACTTAATGCATTTGAAGTAGCCCGAAACAAGCTACGTTAGGTGTCTCTTTATTTTTGGGGTACCGCCCACAAGCAACCATTTTCCGTCAGTGACATCGAATTTTTGCCTCTAAGATATCAGTATGCTATGGCATAGGATTGATTCAACTTACTACATTAAAAGAATAACCAAAAAATTGACTTGTTCAAAAATCCAGTTTTGCCGCCCTGAAATTGCATTGGATGCCTTTAACATGCAGTCCGGAGATGGGGGTCAGCAAAATCTACTCATACACGAGAAGATTTTCAGTGACCACCAGTCACCTTTCGTGAACAATTTACTAAATAGAGAACATCTACTAAGTAATATGATATCACTTAGTTTAACCTAACAGAATTCTCATTCATACCATTGATTCAGGATTGCTCTACATAACAATGTAAATGAGATGAGCTCTGTAAGGGCCTTGAGTATTTTGTGTCACTGACTATACTTTCAAGCTGTTATTATGCTAATCATGGAAGGTAAACTTTCCTAAATGTAGCCAGATTCATTCCTGAATCATCACATACTTTCATAATTATGCAATCTAAAACAATAAAGATGTACAGTATGTCCGGTAATCAAGGGACCTAGCTTTGCAATACAAAAATATGCATGCCTTTAACGGTGCACACCCCAGTTCTTCCGTGGTAGTCCGCGGTAAAAAAGTGACGAAAGGGTTTTGAGTGGTCAAGTTTGAGTTCACTTTTTTCCTAATCTGCTGTGAAATGATACCAGATACTAATATGGCTGAAAAGTGTAAGAAGTGGTGTTTTTGGGGTGAAGAATGATTTCGGCCTGGATCCTCACTTCCGGGTATTCTTGCGCCCCGAGCGTGATCCGCCCATTTGACCCAGATTCTCCACTTATGCGTGGTGTGGGCGGATTTGGGACCCCTCGCGCCGTGGATGATTACAAAAACTGCAGTACTAGGATTTTCTTTATAATTGAATCAAATATACTCGAGGTTTGTATCTTTCTGCCAACACCAGTCATTTCTGCCGGAAAATTCTTTTTGTCTTGGTTTATCCTACGCGAAAAGTCCCAATTTTGTGCATTAATTTTGGCATGAAAATCATGATTTTTCTGTTAATTTCACAAAAATTAAAGAGTTTGAAGAAACAAAACTCAGTCAGTCTTGTAGCTGAAGGGATATCCTTCTATCCGATATACAGTTATTTGGCTTCCGAATTATTCCCTGGAAGAGACGGTCGCTAGACTCGAGGGTGTGCAGACTTGAATGGAAGCCCGAAAAAAACTGGGGTGTGCCCCCTTAATCGGACCCATCCTGCAAAAAATATTAGCTCAAACAGCCAACAAATTGCATTTTATCCAGCAAAGTGTATATACTCTACCCAGCCAGAGCCAAAAAAATTCGGATTTCGCAAGTTTTAAAATGGTTATAGAATGTCATATAATGCGCTCATTTGCCCCCCTCCCCACGCCCCCCCCCCCCTCCGAACACAGTCATACAACCTTCGAATCGTCTGCACTAAACACCGATGACGTCATATTTACCGAGACGCCGTTATTTGTTTCCTCCTATTCCCTGGGGAATTGGAAATCACATACGTGGGTTTGGCAGCGAGTCCTATACTGCACAGGATACGTTTTTTGGTGAAAAAATGTCCTTGATGACGTCACTGTCGCACTTTCCTTCCAAAGCACGTTTCAAGTTCGGTCTTGCACTAGAATTCAACTTTCAGACAAATAAATCCTAGCAATCAGAAGATACATCCCAAGGCTTGTATATCACATCGAGACCGACACCAAACTACACAGCCTTGTGCCAAAAGATGCACATTTATACCGCCCTAGCCGCTAGAAGGACAGAGCAGGATTTCATCCTGACCACATATACAACATTTAGCTTCATTTTCCTGCAAAACAAAATGAATCTTGGCAGTAGAAACGCTTGGGTGAGATAGCTAGGTTTATTCTCTACCAGATATGACCAAAAAATTAAAATCTAACGGTTTCCTGCCGACGTACAGAACTTAAAACCATGTCGTTCTCACTTAAAGAGATCGGCTAGAGGTGGGCATTGTGACGTCATCAGCTAAACTGCGTTTTAGGTGGTTTACACCGTTTACTGTAGTCAGAATTAAAAGAAATGGCTACTCCATCGCAAGAACACTACCCTGCCATTCCTTTACAAGGCTATACTCGATCATTGGACATTGTTTCATGGAGTAAAACCTCTTCAAAAGAATAAGGGCTTTGTGACGTAATTCCCATTATGTGTGTGAATGGAACGCGCTCGTGGAGGCGCAAAAAGAGCCTCCCGACATGGTAACTTTCAACCACCTGTTACTCGTGAAGGAAAAGTCGCAGACAACTCAAACTTGGCAGGGTGATAGAATATGACAAGGTAAATTAAAAACCAACGTTAATTAAAATTTGACCCAATTAACGGTGCACACCCCAGTTCTTCCGCGACCGGGGTCCGTGGTAGTCCGCGGTAAAAAAGTGACGAAAGGGTTTTGAGTGGTCAAGTTTGAGTTCACTTTTTTCCTAATCTGCTGTGAAATGATACCAGATACTAATATGGCTGAAAAGTGTAAGAAGTGGTGTTTTTGGGGTGAAGAATGATTTCGGCCTGGATCCTCACTTCCGGGTATTCTTGCGCCCCGAGCGTGATCCGCCCATTTGACCCAGATTCTCCACTTATGCGTGGTGTGGGCGGATTTGGGACCCCTCGCGCCGTGGATGATTACAAAAACTGCAGTACTAGGATTTTCTTTATAATTGAATCAAATATACTCGAGGTTTGTATCTTTCTGCCAACACCAGTCATTTCTGCCGGAAAATTCTTTTTGTCTTGGTTTATCCTACGCGAAAAGTCCCAATTTTGTGCATTAATTTTGGCATGAAAATCATGATTTTTCTGTTAATTTCACAAAAATTAAAGAGTTTGAAGAAACAAAACTCAGTCAGTCTTGTAGCTGAAGGGATATCCTTCTATCCGATATACAGTTATTTGGCTTCCGAATTATTCCCTGGAAGAGACGGTCGCTAGACTCGAGGGTGTGCAGACTTGAATGGAAGCCCGAAAAAAACTGGGGTGTGCCCCCTTAAGCGCTGAGTATCATAATTACTTACAGTATCAAATTGACAATCTAGAAACTAAACCCTCTGATTTAAGAAAAGCTTGGCATTCATGCAGATAGCAGCTTCAGGATGAGCCGTAACCTCTATGGGTATGATAAGTAGAGATGCAGAAAGTACATATTTCCTTTATACCGCATTCAAGTCTCAAAGCCACACGAAATTACTAATCTGAAATAGCATGTCTTCGCATGTGCACGTGTGCACAGTGGTCTTCGCACAGTGGCTTCTAGTAGATGCATGTAGGAAGCTTTCTCAACATAGGGGCAGGAGAATGTGTTCAATTCAATTCAATTCTTTATTGTATAAACTGCGTATACATGTTCTGCAATGCCAGCTGCTCGGAGACCACAAGAAAGCCCTAGATCTGAATCTAAAAGGAGAATATTGAGTATCTGGAAGAGGCAGGTCACAAGGGATACAGTATGTCAGAATATAGACTACATTGGATTCCATCCTCCAATGTTGGTACAGATGAACATTTGTGTACACAACAAAAGATCTGAAAACTATGAGATATAAAAGAACCAAGGCACGTTGCGGAACACTTCCATATGTACATATTATATCTACATGATTGTATGTGTATGTGTGTGTGTGTGTGTGTGTGTACTGTCACTAACGGAGTTCTTTTAAATAATAAGCAATAAACAATTTGTCCAATGTCGAGAAAAGCCTCCTACATACATTCTACTGGAGATCATTGTTTCCTGGTGCATATACGAGGACTTAAGGCCCCTACAAAGCTCTGTTCATTTATGGTTTTGTAGAGAGATCCTGAAAAGTCTGAGTGAGAATTCTATGTTTGAAACTTACCACATGATATCCCATTCCAAATTGTATAAACTGCGTATACATGTTCTTCTATCCAGTAAATCGGTCAGGAAAGCAACTGGTGGTTGGAGAAAGCTCCCTCTTTTTCCGGAATCCTGCTAAACTTACCTAGTTTTGAGGCTTGTATAATTCTTTAATGTATTTCGTTCCTATTAGCTGAAATTGCCTCAAGTTCTCGACCTTTGTTATGGTCTTGTTTCTTGATTACCCATATGAAAAACGTGTAGCGAAACACCCATGTGGCTTGTGAATTAAGTTTTATCACATGTGGAGTCCTGATAACCCCCATGTAGAGCCTTCTTTCATTATGTACCACGTAGTCAATTCATGCAATAATTCTGTAAGGGGCTTACTAATTGACATCTTGGAGAACAACAATAAAATGTGTAAAACCAGCTTAATTCTATTTCAAGTATCTTTATATCCCCCATGTAGAGCCCCAAATTAATATTTCTGATTATTTTTAGTATTGATTGACACTTTTGCATGGTTCCTGCACAGATACACAAAAACAGCCATAACTTACCCCGCAGAGATACGTCATTACCTGATTTATCATCGTCCAAAACTCGAAAAATCCCCATAAAGACCCCCCATTCACGGCTCGCGTTATGTGTGTCCCACGTCAATGATAATTGTTTTTGAATCAGTAGATGTTCCTCTCTCCAGCAACAGTAAAACCATTCACCAAAGCCACTGTGAGTGTGAGATGATGCCCCTTGAAAATGACTAAAATTTAGAGAGATTAAAATTCTGATTTCATTGGTTCTGATAACCCCCTAGTACACCCTCTTAATACCAATATTTCATCTTCAACTTTTGTCCGGTAAAACTAGGGAATCTATGCTATATAGAAATATAAAAGTTATGTTCATATCTTTCTTAGAACTATCAGGGTAGCCATCGCAATTTCAGTAATTTTCAGCCATAAATTGTTTGATTTTCGAGGGTCTCCGAGGGGGGTCCCAGAACTCCATAATGAAAAATACCTGGAGGGTTTTAATCATATGGCTGTTCATAGTTCCACATATCTATTATACATACAAAGTATGAGCCGATTTGGCCGACCCCCATCTTCCGACCTCTGCCTGGTTTTGCCTGGTTTTCTCGTGCAATGACTCTTAAACGACCTCAAGGACTGCGTGGACTGCATAACAAGTGGAAGGTCGTTCCACACTCTTACAGCCCTGTATGTGAAACACCTATTCAAAGCGATGGTTCTGGGTTTATCTAATGCAAAAGACGGCCTAGAAGCAAAGCTTGTTCTGTCACTGTGCTGGATGTTAACCAAACGTAGTTTCCCGCTAATACATACAGGTTCCTTTACGAGAACTATTTTTCTAAATGTGGTCATAGTGTTCACCAACGCAACAGTCTTGTGTACACAGGATTCAACTGTGGCTTCAACTGAAACAGACTGGTAGCCTTGTTCTGCAATCGTTGTAGGTGGTTTATGTTAGTTTTAGTTGTACATGACCAAACTGGGAGACAGTAATCAATATGAGATAATACAAGGCATTCAATTACAGTTTGTAACAATGACTGATCCATAAAATGTGCACATCTTTTAATCATTCCTAGCCCTTTTCTTTGATGTAGATTTTGTGTGAGTGTTCCAGGTTAAGCACTCGTCTACAGTCGTGCCAAGTAACTTTACTTCCTTGACCTGTTCGATGACCTTACCATATACACTGTACTGTTAATGTGAGTTTGGGTCTAGCAGACATTCTAGGCTTGCTCCCCAGAACAATAGATTTGGTTTTTAAGTGTTCAAAAAAAGCTGGTCCACTCTTTCCCAGTTACAAATGTTGTTAACCTCTCCCTGTAGTTTATCATGAAATAGTTTCAATCGAAGGAGCACAGATTTAGGCTGATGTGTCATCAGCATACATATCCACTGTGGCCTGAGTAATGGCAAGCGGTAGATCATTTGTGTAAATGGTAAAGAGAAGGGGCCCTAAACAACTCCCCTGGGTCACACCACAAGGCAATTCCTTAAAGGAACAGTTTGTGCCATTTATGTGAACATATTGCTCTCTTCCTGTCAGGTAAGTTGCCATCCATTTAGTCGTGGATTCATCAAAACCATAACACCCTAATTTCAGAAGTAGACAGTTATGATCAACAAGGTCAAAAGCTGCAGAAGTCGAGGAAAATGGCGCCTACCAAGTTCCCCTGATCTATACTGCGGTGCCAATCATCTACCATATGCAGCAGTGTTGAATATTTTTTCCTATACGCATGCTGGTGATCAGACATCAATGAATTCTTCAAGAAATACTCTGACACTTGTTTGCTTAGTTTGCTAGTTATGCAGTCATTCATATACAATTGTATATGTTCCGAACCGATCGAGTGGATTGCAGGATTGCAAAAACCTTTTTTTATACATTAACTGGCCTCTATCAACGCATAAACCCATCTCGTTAAAGGTGAATGCACGTGTACGTCACGTTACGAAAAGTATTCAACAATAGAAATTTACATTCGCAGGGAGAATGACACATCTCTCACGTAACACTGCACTTACAGAAAGGGAAGACTCCGTTAAGTGTAGCAGACCGACAGACTCGGCGTGCCATGAAGGTAGGCAGTCTTTTCTTTAACCCATAGCGGGGATTGTTGACCTAAAGATTCAAATAATTTTATCTTATGATTGAATTTTCATTATACTGTAGACAGATTTGTATTCATTCTGCACCTTTCACGCATTAAGTTAAGGTTCAGATATTAATACTTGAGAACGTTAACTCGGTCGACACTCGGACTTCACACTCCAATGATATTTGTTAATGAACATTTGACTTTATTCCGGAATCAAGGACGCGATGCAAGAGAGGTCCTACCACGAGTTACTGCTGAAGTCTGGCGGAGTGAAGACCAACAGGTGTAAGACGTTCGTGTTTGGGATGGCGGAAACGGGAAAGTCCACACTGAAGATAAGTCTTTTAAGAGTAAGTAAAAGCCTCGCTTGCTTCGTTAATCATACCAAGGTCGCTTTATGATAGAAATAGATAAATACTAGATTTCTCAGAGTATGCAAATTTTCATACGCCAAAACCATCTAATAAAAATGCTGTCCAACAGGGCCCCGTCTCTGCTCTCGTCCAAAGATTGAGTAAATCGTCGTCAGCCGAGGAGCCTCACGACCCCACCCCAGGGGTGGATGTTGGGACGTTCCATATTCCAGGGGTGGGGGAGGTCAGCCTGTGGGACTTTGCTGGGCAGTCGGAGTACGCGGTAACCCACAGTATGTTCATGGATACAGAGAACACCATCTTCATTGTGCTGTACAACATCATGCACGACACCGAGACACAAGAGAAACAGGTAACTGTCGTTTGATCACAAGATTGTATTTTAAAGGTTTCAAAGCCACAACGCCCATTTTTATGTTCAACTTGGGAGATTTTTTTAAAGATTGCACATGTTCTACATAAAATCACTATGCTTTTTGCAGTTAACCAAGCATTCTCTGTCGACCTTTTGGCCAATTTACAATTCTTTAAATTATTTTCTCATATCGTTTTTCCTAAAGGTCCACTGGTGGCTTTGCTTCATCAAGTCCTGCAACCCAAACCGACACCCTGACGTCATCTTAGTGGCCAGCCATGCAGACAAAGTGTCACTCAACACAGGTAAATGATATAGACTGTAAGGACATGGGACATTTTGCTACACAATAACTGAAGTTAAAAGTGCTAGGAAGAACGCTGCATTGGGTTAACGTTTGCAATGACAGGAAGGAACTAATACATATTATGTCATGAGCGACAAGAATACATTAAAGAATGCTTTTTGTTTTGATGTGAACACTTAGGGAAACGCCAAGCTGCCCAACTTCTGCAGGTAATGGCGTCAGAGTTCAAAGATCACCTCCGTATCTCAGACGAAGTCTTCCTGATGAACTGTAAGGAGACGCGAACACCTGAGATGGACCGACTCAAGAAACTGCTGGACACGATGAAGACGGCCATGCTAGAGGTAGGTGTCTGTTATAGGACAGTGGGTGATATATAACAAGACTTAGTTTAAAAAATATATAAGACCCTTTATGTATATGATACACAGCTGCAGGGATGGGCCCACTTGTTCAGACTCAGACCTGAGGGAGGCCCATGAAGCGGCACGAGACTGGTTGGAGAGTTGGAGCGACAAGCTATCATGATGATGATGTATACGGTAAAGTTAAAGAAGATTTTGATTTTTTTTTGTATTGATTGCACAGCACCAACGCCAGATGCCCAAACTGTGTGCAAAAATCGTCAAGCGGCTGTCCACGTGGTGCAAGACGAAGTGCAGCCCAAAGTGTCCTGTACTGAGGTGGCCAGGCTACGTGGACGCAGTCAAAGAGATCGACCCACATGTGGATGAGGACTTCCTGCGGAAGTCTACACGCTTTCTGGACCATCTGGGGGAGGTAGGCTTTCTATACTTGTAAGAAACCCTTAAAACAGAAGAAAGTTAAAATCTAAAATTTGTGTGCATAGCATGAAATCACCAATGTGCCATTCCAAAGCATTATACAGTACGGGGCTCGAAATACTATATGCTTAATATGCAGGTTAGTGCAAGTTAATTTGAAGCTGTGCTGGTATTTCTGATGTCTAACTGCTCCCAACAAGCACCAGTCCATGTGCTTGGTTTATATAGGAATGGAGAAGGTGTATTTTCATTAGCAGTATTGACTGCTATCACCTATAAAGTGTAAATGAAATTATGGCTGTGGCTTCTTAATTGTTTAACATCTTTAAGTGTAAACCATGCCTCCAAAATTCTGAGTGGTACAGGTAGAATTTGTCTGGTGCAGGTAATTTTCAATGTAAGGCTGTCCAGTTTGCTGCAACCTACTTGCCTAGAAGCCAATGGAATCAATATGATCGTAGAATGAATAAACTTTTGTTATACAGATCATCTTCATCTGTCCAAGTTCTTCTGATCCCATCATTGTCCTGAAGCCCAACTGGCTCTGCACAGACGTCATTGGTCCGATGATGGCACCGGTCAACTTCCCCATTCCCCGCCTAGAGAGAACAAGCGAAGACTACGTCACCAGGGAGGAAATCCAGCGCGTCTTCCAAGACGTTGCCGACGTGGATCTCCTCATCACCCTGCTGCAAGAGTTACAGCTCTGCCACTCCTATGACGGAGAGACCTTCATCTTCCCAGGGCTGCTGACACAAACCATGCCTGATGACAAGTGGCAACCAACACCTGAGCCAAAGTTCGTCTACTTTGGGAAGCAAGTCCAGTGTGCCGACTCCACTGACATGTTCTCCTCCGGGTTCTTCCCTCGAGTGCAGACCCGCCTGATGAGGGAGCAGGAGAATCGACCGCTGCTGTGGAGAGATGGCGCCAAGTGTGTGGACAGGGATGTGGAAGGTCTGATCAAACTCTCTCCGGACGGCCGTGCAGTCAACATCTGTGTCAGAAGCGCGCAGGGTGACAAGGGGCAGTGTGGCAAGATGCTGCAGCAGCTGGAGAACATCATCGCTGATGTGCTGGAGGAGTGCAGCCCAGGAACAGGCACAGTCGAGAAGGTGCTCAGCGCTCGTGCATTGAAGGAACACAGGGAGGAATTTTACTCCTATGACAAGGAGGAGATCAGCAAGGCAGCAGCAGCAGAGGGCGGTACAATCGTCCATCCCATCCTCGGGTTCACAGAACAGGTCAGTGACCTGCTGTATGTGGAGACTCCGCTCACCAGGAACCGGCCAGAGCTGGTCCAGGCCTTGCGACACGTCGAGCCAATCCTGGACCACCTGCAGGCACGTGACACCCTGACTGTGGAGGAATGTGACGTCATCAGGGCCAACGTCACGCCTCAAGATCGCGCACGCGCACTGCTGGACACCGTGGGGAGGAAGGGAGAAGACGCACTTCCAGTGTTTGAGTCAGTCCTGAGAGAGGTCGACCCCCGTGCAGCACACATGCTAATGGCCACACAGCGGACCGATGAGCTACAGGACAGGGAGGACCAGCTGGCCAGACACCGTCCTGAGCTGGTGCAGGCTCTGAGGCACGTGGAACCGTTCCTGGACCACCTGCAGGCCATGGACGTCCTCAGCACGGAGGAGTGTGACGTCATCAGGGCCAACGCCACGTCCCAAGATCGCGCACGCGCACTGCTGGACACCGTGGGGAGGAACGGAGAAGACGCACTTCCGGTGTTTGAGTCAGTCCTGAGAGAGGTCGACCCCCGTGCAGCACACATGCTAATTGCCACACAGCGGACCGATGAGCTACAGGACAGGGAGGACCAGCTGACCAGACACCGTCCTGAGCTGGTGCAGGCCCTGAGGCACGTGGAACCGTTCCTGGATCACCTGCAGGCCATGGACGTCCTCAGCACGGAGGAGTGTGACGTCATCAGGGCTAAAGGCACACCCCAGGACCGCGCACGCGCACTGCTGGACACCGTGGGAACTAAGGGAGAAGACGCGCGTCAGGTGTTTAAGGTCGTACTAGAAGAGGTGAACCCGGAGGCAGCGGAAATGATGCCGTGAACTTGGCCTTAAATAAAGACTTCATTAACGTGGTAGTGATTAACAGATGCATTTGTTTCTCTTGTGACATAGAAAACTGGGTAATACTGACATGTGCGTGTTTTTTTCGTAGAACTTGATGTTTGTTTTTCCAATCTTTGTTAATATTTTTAATAATACTTTATCTACAGTATCTATGATACTTTACTTTCTAAATAATACTTTGCATTCGCCTAAATGCTTCCCGCTCTGAAACATTTTCAGTGAAGGACTAGAGCAAAGAGACAGATTCTTAAACAGTAAGAACAATCGAATAAATGTAATGATATTCTTATGTTCTAATCTTGTATGATTCTACTGGGAACATACCTATTGAACAGTGGGTCGCGTTAATAATATACAGAGATTGTTATCTATAACATCATCGGTTACATTGTATCGATGTCTTCTGCAATTTGCTGTTTTCCTTTCGGGTAAATTTGTTGGTCACAAGGGATGGGAACTTGACTTCGTGACATTTTTAAGCTGATCTTTTTTATGTAAATTATCTTTAGGGTGTGGCATGAGTGGTTCACACAATAATCTCTCAGTAAATAATGCCATGCGAATAATGTTCATAGCTGGCATTACTTCGTGTACCCATGTACTTGAGACAGTCTGAGCATAATGAACTTGTGAAATTTAAAGCCATTCGGGTAACCATGTACTTGAGATAGACTGAGTACAATAAACTTGTGAAATTTAAAGCCATTTCTGCACTTCTTTGCGTAGGCAAAAGAAAAGCGCAAACACTGTTAGGCAGTAAGATAAGATTTAAAACCAAATGTTGAAAACTGCATTAGATATGGAGATAAAAGCCTATCGTGATAAGAAGTCAAAGTTTTCAAGGCTGGTGCAACTGCTGTTTGCTCAGTGGTACGCTGTCAGCCATGATGGAACCTTGCCTCGTGGCTCTTTTAATAACTCTAAGTAATACATTCAAACTTGACCCGTTATCTTGCAACATTTTTGGTAATGATAGCAGTTAAGCAATACCGCACAGGGCTCTCCAAAACAGGTGCCTGATCACCCATGACTAGAGTCTTAAACAGCAGGCATGCCACCAGGGTTTACGGTTCATTGAACGACAAACACGGAGCAGGTCACAGAAGGTCACGGTTTTCGGTTACACCTGTTTGCCCCTGTTTTTGTTGTCGATACAATGGCGTCAGTTGTTTACTCTCGGGGTGGTACGCTGTCCGCCATGTTGAGATTTTGGCTCTTCTGGTTCAAGTTAGCGGTTTTACCAACAGTAGAGACCCCTGGGACAGCTGTCTGATCCACCATGGCTGCAGGTATGGTCCAAAATGTCAGAAGAAACAGGTTTGACATGTCTAAGTGACTCGATGAGAAAAATTAACTAACACGCAGTACGCCTGGTTTTAAGGACAGTCTAGCGCAATGGTGGTTAACTTTGTTGTTCTTGTTGTGGACGTGTGGACAAGAAGACGTTCATGACTTTACTTTTTAAACATAAAGTTTCGCGTTATCAACGGGACAACGTTTTGACACGGCATTTGGCCTTCATAGCAGGCTATAGTACGGCCAGTACAATGTTTCACGATACTTCCGGTTTTCGTACTCTATTTTGATCACTACCGAAGTATATAGCAGGCTGTTGTGAAAAAAAACGGGAACCATGAGAAGGCACGGCCAATTGGAATACAGTACGATAGCAGTCAAACTGGGAATTTTAGCAAGGTTGATGAAAGGTTCGTCTTTGAAATTGTAGCCGGTAGAAAGGTGCGATCTAATCAAATCTACCCAGCCATGCTTTGTTTACATGTCACCACGGCTAGCTGCAAGATTACCAGGTCTATGAAATAGAACGGTAAACTCCAGAAACTATTCTTCATTATTCTCTCTGTTCATTCAAAAGAGCATACATTCCATCCTGTAGGCAGTGCGGTTATTTGAAAATACAAACATGGTTAGAAAAAAATGTAAACGGTTGTCCATAAATACTCACAAGTACTTGTTCTGTGTTTACATGCTAGCACGGCTAGCCGCAAGACTACCTAGAAACTAGCACGATAAACCCCAAAAGCTATTAATTTATTCTCCCTGTTCGTTCAAAAGAGAATAAATTCCATCTTATAAGCAATGTAAATATTTGTAAATACAAGCATGTCTAAAAACGGAATATAAAGGTAACACCCACATAAATACTTACACATGGTAAGTCACCCCAAGACATCCTGATTTATTATATTAATGTGAGAAGATATGACGTTTTCTGCCTCACTACGGTGGTAAGCTACGTTAAGACCTTGTTGTTCCTGTCGTTGACCCCAAAAGGGACAAGTAGCAGCGTGTTCATTTCGCGTGCAATACACAAACACGCCGCATACGGCGCTGTTCATAAGGTAGCCGGTCTAAAGGTGCGTTCCTATCATATTTACCAGTTACATTGTAGGTTGTATCTATATCTCTGCTCGGCCACAAGCCTCGTAAAGTGACTGATCTACAATGCCAGAGCGGTGAAATATGATAATATAATATGTGTCTGATTTTACTCATTATAACCTTCAAACAAACAAAACATGCAGATTCCAATATGTATAAGAAATCGCTTTAAAAACTCATTTATTCCCTATGCAACTTATCATTGGAACCAACTGACCCTAGCAGATCGCTCGTTGAGCCTTCCCTTGTTTAGAAAAAAATTGTTTAAAACTGTACGCCTCCCTCTCCCCCCATTACTTACCTTAGTTCCGGTCCACGCTACTCCTGCGCTTTACTCACACGTTTTCGCCTCGGTACACACAGTCTAAACCAAAGCTTATTTTCTCGTAATTTAGTTTCATGTCCAGCTTGTTCCTGTGGTCACCCATGTGAAAACATTAGTCACTTTTTTTACACTGCCCTAACTACACTCAACAACGAAATACCCTTTTGGGCAACTTGAAAACACTGATCGGCTTTATTACTGACATGGATGACCTTTCAGATGATATTCTGGTACATCTACTTTTAAAAGGTTCTTCTTTTCTGTCAACAATGTACAATACTCAAATACTACTACATATACAGACATATTTGTCAGTATCAAATCGTTTTTTTGTAGCATCTTGATCAATTCTGTCAGTATTTATACATTTGTTTCACCTGTTCATTGATTGTTGTTTTTTATCGTCCTTTGCCTGCTTGTATTACGTATTCATTCATTCTTTATTTCAGGTAAAAACCCATATGTCACAGTACAACATTAAAAATAATACAAGACTCTAAAGACATACAAATAATACAGAGAACAACCCTAGATACACAGTAAAGCATACGTCCTTCGGAAGTAAGAGTTCCTGTAAAAGGCGTCACAACTTAGGAAGCGATTGATGATTGCGTTATGGGAGGAAAGTAATCGTTTTAAGAAAGAATAACAAATCCTCCTCCTCCTAGTATCAAATGTGTCAGTAAAGTTGTAGACAAACATCTCGCTAGCACTACATCGCCGAGGTAAATTCATAATAATTCTAAAGCAGTTGTTGTAAGCAACTCGGCATTTAGACAGAACGCCTGAGCTAACAGAGCTCCATAACTGGGCGCCATATAGCTGGGCGCAATACGTCATAAACAGGTGTCTCTTAACGGGTGGAGAACAACAGAAAAATTTGCGATTGATACTGTTGGCACGACTATAAATACTCTTCAACAGAGCAAGTACACAGTCATCGTCACTTAATGTGGTATTTAGATGTATACCCAAGTAGACAAAGGAGTTTACATACTTCAGGTTGGTACCATATAGACTTACGGGTGGCAATGGAAGCTGAAGTGGCAAACGTGTACATGGGAAATACATACAGACAGTCTTATTAGTGTTAAACAATATGTCACTACCATGGCCAACTACTTCACAAATCCCTACCAGTCTCTGTAGAGATTTAATGCTAGGGCAAATCAGACATAAGTCATCAGCATAAAACAAGACGTGGTGTCTGGTGGCGATATGAATATAAGTGTAACTTGAGTGTGGCGCCACCACGTCTTGTCACTGAATGTTTCAATAAAAAAAATATGATAAAAATCTCACAAGCTATTCAACTTCTTTCTATTCGCTCGAAGAAATTTGATACAGGCAAGTTCAAACGTAAATCTCTACATTGTGGAAATTTTGAAATAGATTAAACAACGTTAAGATTTTAGAAACTATGATTCAAAGGGGGGTATACACAGAACTTTGTAAGAAAATTAATTGCACTGCCATTTTTTGTAGTAGACCTTACGAAAGTCTGTACTTTTTTCGCGTTCCTATAACTAGTAAAAGTATGAAGTAAGTGAACTTAGTTTTAATATGCTTCCTGAAATTAATTCTTTATACATTTGTATCTTAGAAACTTTAGTGTAAACAGTAGTTGAACCTTACATAATGATATTTATAACTTTGTACGTAGCCTGATTTTACACGTCTTCACTTTATGCAGTACCTTACGAAAACCTGTAGTTTCGCCGTGCCAATAAAACATATACAACTAGAGTTCCACGACCTCATACCTTCGCCAAATGAGGTTAATATTATATGACTGACGAATTATAGATTCCCCCCTAATTATGAAATGAAATGAAAATGAAATGAAATGCCAATAAGATCCCCATTTGCATGAATTACGTCAGTTGATCATATTCTCCCCCCAATGGCAGTGTTATTGTAACAAAGAAGGCCATTCTAGCATTTTCTCATAAATTATGCAAATGAAGTCCTGATTTGAATAAGTTATGTTGAATGATGTTCACCTCCAGTCAACTTCGAAATGCGCAAGTATGAAATTGCCAGCATCAACCACTATGGAATTACAGTATTTTCTCATTAATTATGCAAATTAGGTCTTCATTTACATGATGAATATATGGCGATGTTCCTGTCATTCTTAATTACACATGTCACAAGGTAGAGTAGTCCTTAATGAAAGATAGGTGAATTATAGAATTCCCTCATTAACTATGCAAATTAGATCCTAATTTGCATAATTGTCATCTAATTATGTCAAGCATCACTTAAGCTACCTACATACCCAATATCAAGACGATCCGTCAACTGGTTCTTGAGTTATCCTACTTTAAACATTTTCATACAAATGCTCCTGCAGTTCCAGGGCAAGCCGCTAGGGGGCCCAAACTTACGTCACGTCTTGCCGAGCACAAGAGCTACCTACCATCCAAAAAGCATGACCCTAGCATGTCCAGATCACGAGATATCAAAACCGGAAGTTCCGCTGCAGTACCATAACAAGCCGCCAGGGGGCCCAAAATCTAATCAGTTCGAGCTCTCATCAAGACCTATCCACCTACCAAATATCAAGATAATCCATCTAAGCCTTCTCGAGTTATGCTGTTGACAGACAGACAGACAGACACACAGACAGACAGACAGACAGACAGACACACGGCCACGAAAACATAACCTTCTTGGCGAAGGTAAATAGTTACTGAAAACAATGTTAGGCATTTTCGCCAGAAAAGTCAGCTACACCTTTTCTATCGTATGCATCATTTAAAAATTCTACAAACACAATATACAAAACCTTATTTGTTCGTCACAACCCGAGCAGTAAATGATAACGGTAGTCTTTACCCAGATACATACATTCTTGTACACTTATAACTTTGTACTACTAGGCTAGTTCTACGGTGTAGAAGACCTCACAAAAGATCCGTACCGGTACTTTCGTCGGATCGATAAAACATACACACATAGCTAATGCTGCTGACAATAATTGTTAGGCATTTTAGCCAGAAAAGTTTATTGTGTGCACCTTTGATGAATACCATAAACATGTTCTACAAAACCTTATTTGTTCCATGTCACCCAAGTAGGTTATGAGGAGATGGACCTGGACACGTTCTACAGGGCTGTGGAGGAAGGTGACGTGCAGACTGTGAGGAGGGGGCTGGACGATGGAGTGGACGTCAACGTCAAGAGAGACTGGGATTACGGGGTAAGCAAACTGTATAATTATAGTTCATGCAAGGTTACGAACATGTAGTCCGAAGTTGTTATTTGTTCACCTTTTCATGTAATTTGTTTCTGTATACCAGACGTTCCCGTTAAGAACTGTTACACATTTTAGTTACATTTATCATATATTTTTTTTCATATATTGTAATTTTGCACCATTTTTCATACTATATTGTTTAAATGTTGCAAAACGAAGCGAGCAGAAAATGATGAACACCCACTGTAGAGGTGATTCTGGGCCTGAATTTGTCTATCAGGAAAATTGCTTAAATGAGAAGAAACCTGACTGTCGTAAACCGTTTATGTCACCCAAACTAATTGTGTAATAATTGTTCTGATAAAGCGGTATATGATAATCAACAGGTGAACAAAAATTAACAACACTAGATATCATCCTGCATATTTTCTTTCGGTAAAGAAAGCTGTTAAGATAATTATGTCATCTTGAGTAAACGCATGACTTATATAGTCGCTTTGTAATTGGCTATCCTCCCAACTGTTGCACCATCTAGGAACAGACATCCCTGCATGTGGCCAGCAGGCACGGACAGACTGGGGTAGCAGAGCTGTTGATCGAACACGGCGCTGATCTGGAGGCGAGAGACGGGGTAAGTAGAAATAACTCTGTCCTGACTTCTCCTGACCTGAACCCTGACAGTGTGACTCATGCTTCCCTTGTCACGTTTGTCCATCCAGTTTGAGTCGGTTAATGTTCTCCAGCAAAATCAAATAACGTAAGATAAAAAAAGATCAAGTCTTAAGTATGTGTCGTGCGAAGTTTAAAAAGTGAAAGTTTTGTCCATAACTTTCTTTTGCACATATAAAAACATATGCCCTCAGGCACCGCGGCCGCGCCTACAGAAACACAACTATCTAGATATTTGATTGCCTTATGCAGACTTGGCTTGGATTATACAGTCGTTTTGTAACCGGTTATTATCCCAACTGCTGTTCTATCCAGTCAAAACGGACATCCCTGCATGTGGCCAGCTGGTCCGGGCAGACTGGGGTAGCAAAGCTGTTGATCGAACACGGCGCTGATCTGGAGGCGAGAGACTGGGTAAGTAGAAATACATGTGTAACTCTGTCCTGACTTCTCCTGACCTGAACCCTGTGAGTTTGACTCATGCTTACCTTGTCACCTTTCTCCATCCAGTTTGAGCCAGTTATTGTTCAAATCAACAAAATCATATAACAAAATCATATTACGTAAGATGAAAAGCACTTGAATATGTGTCGTGTGAAGTATAAATTTTAAAACTAAGGAAAGTTTTGTCCAGAACTTTTCTTTGCACACATAAAAACCTACACCCTGGCGCCGCGCCTACGGAAACACAACTATCTAGATATTTTATCGTCATTGCGAAAAACGCTGTTAGCGACATCGTTGAAGTCATAGAGAAGAAAACTCCATTTGGAAGGTTTTATAAGGACACCTAAAAACAACTGGACTAAACATTACACCCCCGCAGCAGGCTGCTTTCCGGGGCCACATTGGGACTTGTTAGCTTCTCATTCGTCATGGGACAGATGTGACGGCCATGGATTGTGTAATAAACACTACTACATGCATACACCATTTTCATGTGAAAGAAAAAATAACAACATGAAGTTTGAAGGAGGCCGCTAGGGGTGCAATTTAGTTAGGCTAGCTTGTGACTCAGATAACAGACAGATTTTGAGTCGACTATCCTGCATGATATCACACATTTGGTTCTTTATGGGTTGGTAGAAGTTTGTAATATCACAAATCATATTACACTACATTATTTTTTTTTGCTTCAGTTTATCCCATGTTGTTATATTTAATCAACACCAATTGAATTCATACTCGATCTGTGCATAGGCTTTGTCCTCCGTATGTTTACTTTGTTTGTGGCGCTGTGATATAACTGATTTTGCGTGCAGCAACACTATGACCTTTGCTGAATAAAATCAAATAAAACGTTTGTGCAACTGTACGTGTCACGATATGGCGGGTTCGTAACTGGAGATCGCAGGTCCTGTTGGTGATCGACGGACCTTTACCTCGAACTGACTGCTGTACTCCATGTGATAACTGTTGTCCGTGATGAACCCGTCCCTACTGACCCTGACTCTCCTCCCTGTACAGGGCCAGAACACACCCTTGCATAAGGCTGCTCTCCGGGGCGATTCTGTCACTATGAAAGAGACAAACACAAAATAAAGTTTGAAGAAAGCCGATAGGAGTACGCTTCATTCAGGATAGTTCATTTACTCAGAGTTCGTTATTAAGAGAAACGAAGATATTTTGAATTTCATTACGTAGGCGTTGCTTTGTGGGGTGGTAGGAGTTTGGATCACTACATGTATATGCTGTGTAAGATATCATATTACGGTAGAATACCTTGATTTATCCTACATTAATTAGATTTACTCTTCGTTAATCCAGTTTGTACTCAATCTGTGCTTAGGGTTTTTCCTATATACTTTTTACTTAGTTCATTCGAAGCTCTGTATTACTATATATGAAAGTGATTTAACTTGAGTATAGAGCAACACATGTTTTTGTATTGATTTACCACATGAAAGAAAACGTTAAACTTTGCACCTGTCACGTTATGGCGGGTTCGTAGCTGGGGATCCCAGGACTTCTTGGTGATCAACGAAACGTAACGTCATTTTGTTTTTACCAATGTGATAACTGTTGTCTGTGATGAATCCATCCCTACTGACCCTGATCTTCCTCCCTGTACAGGTCCAGGACACACCCTTGCATAAAGCTGCTCTCCTGGACCGTACCGGGACTTGTGAGCTTCTGATTCGTCATGGGGCAGACGTGACGGCCAGGAATGTGGTAATACACACTTGTTTCAAATGAACCCTATAGATTGCATGGAAGTGACCTTAATAATGAACAGTCATCTACACACTTCTGTCCTTATGAGAGGAAAAATATGAAATTCGCTTATGCATTCAATAAGCTGGGATTTGTGCATATACAATATTTTTAAGTGTCACCAAATTGTCCTAAAGACGTCTAACGCTAATTCTGTACAAGGAGTTGGTAAATACAAACTTCAATGGAACAAGTTAGTTAGACAACTGTACTGTATATCATATGACACTATACTATACATGGTTTAGGTGCGACAAGTCACTTGGTAATGTAACATAGCCAGTCTTGCCTGCGAAGCTGTGTATTACGTATACGCCGAATGGCGGTTATATATTGGCTTATTACTCCAGATTGAGATTACACCGACCTTGTAAAGTACAATGTACATGTGAAGTCAAAAGCGGTTACTTTGCTGAAATATTCGAACCGAACCGATCAAGTGCACGTAGGCTGATTGCACAAATATTTGCATAAATTGGCCTATATCAGCACGTAGTCCTCATCTTGTCGAGGGAAATGTACGTGTACGTCACCTCATACTGCTTCTTATCTATATGTGATAACTGTTGTCCGTGATGAACCCGTCCCTACTGACCATGTCCTTCCTTCATGTACAGGCCAAGGACACACCCTTGCATAAGGCTGCTGAGCAGGGCCACACCGGGACTTGTGAGCTTCTGATTCTTCATGGGGCAGACGTGATGGCCAGGAATGTGGTAATAAACATTTGTTAAAATGGACCCTTTAAATTAGATGAGAACTTCACAATAATTTATTGTCTACATGTATACAAACTTATGTCCCTAATACAGTATGAGAGCGTGCATGCAAGGTTGGTGTGTTACTCCAAATGATTCAGATTATACAAAACCTGTAAAGTACAAGGCTAGCCTGGTGAGAACGTGAAGCGGAGAGCATTATGTTGCTATTAGTTATTTGACTCGGTCCAGTACGGTCAGTTACACAGCCATTCATATACAACTGTATATGTCTCGAACCGACAGAAATTTGAATGCACAGACCTCAGCATAAATCGGCATCTATCAACGCATAAACCTCATCTTGTTAAATGTCACTGTACGTGTACGTCACGTTATCAATTGCAAGTGTTCAACAATCGACATTTACGTTGTCATGAAAAATAACAAATGTTACACGCAACACTGGACTTACAGGTTGGGAAGACTCCAATAGATGAAGTTGGAATATTCCAGAGGCAGATTAGGCGTATCCTGAAGGTAGGCAAATTTCTCGTTGACTCAAGGAACGGTTTTACATAAAGGTCCAAATAAGAAAATGTTAAGATTGAATCTTCCTTATACTAAAAAATATGGTATTATTTTCTGAAATTTTCACGTAACTTGAGGTTCAGAAGTTGATACTTGAGAACGGCCGACACTCGAACTTTACATTACAAATGTTAATTGACATTTGACTTTCTTCCGGAATGAAGGATGCGATGCAAGAGAGGTCCTACCACGAGTTGCTGCTGAAGTCTGGTGGAGTGAAGACCAACAGGTGTAAGACGTTCCTGTTTGGGATGGCGGAAACGGGAAAGTCCACACTGAAGATAAGTCTTCTAAGAGTACGTAAAAACTTCGTTTGCTTTAAAATCCTATCAAGCTTGCTTTATGATACAAAGAATTAGATACTAGCTTTCTTAGAGTATGCAAAAGCCAAAAACCATCTAATAAAAATGCTGTCCAACAGGGCCCCGTCTCTGCTCTCGTCCAAAGATTGAGTAAATCGTCGTCAGCCGAGGAGCCTCACGACCCCACCCCAGGGGTGGATGTTGGGACGTTCCATATTCCAGGGGTGGGGGAGGTGAGCCTATGGGATTTTGCTGGACAGTCAGAGTACGCGGTGACCCACAGTATGTTCATGGATGCAGAGAACACCATCTTCATTGTGCTGTATAACATCATGGAGGACTCAGAGACACAAGAGAAACAGGTAACTGCCGTTTGAACACAAGATTGTATTTTAAAGGTTTCAAAGCGCTAGCCACAACGCCCGTTTTTATGTTGTGGGATTTTTAAAAAGTTTACATATGTTCTACATGAAATCACTATGCTTTTTACAGTAAACCAAGCATTCTCTGTCAACTTTTAGGCCAATTTACAATTCTTTCAATTATTTTCTCATATCGCTTTTCTTGCAGGTCCACTGGTGGCTTTGCTTCATCAAGTCCTGCAACCCAAACCGGCAGCCTGATGTCATCTTAGTGGCCAGCCATGCAGACAAAGTGTCACCCAACACAGGTAAATGATATTGTCTGTAAGGACATAAGAAATTTTGCTGCACAGTAACTGAAGTTAAAAGTGCTAGGAAGAACGCTGCATTGGGTTAACGTTTGCCCGAGACAGGAATGAAATTAATACATATTATGTCATGAGCGACAAGAATACATTAAAGAATGCTTTTCGTTTTGATGTGAACACTTAGGGAAACGCCAAGCTGCCCAACTTCTGCAGCTAATGGCGTCAGAGTTCAAAGATCACCTCCGTATCTCAGACGAAGTCTTCTTGATGAACTGTAAGGAGACGCGAACACCTGAGATGGACCGACTCAAGAAACTGTTGGACACGATGAAGACGGCCATGCTAGAGGTAGGTGTCTGTTATAGGACAGTGGGTGATATATTACAAGATTTAGTTTAAAAAAATATATAAGACTCTTTATGTATATGATACACAGCTGCAGGGATGGGACCACCTGTTCAGACTCAGTTCTGATGGAGGCCCATGAAGCGGCACGAGACTGGTTGGAGAGTTGGAGCGACAAGCTACGATGATGTATAAGGTAAAGTTTAAGAAGATTTTAATTTTTTTTGTATTGATTGCACAGCACCAACGCCAGATGCCCAAACTGTGTGCAAAAATCGTCAAGCGGCTGTCCACGTGGTGCAAGACGAAGTGCAGCCCAAAGTGTCCTGTACTGAGGTGGCCAGGCTACGTGGACGCAGTCAAAGAGATCGACCCACATGTGGATGAGGACTTCCTGCGGAAGTCTACACGCTTTCTGGACCATCTGGGGGAGGTAGGCTTTCTATACTTGTAAGAAACCCTTAAAACTGAAGAAAGTTAAAATCTAAAATTTGTGTGCATAGCATGAAATCATCAATGTGCCATTCCAAAGCATTATACAGTACGGGGCTCGAAATACTATCTGCTTAATATGCAGGTTGGTGCAAGTTAATTTGAAACTGTGCTGGTATTTCTGATGTCTAACTGCTCCTAACAAGCACCAGTCCATGTGCTTGGTTTATATAGGAATGGAGAAGGTGTATTTTCATTAGCAGTATTGACTGCTATCACCTATGAAGTGTTAATGAAATTATGGCTGTGGCTTCTGAATTGTTTAACATCTTTAAGTGTAATCCATGCCTCCAAAATTCTGAGTGGTACAGGTAGAATTTGTCTGGTGCAGGTAATTTTCAATGTAAGGCTGTCCAGTTTGCTGCAACCTACTTGCCTAGAAGCCAATGGAATCAATATGATCGTAGAATGAATAAACTTTTGTTATACAGATCATCTTCATCTGTCCAAGTTCTTCTGATCCCATCATTGTCCTGAAGCCCAACTGGCTCTGTACAGACGTCATTGGTCCGATGATGGCACCGGTCAACTTCCCCATTCCCCGCCTAGAGAGAACAAGCGAAGACTACGTCACCAGGGAGGAAATCCAGCGCGTCTTCCAAGACGTTGCTGATGTGGATCTCCTCATCACCCTGCTGCAAGAGTTCCAGCTCTGCCACTCCTATGACGGAGAGACCTTCATCTTCCCAGGGCTGCTGACACAAACCATGCCTGATGACAAGTGGCAACCAACATTTGAACCAAAGGTGGTCTACTTTGGGAAGCAAGTCCAGTGTGCCGACTCCACTGACATGTTCTCATCCGGGTTCTTCCCTCGAGTGCAGACCCGCCTGATGAGGGAGCAGGAGAATCGGCCGCTGTTGTGGAGAGATGGCGCCAAGTGTGTGGACAGGGATGTGGAAGGTCTGATCAAACTCTCTCCGGACGGCCGTGCAGTCAACATCTGTGTCCGAAGTGCGCAGGGTGACAAGGTGCAGTGTGGCAAGATGCTGCAGCAGCTGGAGAACATCATCGCTGAGGTGCTGGAGGAGTGCAGCCCAGGAACAGGCACAGTCGAGAAGGTGCTCAGCGCTCGTGCACTGAAGGAACACAGGGAGGAATTCTACTCTTATGACAAGGAGGAGATCAGCAAGGCAGCAGCAGAGGGCGGTACAATCGTCCATCCCATCCTCGGGTTCACAGAACAGGTCAGTGACCTGCTGTATGTGGAGACCCCGCTCACCAGGAACCGGCCAGAGCTGGTCCAGGCCTTGCGACACGTCGAGCCAATCCTGGACCACCTGCAGGCACGTGACATCCTGACTGTGGAGGAATGTGACGTGATCAGGGCCAACGGCACGCCCCAAGATCGAGCACGCACACTGCTGGACACCGTGGGGAGGAAGGGAGAAGACGCACTTCCGGTGTTCCAGTCAGTCCTGAGGGAGGTTGACCCCCGTGCAGCACACATGCTGATGGCCACACAGCGGACCGATGAGCTACAGGACAGGGAGGACCAGCTGACCAGACACCGTCCTGAGCTGGTGCAGGCCCTGAGGCACGTGGAACCGTTCCTGGATCACCTGCAGGCCATGGACGTCCTCAGCACGGAGGAGTGTGACGTCATCAGGGCCAAAGGCACACCCCAGGACCGCGCACGCGCACTGCTGGACACCGTGGGAACTAAGGGAGGAGATGCGCGTCAGGTGTTCAAGGTCGTCCTGGAAGAGGTGAACCCGGAGGCGGCGGAACTGATGCCATGAAGTTCAATTTGTTTTAGAGCCCTTGTTTGTGCAACGTTAGACAGCTCATAGCAAGCAGCAAATAATATCTTTATATGGTGCAAGAATGGACAGACAGGTAGACATTCCAAGAAGTATGCATCTCATTAATCGTCTTAATGTTAGAATATTGGAATACCAGAATCAGACTCGTAGTATTGTGGATTTTATCTACACATTATGTGAAGAGTAAACAGTTTTGTTTGCGAGTTTTTTTTTAATTGGGAAGAATATTGTCATATAGATAGCAGCGGCATTAGATATGTAATAAGTTTGAGGAACACTGTTGTCCCTAATTCTGTATGCAGATTGTAGCTACAGCATAAAGAGCAGGACACCAATAGAGTACATTGAGAAATGTTTTTCTTAGCTTAGCCCGTATAAAGAATATCTGTATTAAAGCTTCTGACACCATCTTTACTTCTAATCCACTGGTGTGTATATGGTGGATATGGTCAATAAATACATAATGTTAGAGCAAATATAATGGTCACAACAAGAACTCTTTTCTGTAATGTTGCTTAGGCCTATTCATCAAGTAGAAAACAGTATATCCACAAAGTATTAGAAACAAAGGATAAAGAGTAGAGAAGATTCATTCGTTGAGATACAATATCTTGTCACAGAGTTTCTTACACAATTTACAAAATCCTGCAAAAACGTTGAAAAGAATTTTGCAAAGACACTGATAAGGGAATGGTGACGACAGGAGGCCGAGTCATCATATCAACGCCCTTCTACACAGCGATAGTGCAGCAAATGTCTGGAATGGATACATTGTTCCATCCCAGGCTATGATAGAGATTCATAAAGGAAAGAAAGCATACATTTGAGCTCCGCCGTTATGATGGTTAAAATGCTAGTAGTTAATACCTGACAAGGATTCTATCGTTACATATTTGAGATTTGCTTCTCGTGTGTATTATGGGGATAATTCTTCTTCACCTGATGGCAGTTGCGTTATTTAAAAATCTAATTTTACTGACGGTTATGTTGGGCCAAAAGCACTATACAAATCAACACAGCAAAATATCAAACGGTTCTTTTAATACTCATTTTTTCAAAGCGCAAAATTAAGGACCATCCACTTTTATCTTTTACTGCTGCCGTTGTTTCGTTAGTTGGTGAGTCTTATAAACGCCGTAGCAACTGAAAATAAATACTATCAATTGTCTACAGTGAACATATTTTTACCATTACAACTTGAACAGATTTGCAGAGTTGTTCATGAGCAGTGTAATTCCTACCACTTCAGTTTATGCTTGCTGAATATTATTCGGTCGAAAGAATCATACATAGATCTTTTTAGTCATCATGTAGCTTAAATAAAACTGCAGAAGTCGTTCTCGTTCTAACCATTTCATTGTGGTCAGTGCATTTCGGATATTGTTTATCACGTTATAAATAAAAATAGTGGACTCTAAATGTGAATAATCCTTAAATCGTTTTTTTTTTTGGAGATCGTAGGCTTAGCGAACATGCAGGAATGAACTCTAACTAGAATATCATATAGAATATTATTTTGTTGTAAAAACTGTACTTCTGCAATTGCGCTAAAACCCGGAATCTTATCATTATTTCACTCATTGTCTCGTAAGTATTTTAAGCCTTAGCACACTGAAGTTCTCTGTCGGGTAGAAGATTAGGGTGGAGGGAGAAAGCTGACTTAGTGCAGCGTCTTTTGTTGAGCTCAGATGTACTGACGGTCTCACTGACTCTTGACAGCAGGACAAGTGCGAGCACAAGCCACAAAAATGCATCAAACAATGCCCATAAAATCATATTATATTTATTGAGGCTTGATCAGGTCCTTGGTTACAGATTTAAACAGTATAAAAATGATAATTTAAAAGTAAACACATGTACAGATTTGAAACGGTCTTTTATCCACATTTGTTTACTGAGAATTGGGCAAACAACAAAAATGTTCATATAATCCTCAAAAACCAGTTTGATGTTTGTTACCAGTGAACCTGGCCACTGAATCCTGCAGCATTATGTTTTGTTTCAACCGATCCTCTAAAATGTTGATTTACTTCAGCATAACAGAACGATTGCCAGCACTGATTCAAACATCGTGACCATAAGAAAAGAGATATATGATTTGGCTAATTGGTGACGAGAAAACGTAACATCGTGAGAATAAAAAACTGAAATCACAGTGATACCTTCAAGTGATTTGTCTGGGGAAGTTAAGTTTTTCTCGTTTTTATCTCCTTTTTATTCTCACCATGTTGGCAATCGTTCTTTTATGTTGAATTAGATCAACATATAAGAGGATCGGTAAAAAAGGAAGATAATCCTGAAGGATTCAGCAGGCAAAGTTCACAAATTATTTACAAAGCATTTCAACAAAGGATTTCAACGAACTTGGTGGCTTATCTATGCACAAATCAGTCTACGACTTGTAGAAAAACAGCTTGACATTCGACATCCGTCACCCACGGCACATGACTAATGATGATGTAGTTTTCCATTATCTATACAGCTTTTACTCTAGTGTTGCAGACGGTACAGCCGTCGGCTGCTTGGTACGGTAAAAATGTACGAGCAAGCGGATCCTGTTTATGGGGAAGCACAGCCTGTTCGAAGCCCAACCTCGGGGTCTGGCAGGATACAAAATACCGGGCCACCCTCACAGGCTCCTCCCGTTCGTTCAGCCGGTACTGGAGGCTGTGTTTGCCGTTGTAAAGACGCATCTTACAAGGAGCAAGAAGGACAAGGAACCTTCGACAACCTGTACGAAGAAGCCGAGGCTGTAAAGCTGGAAAATCTTTCAGGAGACAATTCTAACGTTAAGTTGCCAATACAATTACTTTTTGGGATTCAGAAAAATAACATCTACAGAAGCAGAATAATTGCATCTGCTCTTGAGACTGGCTTTAATGTCAGCTTTGTTTTTGAATGACTTCGTCTTTTTGTATCCCATGTTTGCATGCTTTTATCTAGTCAAAACTACGACAGAATCATTCACTGTTGTTGACATATCGTGTGCATTATGCATAAGTATGCTAAGGTAAAACGCTAGTGTATGCATCCAGATAATCATGTTGTAAACATTTGTAACGGTATGGAAATTTTTGGAACCTATGACGCCTGTGTCTGAGGCTATTTATAAAATTTCCGAAACAATGAATCTTTGCTATGTATGTGTGTGAGGTTTCATTCATTCATGAGTTTTTTTGCTATGACAGGTAGCTGAATAACAGCTTCTTCAAAATAATTTCTTTCCTCATACAGGAGCAAGAAAATAGTGACCATGTAACTACCTAATTTAGGAGTTACAGGGAGCAGGCATGATGATGCAATTACAAATTACAAAGACAATATAATATAACGTTCACATATGTCTAAGATGATACAAAATGCAAATAAACGTGTGTCTTTAATAACAATTGCAATTCTAACGTCCAGCTTTGTCCAAATCCACAGAACTTTGCACCGTAAGTTGCGTTTCTGAATAATTGCTATAATAATACTGTGTTCTTTTGAAGGTTGTGACGAAACCAATATTCTAATGACTTTAGCCATGTCGAGAAGAAAAGCCATACTGAATCCATTCTAAAGGCTCTCAGAAGAACAAAAAAGCAGCTCTTCGATAATTCACGTCATTTCAGCTTGAATTAGAAATAAAAAAAGCACAAAACACATGACATATGTTGCAGACGGATTGATGAACATTTTAATTGCATACGTAAAAATTTTCCCATATAATATTGGACTCTTTACAGGACAGTTTTTAAAAGAATGATTGTATAAGTCTGTCAGGGAATAGTGGTAATGGAATGTATGTCACCTTTATAACACTACTCAAACAGCATCAAGAGCTCCACCAACATTAAGACCTAACCATGGTCACCTTTTAGAAAGATCTTAATCATTGGCACGAATTCAGCGTAAATACCTCTGATGGTCCTGTTATAATGTTGGCATACTTGGGTAGAAGGATTAGGTAAATAATCAAGATTTGACCTGAAGGTATATTTCTTATATTGGGTTAAAGTTTCTGGAAAACTTCCTCATAGATGGTTGATAAAAGCCTTGAAGTCAATAAAGCGTAATAAATACATGGACATAGTACAAACACATTCTTTCAATGTACAAAAGTACAGACATATTCTTTCAATGTACAAAATTCAAATGAAACAGTATAGAATATTGCTACGTCAACAAGAAGTCAGCATTAAATGTTTTGATTACAAATATTTATACCATATTGGCCTAATATATAGCTACACATTGGTCGCCCTGTCTCAAGTAGAGTGAGCTTCATCAATACATGTATAAACAGATACAATACAATAAGGCTGTAATATTACTACATATCATAATTTGTACAGCTGATACTGATACAGCTAGGTCATAACGTATACATAAAGCAAGATTACTTAGTACATTGTACATACACACACTGAAAACATTATACAACTATATACAACATTTGTTCATTACGTTCGCAAAATAAGACCATGATCTGCATGCGCTAACATGTGTTGAAAAATAGACCAAACTTACACAAACATATATATCAGTTGCCATGTTACATCATGTGTTACTGAACAGCAATATCTTTCTAAGAATATGTGAATATGTATTGAATGTATTGCTAACATAAATTGAAAAATAGACCAATCTTACACAAACTTATATATCAGTTGCCATGTTACATCATGTGTTACTGAACAGCAATATCTTTCTAAGAATGTGTGAATATGTATTGAATGTATTGCCTACATGTATTGAAAAATAGACCAAAATTACGCAAACTTATATTAATATCAGTTGCCATGTTACATTATGTGATACTGAACAGCAATATCTTACTAAGAATTTGTGAATATGTATTGAGTGTATTGCTAACATGTATTGAAAAATAGACCAAACTTACACAAACTTACACAAACGTATATATCAGTTGCCATGTTACATCATGTGTTACTGAACAGCAATATATTTCTAAGATTGTATGAATATGTATTGAATGTATTGCTAACATGTATTGAAAAATAGACCAAACTTAAACAAACTTATATATCAGTTGCTATGTTACATTATGTGATACTGAACAGCAATATATTTCTAAGAATGTGTGAATTTTACATTTGTCACATCAACTCAAGTTCAAGATCTCATGCTGGACAATAAATGTTCCTTTTTATCCACTACTAGGTAGATAAACAGGTACTAGTATGTCATCACAAATAAACAAAGAAATGGACCACTATAATCCAGTTACTGAATAATGCCCCCCTCCCCCATACAGGCTCTTGTTTTCTACGTACGAGTCCCAATAGGATGATTGCATGCTATAGATCCAGGTCGTTGTTTGGCCGAAAGATGGGAATTAACTTGCTAAGACTACAACATTACTTTCAAGATCGCCCTTAGATTTCTACAAGCACCTCTACTCAATATCAGGAATATCACGAACGGGTGCCAATGGGATAATTGCTAGATATCATTGTCACGTTTTGGCACAAAGTAAGGAGAAAATGAAGCTGCTGAGGCTTAAAATCCATATATAAATAAGTATAAACACAAACATGCTGCAAAGATCACCCAAGAACTCCCGATGTTATGAGATTACCATCAAAAACAAATGCATATATTTTGAAGGTAATAGGGGCATTGTGAGGCTATCATTGCTGTACAATGAAAATGTAGGCTAGTCCAAATTAAATGGCAAGTTTCCAATCAAAATCTCTTTTTCGATTAAAAAACTAAAAACAGGACTATTTCCGGATTTATGATCCCCTTTCAGATTGCAGTACAGACAGGAATATAATACAGGTCCCTTCTACATAAAATTGCTGTGAAGTATTTTCCTATAGTGCACTTGCTCATGACTTCCGGATACGGAAGTATTGTTTTGCGTGTTTGAGCTATGTGTTTGTGTATCTGTCCGGAAAGACTTTGTTGGCAGCACGTGGGTGGGAGAAGATTGACAGGCAGAATGACAGGTCAAAGGCTCAGAAACAGGAAATGAGCTTAACTTGAGAGTAGGTTGACAGCACGTGGATAGGAAAGACTGACAGGATGTCAGAACGACAGGATGTCAAAATACTTTCCGGAAGTCTGAAATTTCAAATGTCTGGTTTTATGACATTTTCTATCCATCATGGTATCCAAAGTTTTAAATGCTACAGTTTCTAAGATACATAATACAAGACCAACTAAATTAAAATAGTCATAAACTTTTCTATAACCACCATACAAGGGCCATCCTTGTGCATCATTTTTAGTAGCGGGGGAAGACAGTGATTGTGTTATAGTTGATCACAACCAACTGTCCTCCCGGCCCCACTGCAACCCCTCTTGGGTCTTCAGCACGGACAGCGATGTGGCGGACATACCCACCCCGGTCTGTGTACATCACCACGCGCTGGTTGTCTGAGTCTGCCACCATGATGTGACCGGAACTGTCCGCACAGATGCCGCGAGGATGGTTCAGGCGGCCACCACTCCGTCCAGGTCCTCCGAACCTCGACACGTACTGTCCGGTTTTGTCATACTTGTAGATGAAGTGAGAGCTCAAGTCCGAGACGAAGATGTTCCCTTCCCCGTTTACCGCGACGTTCATCGGCGTCTTCATCCGCTGCGGACGGCCATCCCACAGGAGTTTCCCATCCGGCTCGAAGGCTTGCACACCACCACTGTAACCGCCAGACCAGGTGACGAAAACGTGGTTACTGCCCAAGCCCACGGCCATTCCGCGGAGCACCCCCCGTCGGACGTTGTCAGGGAGGTCAAAGTTGGCTTTGAGATGACCATCCCTGCCGACCTGTACCAGCGAATCAGGGCGGGCAGGGTACCCATTCATCAAGACCCACAGGTGGCCATCTCTGTCGATGGACACATCAACTGGCCTCTTTGATGAGTACCCTAGCCCTGGTGCACCTTGTGGGAACTGGTACAGGTAAGCGCCCTCCATGCTGTACACTTGGAGACGTGCTTGGTTCTGGTCAGCCACCCAGATCTTGTTGTCGGGGGAAACTGCAACTCCACGTGCGGCGCCCAGTTTTCCAGCCCCCGACTCCTCACCAAAGGTGATGACGTGTTTCTTGTTGACTTGATCTGCAGAAACAAACATTCTAAAAACATTTCTTTCATACAGTTCACGTTTCTTGTCATCAGTTTGGCGTACGTCTCCGTATGGCTTATTTTACAGTACCCCTTCCCTTCATTATTATACAAAGGCATAATCTGGTATGTGTTGGCATGTTATTGGATGTTTCACAAACCTTCAGTGGTGGTGGAGACCGGGTTGTTGATTGGTGTCGGTCCTGCTGCTTCCATCACCGCCGTGATGGTGTGCGAGGGACCACGTCCAGGGACCGGACTGACCTAAACAGTTAGAATGGGTCAAATTGTAGACACTTGTTGGTGTAATGGGTATGTGCAACATTCTATAACCTCAATTTCCTTCTACCACCTCAGATACCCTGTAGAGAAAGACCTATTGGGCTTAAAGAATGACATAAAACTTTCCATTGACACAAAGGACAACGCGTTTTTAATAAGTAATAGCTCATCTAACATGTAATGCATGGTTCATCTGCTACACTCATAAACGTTGTTTGGACATCAGGGATACAACTTTGAAGTGACCTGTTGTTTAATGACCACCATGGCTGAATGAGCATCCATCCCAAACCCAAGGACGGCTGACAAGTACTGACCTTGATGACGCCAGCCGATGTCACTGCGTCAGTCCTCATCAGAACAGCAGAACTTTGCCAGGCAGTCCTGCCAGCGGTGTCACGTCCTGCTGTAGTTGTAGACAGCTGTAAAGTGGTAAATAAACAATGCTAGTTGTGCCCATGCATCGACACAAAGGACAACGCGGTCTGAAGAAATCATAGCTCATCTACTTAGGTACATTTGATATACTAATAAACGTTGTTTAGACATCAGGGAAACAGCCTAGATCTAGAAGTTGGCAATAGTCCCCTGTTGTTTTATGACCACCATGGCTGCAATTGGGCCAAATGAGTACCCATCCTAAACCCAGGGAACGCTGACAAGTACTGACCTTGATGACGTCAGCAGAGGTCATCAAGGTCAGTACTTGGTCAGTCCTCGTCAGAACAGCAGAACTTTGCCAGGCAGTACTGCCAGTGGTGTTACGTCCTGCTGTTGTTGTAGGCAGCTGTAAAGTGGGAAAAAAACAATGCCTGTTGTGCCATCTTTTGCATTATTCAAGATGAAAAAATGTAGCCTGGGTACCATCCTATTTGTATGCCGGGTCGAGTACGGGAGCCCCGGCATACAAATAGGATGGTACCCAGGCTACAAAACGTGGGTGTAGAATGCCTTTTTTAACCTTTTTTTTACAATCATTCTTGTGTGAATCAAAACAAATCAGTATAGAGAGTAAACTTACAGAGCCATTGTTAACGTTGCCAGGTCGGGAGCTCAGGTGCGTCAGAAGTACAGGTACCACGATCAGCAGTGTTACCAAGGCAACGGACGATACAGCAGTGCATATCAGCAGGCGTGGTGTCATGCGATGACGTAGGCGTTCCAAAATGGTACGACTCTGTTGGGCTGCACCTACAAGGTGGACAGTAAAGAAATACAGTATTTGTGTTACTTAAGATTCGTCTCCTGATGACTTTGTTTGGAAAATTGTAAGACGATGTGGGTTATTTGTGGTTGCTAACGATACCACACTCTCTTCGTCAACAGGTTTTGTAGCATCGTCAATAGATAAATTGAAGAATTTCGAATATTCAACAACTGTTAATTGTTTATAGCCTACTTTGTACATCAAACAGCATTGGCGGGAACTCAAATTTTAAGGAAGTTCATGAAACATTCATCACTAAAGCAATAGAACAGAATGAAATGACCAATTCCACCAAACTTAATAAGACAATTCTGCTGTTATACCAACCTGCTGGAGGCTGGTTTGAGTTGTACATCGCGTTTGGTTGCAGCTGGCTGATGATTGCTTGTGGATTCAGCAGCATCTGTGGCCAGCTCGGCACTTGTTGGGCCCCGCCGGGCTGTATCCCAGGCCTCGGTGTAGAGGGAACAGGTGGTGCGTTGGCATCTCTGTTCAGAGCTGACCCGAGACCCTGCCTGAACTTATCCCCATCCTCGTCCGTGTGTGTGGCGGCCGCCACTGGTTGGGCTCCGTCGGTGCTTCTTCCTGGCCTCGGGGTAGATGGAACAGTCGGGGCGTCGCGGCTCAGAGGTTGTCCGAGACCCCTGAACGTTTCGCCATCCTCGTACAAATGCGTGGCGGCCGCCAAAGGTCGGGCCCCGCCTGTGGTTCTTCCTGGCCTCTGGGTAGATGGGCCGGGCCGGGTGCTGTTCAGAGGTTGACCGGGGCTATCTGCTGGTGACCTGTCGTCTGCCTGACCACCCGATACTGCCATCTCGGCTTGGGTTGTCCCAACCACGTCTTTTGGAGTCGTTTGTTGGTCATCGGGTTCTACAATCGAGGAAAAGGATATATCATTCAATCTATAATGCAATCTAATCTATACTCGATGTACCAAGCGGTATACGAAACGTCTGTAAATTAACATTTGTCATGTTTAATAGATTGAATCAGAAAGCTAGAGAACTTGCCTACCCACATGCCAGATACCAAAAACGTCTCGACGTATGCTGTTTACCACAAAACCACCCCACGCACCAAAACATATCATCTTGGCAAAGGTAACAACCTCTGAATGATGGAGACAAATATGACAAGAGTTTTCAAAGTATGGTTTACATAGCAAAAATGTAATTGATAGGGAAAAGCATCCACACATGCAAACGAAATTATAAAGTTCTACCCGTTAAGTACCTCTTCCCAGGTATTCTGTTTCCTCTAACCAATCATAAAACAGCACTGAGAGACAAATATTCCTAAACTGAGGTAATTAGGTTTAAATATGCTGAAACGTGGGCAAGATTTTCTCAGTGTTTAAATCTTTTTTCTACATTGATAATAGTCTGAAGAACTCATACCTCATATTCTTGTAAATTTCGTTTGATTGTGTATTCATTATGTAAATTATGTAAATTTATTATCTAATTGAAAACGCCACTGTAGTTCCTATATATATTTCTTCCTGACGAAAAAAACTATCAAGACAACATCATGTCAAAAACAGCATCATATATATGTGTGTAGAAACAGAACTTTCCGCTGCAGTACCAAGGAAAGCGACCAGGAGGCACAACGTCCCCATTGACTTAGCCACGTATAAAATATCTTAACAAGTTATCAGTAGCTACTTGATTTATGTTGGGCAAAGTACACACACACACACACACACACACACACACACATACATACACACACATACACACACACACACACACACACACACACGTACAGACACAACTTAATCAGTCTACAATGTTTCTATTTCATTATGCATACATGTTACACATGTGCAATAAAAATATGGAGCTAAATTGAGGAGGAAGGATGATCTCGGCAAATATTAAAAAAATATCTGTATCTTTATAGCCGGCATAACCGCCCTTCGGCGCAACACACCAGCTAAATATGCAACCGGACAACATCTTTACAAATCCAAGAAAGGAATTACTTTTACCAATCAATCATTAGACAAATATTTGCATGCTATGCGGGTAAGCCCTGGTTTATTTCAATGGAATCCTAACTAAATGTCTTAAATTCTTTTATGGTGTGTTGATAGTAACCCCTCAAGTGTTGGAGATAAAATGATATGGTGTAACAAAAATGTAAAATCACAAGTCAAAACTGCATTCTTTCCTCTGTGGACCAAAGAAGAAGTTGTCTTTGTAAAGGATTTCTGTCTCTTTGGAGACTTCCTTTCTCTGTATTAATACCCAACACTTGATGCCAGACCCAATATTAAATAGGTCACTCTGTATCAAGCCATACCCGCCACATGGAAAACTATTATCAAAACTGTCCATTACACAGATACCAGCCTGACACCTAACACTGTAACCGGTTAACCCAGTCATCATATTTGAAAACATGTGTTTCAGACAAAAGTGGGGACAGAACCTTGCAAATTATTCTATACTTTACTCCTTTAGGCACATGATGTGGAGCCAAGCTCCCATAAAAAATATCAAGCGCTCTTCACTGTCATGAGTTAAATGAAGAGTGGAATGCGGAAAAATATCCAGATATTTATTTTGTTTTCTTAGTCTAGAAAATCGGCCTAGGAACACAATATTGACACATTAGGGGGAAGTAATCAATGACATTAATATCCCCAAAGACTGGAAAGAATAGTATCCAGATATCATTCCAGAAAGACAATGTATCCAAAGCTATTATAAATATTGACTTATAGTTTAAAAATATGCAACAGAAGTTCTATTTCTTATGAAGGTAAACAAAGACCCTGGTTTAAATGGAATCCATACTAAATTTCTTATTTTTTATGGTATGCTGATAGTAACCCCTCAAGTGTTAGAGATAAAATGATATGGTGTAACAAAAATATAAAATCACAAGTCAAAACTGCATTCTTTCCTCTTTGGACCAAAGAAGAAGTTGTCTTTGTAAACGATTTTATTTTCTTTGTAGACTTCCTTTCTCTGTATTAATACCCAATACTTCTGCCAAACCCAATATTGAATAGGTCATTCTGTATCAAGCCATACCCGCCACATGGAAAACTCTGATCAAAACTCTCCATTGCACAGATACCAGCCTGACACCTAACACTGTAACCCAGTCATCATATTTGAAAACATGTGGTTCAGACAAAAGCAGGGACAGAACCTTGCCAATTATTCTATACTTTACTCCTTTAGGCACATGATGTGGAGCCAAGCTCTCATAAAAAATATCAATCGCCCTTCATTGGCACGAGTTAAATGAAGAGTGGAATGCGGAAAAATATTCAGATATTTTGTTTTCTTTAGTCTGGAAAAAATCGGCCTAGGAACACAATATTGACACATTGGGTGGAGGTAATCAATGACATTGAAATCCCAAAAGACTGGAAAAAATAGTATCGAGATTTATACCAGAATGACAATGTAATATCCGAAACTATTATAAATATTGACTTATAGTTTGAAAATATGCAACCGGAGTTCTATTTCTTATAAAGGTAAACAAAGGCCCTGGTTTAAATGGAATCCATACTAAATTTCTTATTTTTATGGTGTGGTGATAGTAACCCCTCAAGTGTCAGAACAGCTTTTTTCCTTTGTGGATCTACAATAGAAGAAGTATTAAATTGCCTTAAAGTTTGCAAAGGATTTATTTCCCCCAGGAGACTTCCTTTCTCTATATTATTACCCAACACTCGATGCCAGACCCAACTTAAATAAGTCACTCTGTATCATGCCATACCTGCCACATTGATAACTCTGATCAAAACTCAATGCTGCAAGATAACAGCCAGCACCTAACACGTTAATGATGGGGTGATAGATTTAAGAGATAAAATGATATGGTGTAACAAAAATATAAAATCACAAGTCAAAACTGCATTTTTTCCTCCGAGGACCAAAGAAGTTCATTTCTTTGTATTAATACCCAACTCTTGATGCCAGACCCAATATTAGATAGGTCAATCTGTATCAAGCCATACCCGCCACATGGAAAACTATTATCAAAACTCTTCATTATATAGATACCAGCCTGACACCTAACACTGTAACCCTCAGGTCATCATACATGTATTTGAAAACATGTGGTTCAGACAAAAGTAGGGACAGAACCTTGCAAATTATTCTATATTTTACACCTTTAAGCACATGATGTGGAGCCAAGCTCTCATAAAAATATCAATCGCTCTTCACTGGCACGAGTTAAATGAAGAGTGGAATGCGGAAAAACATCTAAATATTTTGTTTTTGTAGTCTGGAAAAAAATCCGCCTAGGAACACAATATTGATACGTTAGGGGGAAGTAATCAATGACATTGAAATCCCCAAAGACTGGAAAAAATAGTATCGAGATATCATTCCAGAAAGACAATGTATCCGAAGCTATTGTAAATATTGACTTATAATTTGAAAATATGCAACCGGACAACAGAAGTTCTATTTCTTATGAAGGTAAACAAAGGGCCTGATTTAAATGGAATCCATACTAAATTTCTAATTTTTTGATGGTGTGGTTATAGTAACCCCTCAAGTGTTAGAGATAAAATGATATGGTGTAACAAAAATATAAAATCACAAGTCAAAACTGCATTCTTTCCTCTGTGGACCAAAGAAGAAGTTGTCTTTGTAAACGATTTAGTTTTCTTTGTAGACTTCCTTTCTCTGTATCAATACCCGATACTTCATGCTAAACCCAATATTAAATAGGTCATTCTGTATCAAGCCATACCTGCCACATGGAAAACTCTGATCAAAACTCTCCATTACACAGATACCAGCCTGACACCTTACACTGTAACCCAGTCATCATATTTGAAAACATGTGGTTCAGACAAAAGTAGGGCCAGAACCTTGCGAATTATTCTATACTTTACTCCTTTAGGCACATGATGTGGAGCCAAGCTCTCATGAAAAATATCAATCGCTCTTCGCTAACACGAGTTAAATGAAGAGTGGAATGCGGAAAAACATCCAGATATTTTGTTTTTTTAGTCTGGAAAAAAATCGGCCTAGGAACACAATATTGGTACATTAGGGGGAAGTAATCAATGACATTGAAATCCCCAAAGACTGGAAAAAAGTATCGAGATATTATACCAGAAAGACAATGTATCCGAAGCTATTATGAATATTGACTTATATGAAAATATGCAACCGGACAACAGAAGTTCTATTTCTTATGAACTTCAAGGTAAACAAAGGTCCTGGTTTAAATGGAATCCATACTAAATTTCTTATTTTTTTTTATGGTGTGGTGATAGTAACCCCTCAAGTGTTAGAGATAAAATGATACGTTGTAACAAAAATATAAAATCACAAGTCAAAACTGCATTCTTTCCTCTGTGGACCAAAGAAGAAGTTGTCTTTGTACACGATTTATTTCTCTTTGGAGGCTTCCTTTCTCTGTACTAATACCCAATACTTGATGCCGGACCCAATATTAAATAGGTCATTCTGTATCAAGCCATACCTGCCACATGGAAAACTATGATCAAAACTCTCCATTATACAGATACCAGCCTGACACCTAACACTGTAACCCCGTCATCATATTTGAAAACGTGTGGTTCAGACAAAAGAGGGGACAGAACCTTGCAAATCATTCTATACTTTACTCCTTTAGGCACTAGAAAACTATTATCAAAACTCAATAGTACACAGATAACAGCCTAGTACCTAATACTTTTTGATGAGGTGATAGATGTAAGAGATGAAATAATATGGTGTAATAGAAATATAAAATTACAAGTCAAAACTGTCTTCTCTGCTCTGTGGACCAAGGAAGAAATTATCTTTGTTTCTCTGTATCAATACCCAACGCTTAATCCTAGACCCCATATTGAATAGGTCACTCTGTTTCAAGCCATGCCTGCCACATGGAAAACTATGATCAAAACTCCCTATTACACCTAACCCTGTAACTCAGTCATCACATTTGAAAGCACGTAGTTCAAACAAAAATAAGGGCAAAACCTTGCAAATTAGTCTATACTTTACTCCTTCAGGGCCATTTTTGTTCGCCAAGCTCCCTTAAAAATAGCAATAATGACTCGTCCCCATACAATCTTTTGATTGGAAAAGGATCTGGAAAACAGCTTTGGCACAGCTTCATGCAAGTAGACACAATTAGTAGAACAGAATTACAAACTAATACTTCCTTGTGGAAAAAAAACATATAGTTGACCCTATATGTATATTATGTTACAGGAAAATGTAGATGTTTATTAACTCATATTTGGAGACTGTAAGAGAATGGAAAACGCCTGAGAATTAGTAGCTTTTGTACCTCCCTGTATTAGTACTGGAAACATTGATTATCAGGAGGAAAAATTACACAACCAATGAAGACTCATGTTCTATAGGAAAAAATACTTGTAGTATGACAGAATGGGTAATTTTCAAAACTTGGGTTTGGTTAAGAAAAAGACCAACAGTATTTCACATCCTCTCCTGCTTAAACTATTCCAAGGGAAAATTGAAAACAGACAAAACCAATACTATATATTTCTCCAGATACATCAAATGTCTGTTTATCCTTTGTGCTAGAAGTATTATTATGTCAAAAATACCTCCGTTTTTAGAGTTCATCTGTTTGAGTTGAAGACCAGAATTATATGTGTGTATGTATATACAATTTTATGTTGGTATATTACCTACGGTAAAAAATTATAGCCATCTATGTTTGTAGAATGTTACCACAATGAAAGATAGTGTCTTTCTGACTCTTTGTAACATGGGTTTGTACTTAAAATATGTAGTTCATGCAATAAAGGAAATGTCATTTTAAAAATCTCGAAAATGAACACAAAACTACAAAACATTTTTACTTGAAACTTAGTTGAATCAACAACTGAAAACAGTTTTAGTTTTCAAAGCGAGACCTAACACACACACATACCCCACTCCCAACCCCTTGTTCAAATGGCCTTAAAAAGGAAATGTTGTGTGGATATAGTCAACATAGTCGGTTTACATGAAAATTCATGACTGGAATTTACCTACTTAATGGTCTGTTCCTACCTGTCAATCAGAGTTGCTATGGCGTTGCTAAGGTGCCGTGGCTTGCGGAATGGTCTATACTTTGTACATGAAAATGTTAGGCTTGAAATCTCTACTTGCAGTGAAGCACTAAAACCATAACCTGGAAAACGTGTATCGTAGGCTGGCATAACGACCGATCAGATATACGGTTGCACCATTAGTAGTTGAAAAATTGTAAATACTGACACAGTCAACGTCGTTATTAATACTAAACGTATTCGATGTTGCGCTGGTGTTGGTACAAGAAATTTAAGGTACAAACATTACAAAATTATCACCTGTGTCAACAAAGATTTGATTTTTTTCTTTACCTTTGTTATTGTTGTTATTTTTGCTTTCTGAAGACAGGAAATATGTGCATATTTTTCATTCTCACTGGCCAACAGCTTCGATGCCCATTTTTAGAAATGTTTACACACTAAACGTTGTAAATTGCTCTTCTAGTGTATTTTCATTTCATTCCATAATCGATAGGGCTGTGTTTCATCGGTTGTAACTGAGTTGTGTACAAAAACAGAGAGAAAAATATGCTGCCATTTCTAGGTTGGTAGTGTTCTATCTAGTTCTGCTCATGTAATCATTGCACAAAATCTATTCTTTTAGCACACCTAAAAGCATACGTAAAGGTTCCGTTTCTTCCCTCGCTTGTACCTTTACGCATGCTTTAAGGTATGATTAAAGATATGATTTCGTAAAGTGAAAATAAATTACAATTGGAACTGACCTGATGGCAGATCTAGATCTGCCCCGTACATCGGATTCAGCGGCAGCTTGACGAGGTCTTCCTCCCGTAGCCTGTGCCGGTACACGCCTGCCATTCTTCCATCTCTCTGCTTGGGGAGAATCAGCGTCACCGATGGTTCGACTGGAGCCTGTTCGGGGGGACGAGGCGGGAGTCCCAGAGTCTCCTCGGTGTGACGAGACGGTACCTGGAACAAACGGTTTATTCATTTACTTCAGAGGACAAGAAAATCGTACGATAGCAGCAGTTATGGGCAATGAAAAAATGATTTACACACTTAAAAGTCAATACAACTTAACAATACATAAAAAGTTACCAATCATTAATTGATAATTAAATTAATAAAAGATAAAGAGCTTTTACCTGTATCTCTATATACGTATGTTTATATCAATGGCAATCATTGATGAAGTCTACAAACCTTCCAGATCCTTCTTCCATCTCTCTGTCTAGATCGACGAGACGGGTCTGGATTTTGTTCGGGGGGAAGAGATGGTTCGCCCGAAGACCGTTCGGGTGAACGAGACGGTAGCGCGAGAGTCTGATCGGGAGGACGAGTCGGCTCCTTCCGGGTCTTTCTTCCACCTCTCCGTCTAGAGCGGTGTGTCGGATCCTCTGGAATTTGTCCGGAGGGACGAGACAGTAGCCGCTGAGGCTGTTTGGGGCGGCAAGACGGATCCGTCCAGGTCTGTTTTGGCCGACAGGTCAGATCCGTCCAGGTCTGTTTGGGGCGACAGGACGGATCCGTCCAGGTCTGTTTGGGCCGACAGGACGGATCCGTCCAGGTCTGTTTGGGCCGACAGGACGGATCCTTCCGGTTCTTTTTGGGTGGAAGGGGCGGCGGTACCTCCGGATCATGGCGGTCTAAACCTCCCTGAAGGACTGACATTTCTATCTCTTCCAGACGTGGTGGCCCTCGTGGGTCAGCCATCACTGCGGCTATCTGTTTGTCTGCTGTTTAGATCTGCTGTAGTTCGTCTGCCGGCGCATCCGCCATCCTGGACTTTGGCGGGTACATAATCTGGTGTTGATCTGAGCTCTGTTTTAAACTGGTCTCTCATGAATAGTAGCAACTTTAATTGTCTAGAAATCGGTTGTTGTTGTTTACATGCATAACCAACACGGGAGACTTACCACGTATTAGTGTGTATTTTCGTATTATTCTACTACTGGACTAATAAAAACTGCAAGCTTGCCAATGCTGTAGCATAAACTCTTGTTATTGATTATTATAAAAAAGCCGAATATTGTGTCATCTATTTTGTTGTGGAGAGTGTTTTTCCTCGGTCACATAAACAAGCTCTACCTCGGCATATCGTAGACTTATTTTCCTGCGTACCGGATAGCTTACGTTTGTGAATATTGAACAACTAAAGGGGATAAAAGGAGTTTTTTTGCTACACAGGTGTGGATTAATATTAATATTCTTTGAATCACTCCTGTTGTGTTTTCACATGTTTCTCAAATAGACCTCCTTATACAACAAGTTTGGACAACAAGGCAGTTAAACTGATACATGTGTATGTTTGTACCTCACTAGTACAACAATGTATCAAATAAATGAACTAAAGCCAAAAACAGCCAACAGATAAATATTCTAGATTTTTTTTATTTAAATCAGAGAGATATATCCAGTATATCAACATCATAATACAATATGTAAGGATGATTTTACACATCGTGAAATAAACAAGATGTAGGAAGCAACAGCTCTTTGTAAATTAGTCTATTGATACATATGGTTTTGAATAATCAAGAACATTTACCACACACGATAAGTGAGTTATGGTCACATATTTATTCCTAAGACTTCTGTCTGTAATTGACACAGTGACAGCATTGTAACACATTGCTTTGATTATTAACAACTGTTTTGAATATTATTAAATTATCATTAAATCATTAAGCAATCTTGTTTTTAAACTTAATAATCCCATATTTCAACTAGAGGTCAACGATCTCATGCCTTCGTCAAAGGATGTTGTCGTTATATAACTTAAGAAGGTAGAAGTGATATATTAGTCCCCCTAAATATGGAAGTTGGATCGTAAAAAACTACCCCTGCTGATGCAGTCTGCAATCGTGCATTGGGCAAGAGAAAACATCTGTGCACGCCCATGTAAGGCAACACCGCCTGCAGCTACATAGGCTGCTTAATGACTATCCCCTCTGGGACTTTCTCCCTCTGGGACAGCCTGTAGCCCATGTGTCACAAGGAAGGTTGTGACACATGGAAGGTAACTGAATAATAGAATTTCTTCATTAATTATGCAAATTAGATCATAATTTGCATAATTGTCATCTAATTATGTCAAGCATCACTTAAGCTACCTACACACCAAATATCAGGACGATCCGTCGACCGGTTATTGAGTTATCCTACTTTAAACATTTTCATACAAATGCTCCTGCAGTTCCAGAGCAAGCCGCTAGGGGGCCCAAACTTATGTCACTTCTTCCAGAGCACAAGAGCTATCTACCACCAAAAAATCATGACCCTAGCATGTCCAGATCACCATATATCAAAACCGGAAGTTCCGCTGCAGTACCATAACGAGCCGCCAGGGGGCCCATATTCCTATCACTTCTAGATCTCATCAAGACCTACCCACCTACCAAATATGAAGACAATCCATCTAAGCCTTCTCGAGTTATACTGTTGACAGACTCACACACACACGCACGCCCATGAAAACATACCCTTCTTGACGAAGGCAATTATTTTCTCTCAAACTCTCAAATTGGATCCTGCAGTTCCAAAAAAGCTGTGAGTGTGCCGAATTTAACCTATACCACTTTTCCCCCGAAGCTTGGTGGTGACCATTAATTGGTGACGGATCCGTCCAGGTCTGTTTGGGGCGACAGGACGGATTCTTACGGTTCTTTTTGGGGGAAGAGGCGGCGGTACCTCCGGATCATGGCGGTCTAAACCTCCCTGAAGGACTGACATTTCTATCTCTTCCAGACGTGGTGGCCCTCGTGGACCAGCCATCACTGCGGCTATCTGTTTGTTTGCTGTTTAGATCTGCTGTAGTTCGTCTGCCGGCAAACCCGCCATCGTGGACTTTGGCGGGTACATAATCTGGTGTTGATCTGAGCTCTGTTCCAAACTGGTCTCTCATGAATAGTAGCAACTTTAATTGTCTAGAAATCGGATGTTGTTGTTTACATGCATAACCAACACGGGAGACTTACCACGTATTAGTGTGTATTTTCGTATTATTCTACTACTGGACTAATAAAAACTGCAAGCTTGCCAATGCTGTAGCATAAACTCTTGTTATTGATTATTATAAAAAAGCCGAATATTGTGTCATCTATTTTGTTGTGGAGAGTGTTTTTCCTCGGTCACATAAACAAGCTCTACCTCGGCATATCGTAGACTTATTTTCCTGCGTACCGGATAGCTTGCGTTTGTGAATATTGAAGACCTAAATTATAAAGGAGATGAAAGGGGTTCATTTTTTTCAAAATTTGCAACACAGGTGTGGATTAATATTAATGTTCTTTGAATCACGCGTGTTGTGTTTCCTCTTATTTCTCAAACCTCCTTATACAACAAGTTTGGGCAACAAGGCAGTTAAACTGATACATGTGTGCATGTTTGTACCTCACTATTTAGTAGCAAATAAATTAACTAAAGCCAAAAACAGCCACCAGATAAATATTCTAGATAATTTTTATCTAAATCAGAGATATATCCAGTCTGTCAACATCATAGTACAATATTTAAGGATGATTTTTTACACATCATGAAAAAAACAAGATGTAGGAAGCAATGGCTCTTTGTGAATTAATCTGTTGATACTATAGTTTATAGTTTTGAATAATCATGAACATTTACCACACACGATACGTGAGTTATGGTCAGGTATTTATTCCTAAGACTTATGTCTGTAATTGACACAGTGACAGCATAGTAACCCATCGCTTTGATTATTAACAACTGTTTTGAATATCATTAAAATTATCATTAAATCATTAAGCAATCTTTTTTAAAACTTCATAATCCCTTTTTTTTTCTTTCAAACTCTCAAATTGCATCCTGCAGTTCCAAAAAAGCTGTGAGGGTGCCAAATTTAACATATACCACTTTTTCCCCGAAGCTTGGTGACCATTATTAAAACATGCAATATCCTTCAACTTGTTTTAGCTTTTACGACATACTGAACTTAACATTGAAATTTAACAGGGTATTCAACAGCATTCTTTTAATATCCTTCAACTTATATTTTACTACATACTGACTTAAACATTGACATATTGGAATTGAACAGTATATTCAACAGACACAAATTTGAAATGAAACATATTTCGTTTATCAGAAATACCATCGATCAATTCTGTATAAAAACTAGTTTTGTTATTTCCATATGAAAACTAGTTATCGTTTAAAAATCTGTATTAAAAATGGTTACATTCTGTTTTATGTTTTAAAATCATTTCTAAAAGCATTAAACTTTCCCCTCTATGCTTTAATGTATTGACAAATACATCAAGAGAAATCAACCGTTAGGTCGTCAACATTCACACAGCACCGATGTACCAATCGGGAAGAAACTTGAGTGGAGAACCGCCGTGTTCTTCACATGTCACAACCGCCCCTTCTCGTTGAAACAGATAGACAACACTGCCAGGGATGCCACAAAGAAGGAGTTATAAAAAATACAACACTGCATGAAAAGTGGAATTTGCATGGATGGAATTCTAATGTGATGTAATTTTATCTTTCATTTTTAGAAAAATAATTAAATATAACAGACAAGTCTGATCGGAGCTGACTGAAAAGTTTACAACCTTTATCAACAGTATGCTCAAGGCCTAACTAGGGACACAGCACAATATCTTAGAAAGAGCGAATGGTGTGTGGTATTTTAAGGTAATTTTAAGAACCAGAAAAGTCAAATCCATTTCTTAGTAAACACGTTGTCTACTTTATCCATATTTCAGTACGAATAGTTTATGGTTACCTTGCATCGTCCTTAGTCGCACATCTTTTGACGTAGGAGAGAAATGCGTCGCAGAAGTTCATACATACAGCTTCCTCCCACACACTTCCGCTCTCAGACTGTATGGGGAGAAGAACAAGGAATCGGAAGTTTGACTGTATTGGGGATCCATCCCTTTTTTGGAACCGTACTGTATCATCTGATCAGAGGGAAATACCCGATTGAATTACATCATACAATGGATTACTACGCATACTAATGTCTGACGCATCTTCCTTCCACGATTACATCACAACAGACATTCCTGTCCACCCCAAACCACATAATGACCACAAGGGAACACCAAGTTTACGACCTCATTATTCAAATGAAACCCAATCTCAAATGACTCAATTCCTCGGGTCCCATTCTGCGGAATCGACACATACACACAAACCCACTATTAGCGCATCCGAAAACAATACTTCCGTCTCTGAAGTAATGAATGAATAAAAGCAAGATTGAAGATTGAACAAATAACCTACCCAGAAGATATTCTATCATTTCTTCATTTTTGGATTATAGATTAACTTATTGCTAATGCTCAAAATGCAAGAAGCTACTTTAACACATTGTGTCTTGTCTTTATACTAGGCAACACCAATTAATTTGGGTCAAGCGCCTAGGGTACACTTAACATTAATTTTGCGTGGCTTTTATATTTATCGTCATCCACATAACCAAAGAATTTTTGTTTCTGCTTATAACCTTTTAAAATTAACATATATCCCCAATAATAGAATATTACTAACCACTTTGCCCGGTATGTCACGTGTGCGGAAGCATTCCACATTGCTGACCACACCCTTGTTGTCACGGAAACCGAAAACTATTTCCGGCACGCCCACCAGGAATGACTGCACCCAGCACCTCTGCAGCTTCCTAACAAGAAATTGGAAATTTTAAACTTCCGGGAAGTAGGTATGTAGCTTTGCGTCAATGTAATGTAGCAACGGAGGACATTGCCATTGGAGACGTTATTGACGTATTCGTTGTAGGCCATCCTGTGTAAGCTGTTAATGGTGTCTGATGCTTGCCGTACATTTGTCAATTGCATGACGTAACACTCTACTAACACACTACATTTCATACCATGATTACACAGTACACATTTCTGGCGACCACATACCACATCCTACCACAGAACAGAAGGCATATATATATATATATATATATATATATATATAGATGTGGTATGTTATATTATATATGTATATACCAGGCTGCAACCCCGTCAATCAACTGAAACCCAATTTTCGCCTTCTCACTGATCAGAACGACATAGAATCATACAAAGTCCTCACTAAACCAGCTCCACCCAAAACAATAATTACGTCCTGGGAGTAACATTTACGCACAACGGGATATGTAATACATGCACACGTGTAGCAGTACGTTCAATACCGTATTAATCAACGGTTGATTCTATCCTTCTCAATACACAAAACTACTGTACTTTTCGGTATAATCTAACACGTTACTTTCTCAACTGCTCCTTTGTACTTGTTGATTGTGCGGTTTTTTTTCTTATTTACTTCAGTTTTCACCTCAAAACAAGGCTCGTGAGAGCCACTTGCATGTTTTGGGTTACTGTGAGGACTGCGTGGTCAGATGTTTGTGGATTTACAACTTAAACAAAATTTTATTTGTTTGTATGAACCTTACGTTTGTTTATTCATTATTCATAAATTGTTAATTGTTCGTTATTGTTTATTCATTGTTATTATTTGTTCATTCATTGGTTATTATTGAGGGTTTCCATTATCATTTACCTGGAAAGGTTCCTATGGTCATTTGGATTTTGCAGCCTCTTGTTTGTTTTCATCTCCACGTAGCATGTAGGTGGAGTCACGGTCTTGTCTGTCACTCGTCCGTCCACCTCAGCAGAGAACAGCAGAGGGTGGGAGTTATTGAGATTGGACATCACTACGGTGTAAAACGCTTCATTCAGGTCCACCGCTGCATCTGTGTTCGGCTCCCCATCAGCTGTATCTAAAGACGAATACAATTTGGAGATTTCAGGCTTTCAGGAAGTGTTTTGGTTTTGGGTAAATGTATTAGAACTGTGGAGAGGGTTGTATTATGAAAAAAAACTCTATTGTATCCAGAACCGTGCCTATCTAGCCTGTGCCAGAATGGCTTAGGATCAGGGTTCTTGAGTCTCTGCGTATCCAAGAACAACAGAGATTTTGCCCGAGACACCGTTCTGGATACGCGTGGACTATCCAGAACTGTGTACGTGCTTCAGAGCATGGTTCTGGATACGGTACGGTTCTGGTTACAACAGCTTTTCAACATCCATGCAACAGACTCTGCTAATTTCAACATGTAATGCTTATGCTGTATTGTTATTCTGGATAAAATGTTGAAATCATTTGCAGTCACAGATTGGTAATGGCCTATACCAAAAGAATGAAACAAAAATACGTCTTGTGCTATCCAAACCAACTTTCAGGTCATTTGGCAAAAAAATGAAGAAACTGACTTCATTTAACGAAATGGCAGGAAATGCAGAAGGAACAGCAGGAAAAGCAATATACGAGTATTTTATACCCATACCATATTTTACCCCATGCCTATGGTATGGGTTATGAAATATAACCAGAGGCATTGTCTGATCATTTTCAACTACCCTGAATTCAAAATTGTGAAGAAAAAAAAGGCACAAAAAAAAAAAAAAATACTGTGTAATTACCTGCTGTCAGGTACTGTTCGAACTTGTGACCCCAGTAGTTCATCCGAGGGTCCTCATTCCACTCCTCGTGAACTTGGCTGATATACCAGGTACCCTTGAACTTTGTCACTGCCATCTTCCAGCCTCGACTTGGGGGGTCGTACGGAGTGCATGCGACCTTGGTAAGGTGACCTCTCAAGGTCACGAAGTTCACGCCAGACAATGCGCTGGAAGCCAGAAGACAAAGACAAAGGCATTTCAAGCTACTGTATTCAGTCCTCGGCTGCCAAGAGAGAGTAGTCGGTCCACCTAATGACAATAATAGCAAATAACAATGACGTCATATGCATTGGTTAAAGTCCAAGGTGGCGGGCCGTGTTATTGATCTCCAAGCAGATGTTTTGGTGGCTGCAAAATACAGTATCAAATTGGCTAGGCAGTATCCTTTAGCCAGAATGTATCCATTTGCCACCGAATTGGATACAGTCTGGCTAATAGACACAGCCTGACCAATTTGAAACTGTATTTTGCAGCCACCGCAACATCTGCTTCGAGATAACGTGTTATTAGCTCAGGCATTACTGCGCTTATGGGCTGCATGTTGAACAAAAATGTATTTTCAAAAAATTCAAGATTGCAGATCCAAGATGGCGGTACCCCACCACCCCGTCCTAGGATAACGAAAAAGCACGTTTTAAATAGGGTTATGGTCATGCATGGGGAATTTCTATTCATTGTATCATAATGTCCACTAGTTCTTTGTAGTACTTCAAGTTCAAGTACTCTTATCGAGACACTACTAATACTTCAACTTCTGGTACTCTTGGCGAGACACATTGTATTCTACGATGAATAATAACTGTTAAAACAGTTTCTAAGGTCATGTTGTCAGTAAGTTTGCTCGTCAACCTGCACGGGTCGATGGCGTTAAACTTCTACAAATCTTTTAAATGTTATCTGTTTTCGCAACAACTTCGACACACATGTACATACTCTAACGACTTTGCAGTTCTTTACATGAAGGCTTAGTCCATTTCCAGCTCTCCGCCTTAACATGGGCAAACACCCAGGCATATCTCAGTATAACAATGTTTTTTTTGCTGGCTGGACTTGAAACTTTACATGTAACGGAAATATATTCGTCATAGTTTCGATCAAGCTTATTGAATAGAAGTTCTGATGACTGGGTTTCGAGTGGTGTGGGTGTCGGGTGCGGAGAACACAGTTTCGATGACCTTTATAAACCCCATTATTATACTTTAGACTTAGGTACGCTTGGGCGACGCATGCGCGAGGCTGTCCTCTAACAGTCATGATCTTCTATATGTTTACATTCGCAGAAGGAAAGCATATTGTTTTTGAAATTTTTGGACTGTTTCTTCTTCTTTTTCTCCGAACACATGAGGTCAATGACCTTGACAAGACGTCTGTCACCATGGTAGCTGGTACTGTAGCACACCAATGAACCTCCTTGAGCACACACACTGTGGTAATGGGTTAATTATGTAGCAGGACAGCTTGAGGGGCTGGTCACCATATACTAGTATATGAATGTATTGGATTAAGAATAAACAGAGCAGTAGTTTGTTAGGCTAAAGCTAGACCATATGCGAAGGTAAACATTATGCATTTGCTGTGCGAATGTTACCTTTCCAGTTTCAAGATGTTCCCCGGTACCGTTAGGCTTTCCTTGCTCCGCCCCGGCTGAGGTCGTCCCGTTCAGAGAAAAGTTTACCCTAGCCACCTCCCTTCGTGATCTGGCCTAACGAATTTTTACCTTCGACCATTGGTATGTACAATAATGAGTGACCCACCATTGTGGCACTATCTTTTTCAGAAAGGTCCCTGAAGTATCCACATTATGACCTTTCCCTATGCATTACTTTACCGGGTTTGACTTTGATCCATTTTAGAATGTGGTCAAAATCACCTCCTTGTTCTTCCAATCCACGAATTTTTTTGATAACCCTCGTTCATGTCAAAATGGACTCTATGTTTGTGCTCTTTGTAGTACTTCAGGTATTACCCATCGCTGAAAAATCCACCCGACGTCTATGAGAAAATGCCCACTTCTTTTGGTATATTCCAAACTCCTTAATGAACACACAATCAGGGCGTTAGTACTTTTCTGGCTGGACTTGAACTGTGTATGTAACGGAAATGTATTCGTCAAAGTTTCGATCAAGCTTATTGAATAGAAGTTCTGTTTATTGGTTTTGAGAGGCGTGGGTGTCGCGTAGGCAGAACACAGTTTCGATGGCCTTAGATTTATAAACCCCATTAATCAATGTCCGGTTACATTTGTCCAACGGTCATCGTACGTACGATCGCAAACTAAGGGCAGTCGTGCATATGTCGTACAAATTTCAGATGTGAATGTTACAGAAAAGGCTGAATTTGATCCTTGTCTCAGCCTGCTTGATTCTTCAGTACCAAAATCGTACGGATGCCACCATGAATAATTAATGTGACCGCCCGTTACTGACTGACTGGCATCGAGGCTAGGGGGCGTCGAAACTTAATGATGCTTCCAACGGCTACCGAAACTGGGTGTGTTATCTGCAAAAACGAATTACGTCACACTTCATTGAGATGTTGTTCTATAGTTGTAAACGGTTAAACGAGTAGGTTTGGATACAGGAACAGGTGTCGGTGTGTGTGTGTGTAACCGTGTACGTAGTTTCAGTGCGTGCACAGGTTGTTTTTTCCTCTCCCGCATAAATCGATCCGTTTTCAAAGACAAAAATGTGAACTATCAAGAAAGTGCAAAGGTTCTGCGAAGGTAAACATATGTTTTCTTTGCAGTGTTTCTTCTTCTTCTTCCTTTTACGAACATATATTAAAGGTCAATGATCTGGACCAGATGTCTGTCACCATTGTAGCTCGTACTGTAGCATGTGGTGATGGGTTAATTATGTAGCAGGACAGAGCTGGAGGGGCTGGTCACCACATATTCTAGTATATATGAATGTATTGGATTAAGAATAAACAGTGAAGTAGTTTGTTAGGCTAAAGCTAGACCATATCAAGGTAAACATTGTGCATTTTCTGTGTAAATGTAACCTTTCCAGTTCCAAGATCTTCACCGTTACCGTCAGGCTTTCCTCGCTCCGCCCCGGCTGAGGTCTTCCCTTTCAGAGGAAAGTTTACCCTAGCCACCTACAGCACGTCGGCAGAACGTACTGCGCCTGCGCACAACCCTGATTTTTCACATTTTTCGTTGGATGTTTGGTCAACGTTGCATCAAAATTTTGCCTGTTGCAGACTATATCTTTTCCTATACAACATCATTCTGAAAACTACAGACAAGCTGTCAACCTTATATGATCTAATACAACCTTATATGAGACGTTCTGCCAAAGTGCTATGCACAATGCATTACGGGCTTCGCGCAGGTGCAGTACGTTCTACCGACGCGCTGCCACCTACCTCCGTGATCTTGTCCAACGAATTCTTACCTTCGACCCTCGGTATGTACTGTAATGAGTGTCCCACCCTCGGGGCACTATCTCTTTCAGAAAGGTCCATAAAGAACCCAAATTTCGATCTTTCCGTATGCATTACTTACCTGGGTTTGACTTTGATCCATTTTAAAATGTGGTCCAAATCACCTCCTTCATCCTTCCAATCCACGAATTTTTCTGGATAACCCTTGTTCAGGTCGAAATGGACGTTCTGTTTGGGCTCTTTGTAGTACTTCAGGTTTCGCCCATCGCTGAAAAATCCACCCGACGTGAGTGAGAAAATGCCCACTTCTTCTGGTTGACTGTAGTTTGGAAACGGCCCCGAAAAACATTTGCGGTCAACTGAGAGTTGCTCCATTCCTGTACAGTCGTCTACCGTATGTTCCAAACTCCTCAATGAACACACAATCAGGGTATAACTAGTTTACTGGCTGGACTTGAAACTATATATAACGGAAAATACATTCGTCATAGTTTCGATCAAGCTTAATGAATAGAATTTCTGATGATTGGGTTTCGAGAGGTGTGGGTGTCGGGTGCGGAGAACACAGTTTCAATGACCTTTATAAACCCCATTAATCAATGTCCGGTTACATTCGTCCAACGGTCATCGTACGTACGATCGCAAACTAAGGGCAGCCGTGCATATGTCGTACAAATTTCAGCTGTGAATGTTACAGAAAAGGCTGAATTTGATCCTTGTCGGTGGTTGGGTCTATGTCAACCTGTTTGATTCTCCAGTACCAAAATCGTATGGATGAATAATTAATGTGACCGCCCGTTACTGGCTGACTGGAATCGAGGCCAGGGGGCGTCGAAACTTAATGATGCTTCCAACGGCTACCGAAACTGGGTGTGTTATTTGCACACGTTAATGAGATGTTGTTTTATCGTCGTAAAAGGTTAAACGTGTAGGTTTGGATACAGGTAACGTCGTGTCGGTGTGTGTGTGTAACCGTGTGCGTAGTTTCAGTGCGTACATAGGTTGTTTTCCCTTTCACACACAACAGAAAAATTGATCCCTATTTCAAGGACAAGTGAGAGATGACAGAAAATCTATCCGTGTTCAAAAACAAGTGTGAACTTTCAAGAACAAAAGAAGTAAAGGCATTTTTGGGATAGTCGTCAACCTGCACAAATCGATGGTAAACTCGTACAAATCTTTGAATCATTATCTGTTTTGGCTTAACGACTTTGACACATACTCCGACTTTGCAGTTATTTATATGACGGCTTAGTCCCAAGTTGTCCTTATCAAGGACAGACACCCATGTATATCCCTCAACAACGATTTTTAAAATTCCACGGAGTTTTTTTATTCCCTCAGGTCAAAATTGATGTTCAGTGTGTCCACTAGCTCTCTATAGTACTTTATGTACTCTTGGCGAGACTTTTATATTTTAGACTTAGGTAGGCATTTTTCATCGGTCACGTAAACAAGCTCAGCCTCGGCATATCGTAGACTTATTTTCCTGCGTACCGGATAGCTTGCGTTTGTGAATATTGAAGAACTATAGGAAATGAAACGAGATTTCTTTTAAATATTTGAAACACAGGTGTGGATTAATATTAATATTCTTTGAATCACCCGTGTTGTGTTTTCTCTTGTTTCTCAACCCTCCTCATACAACAAGTTTGGACAATAAAGCAGTTAAACTGATACAAGTGTGCATGTTTGTACCTCACTATTTAGTAGCAAATAAATTAACTAAAGCCAAAAACAGCCACAAGATAAATATTCTAGATAATTTTTATTCAAATCAGAGATATATCCAGTCTGTCAACATCGTAATACAATATTTAAGGATGATTTTTTACACATCATAAAATAAACAAGATGTAGGAAGCAACGACTCTTTGCGAATTAGTCTATTGATATATTCATATAATTTTGAATAATCATGAACATTTACTACACACGCCCTCTCTAATGGACACAGCATTTTCACCTATTGCATTGATTGTAAACAAGTGTTAAGAATACCGTATTCCAAGGTCGTTCAAATGATTAAACCTCAGTTATTAAAAGATATGTCTCAATCCATGGACATCATGTCACAACTACGCATGCATGCAAAAATCTTAAAATTTACAAATACGGATAAAAGTGATAAAATCATCAACAATTATATGAATCTCACAGTAATTATCATTCTGAATATCAAATATAAAGCAGTCTCGACTATTACAAATTCTAAACTTTCTCTTGTTAAACATTCTTGGATTGGATACCTCTTTCAAATTCCCTAAGGAATAGTATCCTGCAGGTCCAGAAAAAGCCGCTAGAGTACCAATATCACTTCTTCGGGTGCTCTAAAGCTTGGTGGTGATCATTAAAACGCTATTATCATACAATGTCCTTAGACCTTTGCATTACTACTGACTGTATTCAACATCATTCTTTGAATTTCCTGTAGGAAGGAAACTTCAGGCTATTTCTTGTTCGTAAAAACACAAACTTGTTATAAATGCTATTCCGATTCCCATCGCTCAATTCCATATGATGACTGTTTATGTTAATCCCCTATGAAAATTATTTATATGGATATCGTTTTAAATTGTAAATTGAACGGTGATATTCTATGTTTAAAAATCATTTTTGAAAGGGATTAAAAGTTGCCTTTCTCTCCATCAATATATTCGCAATTACATTAACAGAAAAGCATCTTTTGGTCATCAAATCATTTTTGAAAGGTTTCAAAGTTGCCTTTCTGTGCATCAATTAATATTTTCGCAATTACATTAACAGAAAAGCAACTTTTTGGTCATCAAATCATTTTTGAAAGGGTTCAAAGTTGCCTTCCTGTGCATCAATATATTCGCAATTACATGAACAGAAAAGCAACTTTTTGGTTTTGAAAGGGTTCAAAGTTGCCTTTCTGTGCATCAATATTTTCGCAATTACATTAACAGAAAAGCATCTTTTTGGTCATTAAATCATTTTTGAAAGGGGTCAAAGTTGCCTTTCTGTGCATCAATATATTCGCAATAACATCAACAGAAAAGCAACTTCTTGGTCAATAAATCATTTTTTAAAGGTTTCAAAGTTGCCTTTCTGTGCATCAATTAATATTTTCGCAATTATATTAACAGAAAAGCAACTTTTTGGTCATCAAATCATTTTTGAAAGGGGTCAAAGTTGCCTTTCTGTGCATCAATATATTCGCAATAACATCAACAGAAAAGCAACTTCTTGGTCAATAAATCATTTTTTAAAGGTTTCAAAGTTGCCTTTCTGTGCATCAATTAATATTTTCGCAATTACATTAACAGAAAAGCAACTTCTTGGTCAATAAATCATTTTTGAAAGGGTTCAAAGTTGCCTTCCTGTGCATCAATATATTCGCAATTACATGAACAGAAAAGCAAATTTTTGGTTTTGAAAGGGTTCAAAGTTGCCTTTCTGTGCATCAATATTTTCGCAATAACATCAACAGAAAAGCAACTTCTTGGTCAATAAATCATTTTTGAAAGGTTTCAAAGTTGCCTTTCTGTGCCTCGAACCGGGTAACAGCACGGATGTACCAGTCGGGAAGAAGATTGCGTTCAGAACCGCTGTATTCCGAACATGTGACAACCCGCTTGTTCCGCTCGTCTCGAGCTTGTTGAAACAGATAGACAACACTGCCAGGGGTAACACAAAGAAACAATTATGAAATATACAATGTACTACAATCTGCAACATGATTTATGATACATCATTTATTAAAATGAGCAGGTTTCAAAGGCAACACAAACCAAGGATTGGGTATAAAGTCGCATAATTCCACCAAAGACCGCTTGAAGGTAAATTTACAGAGATCTACTTATCCAGCAAATCTCCGAGAAATGCACACTTCAGATATCCATATGTTCAAGATATTTTACCAGAGACGTTGGTCAAATTAGTTTACGAAATTAAAACGTTATTTGACTGCTAAAGGCAACAGAATGACTGTCAATTCTATCTTTCATTTCTATCAAAATAAACATAACCGGCAAGTCTGAGTGGAGTTGACTTAAAAGTTTACAAACCCTATCAACAGAATACACAATAACGTACAAGGACAAAGTATTTAAAGGCAATGCTTCCAAAACCAGAAAAGTCTAAGCAATATGATTTCTTAGTAAACATGTTGTCTGATTTATTTATATTTTAACAAGGATGCTTAAGGTTACCTTGCATCGTCCATGGTCGCACATCTTTTGACGTAGGAGAGAAATGCGTCGCAGAAGTTCATACATACACCGTCAAATGCCTTCCACGTTTTGTCGCACTTAGCCTGTATGAGGACAAGAATAGGTAAAGAACAAGAAATTGAAGATGTCGACGTCGGACTTCAGGGACTGTTTGGGGATATCCGTGTATGTCTAGGAACTGTACTATGCAATAAGAGGGAAATATCCGATTGAATTATGTCACACAATATGGAGTACTATGCATACTGTGGGGTCGTGTGGCGCAGCGGTAGCGCGTTCGGCTCAGGGCCAACAGGTCCCGGTTTCGATCCCCACCCATGTCACCGATCTTGTGCCCTTGGGAAAGGCACTTTACATGACTTTCCTCACTTCACTCAGGTGTTAATGAGTACCTAGCTTCGGTTAGGGACGTCCCTCGGATAGGACGTTAAATGGAGGTCCCGTGTTTGGGGAGAGCCACACCCCACGCACGATAAAGAACCCACGACACCCTTCGAAAAAAAGGGGCATACCCCGGTGTGCGATGGTGCAAATTCTACAGTGACTGGCCTCAAGGTTAGCCCTTAATAATAGCCTCGTGCTAGTTGGGCAGCCTTGGCTGTGTCTTCAGCCGAATAAATAAATTTTAAAAATAAAAAAAATAAAAATACTATTGTATGACGCAACTTCTTTCCACGGTTACACCATCGATATTTCAGTCCAATTTTCGACCACCAATTTTCGTTCCTGCCCAACCCAAACCAGATCATGACGTCAAGTTCACGACCTCGATCATTACCCCAGTGAAGCCCAGTCTCAAATGACTCAATTCCCCGGTCCCAGTGCAGAATCGAAACAAACAAACACACAGTTCCTTTATTAGAGTAAACGAAAACAATACTTCTGTCTCGGAAGTAATGAATGGATGAATGAATGCAAGCAGAATTGAACAGAAGAATAAAGAAACGGCGTTCCAAGACGATATCCTATCATGGATTATACATTCACGTATTGCAAATGCTTAAGGACGCATTGAATTGAATTGAATTAAGGACGCAACAAGCAACATCGTTTTTATACTAGACAACACCCCTTTAGTGGCGTCAAGCACCTAGAGTACACTAATGTACTGAATAAACGTTTTGTGTTGCTTTCATATTAATTTTGATCCACATAATATTTAACTTCTTTTTTTGGCTTGTAACGTGCAGATTTTTTTAATGAGCCATAACATTAGAGATAGAATATTACTAACCACCATGGCTGGGATGTCATCTGTGCTTTTCTCTTCCACCTTGCTGACCACACCCTCGTCGACGTCACGGAAACCGAAAACTATTTTCGGCACGCCCACCAGGTATGACTGCACCCAACAATTCTGCAACTTCCTAACAAGAAATCGGACATTTCAAACTTCCGGAAATAGATAGGCCATGCGCTAATGTAATGTAGCCGGAGGAGATTGTATAAGTAGGTCGTAGAGGACCATGTAGACGGCAATGGCGTTTGTAGACTTATCTGTGTGAACTCTGAATGTGGTCTGATGCTTGCCGTACATTTGTCGATTGTATGATGTAACTTACTCGTATCCGCTATTACACCATGGTTTATTTTTTATGTTGATTACACAGTACATATTCTTGTCGACCTTTTAAAAAGGCATACTTAGGCCCACTTACCATCCAAGACGACATAAATACAAAGTCCCCCAAAACCAGCGCCACCCAAAACAATACTTACCTCCCAGTAGTAACAACTACGTATACGTACAATTACAACGATATATGCAAGACAAGCGCACTCTTAGCTATAACTTAACACATTACTTTCTAAACTGCTCCCATGGGTTTGTTGTTGATTGTTTGTTTGTTTGTTTGTTTGTAGATTTACTACGTACACAATATATATTATTTGTTGGTTTGTTTGAGCCTTTGTTTATACACAATTTATTTAGTCATTATCATGATTTGCTCATTAATTAGGTATTATAGGGCGTTCTGTTATCATTTACCATTTACTTGCTGGCCGCCTCCTGCTTGTTTTCATCTCCACGTAACATTCAGGTGGAGACTTGTCTCGCACCCGTGCGTCCACCTCAGCAGAGAACATCAGAGAGTGGGACTTATTGAGATTGGACGTCACTACGGTGTAAAACGCTTCATTCAGGTCCACCACTGCATCTGTGTTCGGCTCCCCATCAGCAGTATCTAGAGACGAATACACTTAATTTGGAGATTTAAGAGTTTCAGGAAGTATTTTGGTTCTTGGTAAATGTATTGGAACCGTGGAGAGGGTTGTATGATGTAAAACCTCTCTGGAGTTTCGTGGAGCTTCGGCAGCCTGTATGCCATCCTCCGTAGTTACCACCGGCTCCCTATTGTCGCTAGCTACCATGGACTTCGGAGATTTAGAACACTCGAAAATCAATGCGTGCGCAGATGTCATCCATGCATAAATTTAACCCTCAAAGTGTCAGGTAATATTAGAACTAGGCTTCAAAACTGGCCCACGACACTGGGAGGGTTAAATCAGTATGGCCTGACACAAAATAAAAACATACAATACATGGCAAAAAATAAAATTTACATTAGTTACAAACATGAAATGAACATTGTTTATAAACTAACTACAGAGTTAGCATTCTACAGAGTTAGCATTGTTTGAACAAATTACCTGCTGTCAGGTGCTGTTCGAACTTGTGACCCCGGTAGTTTTCGTTCTTTTTAGGCTCTTTTTTCTTTTTAGACACTGGGTCCTCTTTACTCTGCTCGTCAACTTGCAATTTGCTGATATACCATTTTTTATTGAACTTTGTCACCGCTAACTTCCAGCCTTCGGTGTCGTCGACGTACGGAGTGCATGCGACCTTGGTAAGCTGACCTCTCAAGGTCACGAAGTCCACGCCACACAATTTGCTGAAGGACACAAGACCAAAACAAAGGCATGTTCGTTAAGCTTGGGTCAGAGTGTTGAAAAGCTTATGAGACGGGCTAGTTTTTTTTAAACACATTACAGATCCCTTCATATGCTGTGAAAAGTGGAGAACTCTGGGTAACGTAGGAAAATCATTACCATGGCAACATAGACGAATTGAACACTGCACGCATGCACATCGTGTGCGTGCGTTGTCATGGTAATATATGCCGCTTATTCCGTGCGCTGCCCACAATGTGGAGATCCAAATAAGCACTATCATTAAAGCAAACATTGTAATCTTTTATTAAAAATCAGGACTTTGGAACTAGCATTGAAAAAATACATACGGCTAAAACTAGCTAAAATTACACTGAATTTGGTTTTAATTAATTTTGTATCCAATCAAACGTTCCTCAGATAAAGAAATACACACATACTGAGCTGAAGACTGTCCACTTTTGCCCAAATATAAACCGTAACAGCAGATCTATGCTAAGGTTTTGTTAGCTATAGGGACACGTACTGTAACAGTAACGAGGGATGTGCCTAATAACCAGGTCTGATATGCAGTGTGTATTGGCACACATAATGTTGTGTGACACTCTGGATACATTGCCCGCCATATTGGATCGTAATTACCCCTATTCAGAAAGAGGGTGGGGGCGGTGGGGCTTTTAGCCATGTTTTATTTACAACATTCACTAATTTTGGTTTAAACGAAATAGCTATAGGTTCCAGGTTTTCTTCCTAAAGAATATTTTATAGCATTCTGTATCTGTATCTGTATCTGTATAGCCGGTATAACCGCCCTTCGGCGTAACACACCAGCTTCGCAGGCACGCGGCGCGGCGGCAGCTGGCTACATTACACCGAACGACCTGTTACACCTAACCTTTGAACGTCTAACTCTAGACATTGTTTAAAACTATCTAGTGACGATGCCCCTACTGTACTTGGAGGCAGCGAGTTCCACTCTACGATTGTTCTAGGGAAAAATGAGTTTTTGAACACCTCAATCCTTGGTTGATAGCTCTGGTACTTGAAGGCATGACTGTTTCTTGTTCTTTTCTGGGCTGGTATTAGGTACTTGGTAGTCGGTACATCCACCAGTTTATTAGTCATTTTGTACATCATGCATAGTCTGGACATTTTTCGCCTGTCGTCCAGAGACGCCCACTGTAGGTTTCTTTTCATGTCCGTGACACTGGCACCCCTTTGACACTGGCACCCCTTCTATGTAATTGCATGTAAATTTTATGATTAAAATTCATAATCTATGCTAGTTGGTGGTGGCTCGAAGCCCTTGTGGCCTTGTGGTTAGGGTTGTTGACTCTGTTGGTTCTGGGTTCAAATCCCTGCCACGAGAAAGTAGTCGGCCCACCCAATAACAATAACTTAACAAACAAGAATGACGTCATTGGTCAAAGTCCAAGATGGCGGATCAACTAATTAGTTCAGGCATTACCAGGTTATTATTCCTCAAATTTCGTAACCAATTAAGATTATTATAATATGGAGGTTTTAGTTCATTTTTAATCTGTTTATAGGATGTTTGCTGATCAAAAATGCAGTTTGCAAATTCAAAACTGCGCATCCAAGATGGCGGATCTCAGCTGGTCATATGACGTGACTTTACTGAATACCCTACAAAGACTCAGCCGCTATATAGCCAATGAAATCACGTAAATTATGTTATAATACGTCATAATACTTATGGTAATGGTTTCATTTTACTATCACATCATTCTCATCAAACTTTGGTGGTCATACGATAAGTACTTTGTTATTAGTAGTTGAACTAGGGTGGCCGGGCCTCAAAGCCACCACCCCCTTCCACCCTCCGGGGCCTCCGCCCAGCAGGACACAAGTAAGACAAGAAAGCTTTTAAAGAAAGCTGGCCATAGGCCGCCAAAATGGGAATAGCTGGTTGGGTGGCATGCACTATCAATGACTTGCTCACCTTGCTCGAATTGCAGCAATGCCAAAAAGAGTGAATTGAAAGACCTGAAAAATAGACAGTGTTGCTTGCCTTTGCTTCCCACGGATGGACGTGTTCCTAAATGTCAGAACGTCAGAATTGTCCAATTGCCCCGAAATTGCCGAAACGTAATTTGAATTGTCACGAGCTGAAATTTCAAGCGTCATTTTGACATCGGGACATTGTTACTTTCGAGGCCTGGCTTGGCATTGCGTAACGCGTGCGATTCTAAAGACATTGCGCAACTTCTTGGACCCATCCTGCATTCACATGTTAATTTCGAGGCCTGGCTTCGCATTGCGTAACGTGCGGTTAGACATTGCGCAATCGCAATCCATCCACCACCCACCATGGTGACACCGGGCACTATACCATAGGCCGCATGGCGGCCTATGGTAACAAGAAAGCTTTTTCAAAAAGCTGGCCATAGGCCGCCAAAATGAGAATAGCTGGTTCGGTGGCATGGGTGTGCACTATTAATGACTTGCTCACCTTGCTCGAATTGTAGCAATGCTAAAAAGAGTGAATTGAAATACCTGAAAAATAGACAGTGTTGCTTCCCTTTGCTTCCCACGGATGGATCGTGTTCCTAAATGACGTGGACGTCAGAATTGTCCAATTGCCCCAAAATTGCCGAAACGTAATTTGAATTGTCCTGAGCTGAAATTTAGCGTCATTTTGACATCGGGACATTGTTAATTGCGAGGCCTGGCTTGGCATTGCGTAACGTGCGATTAGACATTGCGGAACTTCTTGGACCCATCCGGCACCATTCACATGTTAATTTGGATGCCTGGCTTGGCATTGCGTGACGTGTGGTTAGGCATTGCGCAACTTCTCGCGACCCAACGCCCAACGCCCATCGCGCAACGACCAAGGTAACTCCGGGCACTATACCATAGGTGCGGCCTATGGTAAAAAGAGAGACGGTCTGAATAGGGTAAATTGTATTCTACGATGAATAATTTAACAGTTTCGGAGGCCATGTTCTGAGTAAGTACACTTGTCAACCTGCACAGGTGGCGTCAAACTCGTACCAAGGACATTAATGTCCTTGCTCGTACCAAGGAAGTTAGAACCTTACCTCAGAGTGCTAACAACTTCGAGTCACGTTCTTCGATTTAGCAGTTATTTACGAAATCTTAGTCCACAACTACTTGTACTTGTACATGTGCAGTCATCTAGGCATAGATCGGCAACAATGATATTTAAAACTCGAGCTTTGAATACCCCCAGGTAGAGAGCCCAGGTACATGTATTACGCAATACATGTTACACAACACATCTAGGCATAGATTGGCAACAATGGTATTTAAAACTTGAGCTTCGGATGCCCCCAGGTAGGGAGCCCAGGTACATGCATTACGCAATACATGTAACGCAATACATCTAGGCATAGATCGGCCATAATGATATTTAAAACTTGAGCTTTGTCTCTTTCAAAAATGTCCCTAGAGTACCCACATTGCGACCTTTAACCAAGGAGGTTTAAAGAGATTTGATTTTTTAACCTCCTTGCTTAAACCATGCATGACTTACCTGGGATTGACTTTGATCCATTTTAAAATGTGGTCCAAACCATGGCCACCTCCTTTATTCTTCCAATCCACGAATTTTTCTGGATAACCCTTGTCCAGATCGAAATGGACGTTCTGTTTGCCAATGGGCTCTTTGTAGTACTTCAGGTTTCGCCCATCGCTGAAAAATCCACCCGACGTCAATGAGAAAATGCCTATTTCTTTTGGTGGGTGACTGTAGTTAAACGGCCCCGAATAATCTTGGGGGTCAGTAGGAAGCGGCTCCATTCCTGCGATGTTGTCTACCGTGTTCCAAACGCCTTAATGAACACACAATCGGGCGAAACTATTATATATATACACACGTCTTTGTTTCGATGAAGCTTACTGAATAGACGGTTCTGATGATTGGTATCCGTCTACTGAGAACACCGTTTCGATCATGTGCCTTTGTCGGTGCACACACCAATTCTTCCGCGACGACGTGGTAGTGCGCAGTAAAAAAAAATAACAAAAGGGTTTGGAGAGTTCCGGTTTTAGTTCACATTTCTCATAATCTGCTTCTAAATGACATTAACAACTAACATGGCTGAAAAGTGTACGTAGTGGTGTTGTGTTGTTGTTGTTTTTTTTGAGGGGGGGGTGAAAATTGATCGGACCCGAGCCTAACTAACGGGATATTCTTCCGCGTTGAAAGTTAAGCGTCAGCTTCCCTCAGATTGACCTTTGGAGCGTTCTGTGGGCGTTGTTGCGGGTTATTGTTAAAATCTAAGTGTTATGACTTTCTTGATAATTTTCTTGATTATACAAAGGGTTTTCTTTTTCCGACAATATCAGTCGTTTTGGTATCTGAATTATAGGTCATGGGGTTAATTCCACTTAAAATGCCCAATATTTCTCATAATTTTTCATAGGAAAATTCTTTTTTTCCCGAAATATTTGTGAGGGAATTAAAGAAAGTGAAATTCTGTTAGTTTTGTAGTAAGAAGGATATCCTTCATTCCCATACAGAGTTCTTTTTTGCTTCAGAATTATTTCCTGAAAGACACGGTCGCTAGACTTGAGGGTAATTGCAGAATCGAACTGAGACGCAAAACAAACTGGAGTTTGGTCACAACCCGCCGTACGTGCGCTGTCTACGTGCAAAAAACGTGGGCAAATTCTGGGGACCCGTAAGTGGTAAGTACCGCCTCGAGTTACGGAATCCAACGGATTTGGGAGCACGCAGACACGCCGTAGCAATTTACGTCCATGCAGAACTTTCTCTGCGTTCGGGCTGCGGATTCACCCCCCGTACGAGCCAGTACCGGCGACTCGCGTGCTCTGTACGTTTTCAGAAAAACGTGACGGACGTGGCCTCCCCGGCCAAAAAAACACGTATACGGCGGGTTGAGACCGTCGCTTTATGATAACCCCATGGAAGGCCCAGCGAAACCCGTAATGAATTGTGCATAGCACTTTGGCAGAACGTCTCATATAATGTTGTACTAGTAGAGCATATAAGGTTGACAGCCTCTCTGTAGTTTTCAGATGTTGTATAGGAAAAGATATCGTCTGCAATAGGCAAAATTTTGATGCAACGTTGATCAAACATCCAACGAAAAACGTGAAAAAAATCATGGTTTTGCGCAGGCGCAGTACGTTCTGCCGACGTGCTCCGGTCGGGTACAGTCGTCCAAGGGTCATCGTACGTACGGTCGTTTGCAAACTAAAGGCATTCTTGGGGTAGTGGTGTAAATATCGCACGGATTTTAGCTGTCAATGCTTGTTAACGTTTAACAGAAAAGGCTGGCTTTGATCCATGTCGGCGGTTGGTTCTATATGTATATCAGCCTGCTTGACAATTCTATAGACTATAGCAACAAGATCGTGCGCCGTGAATGCCTTCGACGAATCAGTGACCGCGCCGTTCAAGTACAGGAGAAAGGTTTATTTCCGGGTAGGGGTACCCGGGTAGATTCTAGGCTGTAACATCCGCTATACAAAATGTCATACAATGTCATCTTGAAATCCCACTTTTATATGCAGGTTAGTGCAGGTAAAATTGGAGATGTGCAGGTATTTCTGATGTCTACCTGCACCTATAACCTGCACTGGTCCATGTAATGGGTTTATATACCAGGCATATGTGGACTTTTATTTAAATTGTGTATGACCTATGGCCTACCTTGTGTACCACCTACGTTTTGAATGAAATGTAAAAGAAACAATGGTAATGCTTTCTTAACAGTTTTAGTACATGATGTATAATTTCTAAATTTTAAGTGGTGCAGGTAAAATTTGTCTGGTGCAGGTGATTTTCAATGTTACCTGCACCAGTGCAGGTATGCAGAAAAAAGTATTTCGAGCCCTGTCATGTTTTCGGTCGATCATCTTCTTCACAAATGAGAAACAATTGAATTAAGAAACCCACACCGTATTATCTACAGAATGATGCTTAATTTCCGACTGAGATTTTCGTTGGTACATTTGTATAGTATATTGAACTGTAACAGTGTTATTCACCCTTTTCCCAAGATCCAAAGCGCCAAAGAGGCAATATACGATATACTGCTTGTTTTTCTGTGTTGTTTTTTTTAGGTGTTTGAGCATTTTGTGTTCAAAACTAGGTGCCGTACTACAGGTCAACAAATCTGACAACAAATAGAGTGTGGAATTCTTGATGTGTTTTTCTAGTAAACAGGGAACATGTGGTTTATAACGTTACTTTCTACAATGGTAACGTTAACGTTTATACCATCTTTCAATAGAAAAGATGTTACAACTATTTCTCGAAAAAATTCAACAGATGTTGTAATATACAGATATTAAGGGAGTAGCCTTCATTATTTCATATTATTTTATCAACGAATGTAAAACACCAAAAGAACACATAGATTCCGACCCCTGGCGCTATGCATCCTGGGAATGGAAAAAGGTGACACCGGGTGCAGTGTGCTCATTAAATCATGGCAGTTGACAGGGTGTAATTTTAAATTACACCTAGCTTGAATAACTTCATTGTTGTTCGCCATGTTTGCAGCCACTCTCTCTTATTGGTCGAACTGCTAATTACCATGCTATCATTGGTTGAACTGCTAATTGTGATGGACAGGCAGGATCGATCTATAACATGAAGGGACGGTCTACCCCTCGTGATAAAAACGTGATCAGTGTTTTAGCAGGAGGGTCAAGACATTTGTATTGAAGTCTATGGAGACGCAACGAGGGCGGACCCAAATGTATACTACTGCTGTGTTTTTTTTTGGTGTGTGTGTGTGTGTGTGCGGGAGGGTATCCTGTCAGTATTTATATATTTATTTCACCGATTGTTCATCGATTAATTACTGTATTTTTATCGTGCTTTGCTTGCTTGAATTACGTATTGTCTGGTGGTGACATGAATATAAGTGTAACGTCTTGTCACTATGTTTCAATTTAAAAAAAGTGCGTATGCTACTTTCCAAGCAGAGGGCTTAAAAAGGCTTGGCTTATTTTTTAATTGTTCTTAGGCGTTTTCATCAGGCTTTGTGTTTTGTACTGGTACCTTTTTTTTACGCCAGCCGAACATGGGGTGGCGCATTGGATACTGCCTGGCCTGATACTGTATTGTAGCCACCAAAAGATCTGCTTGGAGATTATGCGTATGAACCTGTTTTGCCCTCCCTTTCTTATTGTGAAGAATCCAAATAAACAAACAAATAAACAAGGTCGTAGCAAGGTCGTAGACAACATGGCAGGAAAGTCTATATGCTCTGACAAACCCACAATTGCCCCTAACGTTAACCTTTGTCTTCCCAACACCTATCCACCAAACAAGTACATGTATCATTACAATCCACCGGGACCCATAGCTTGTTAAGTTATGCCGGCAAAAATATACGGAAACACAAACAAACAAACAAACAAATATGACAGACAAAGAAACAACAGACACACCGAAAACGGTGGTAGAAAAAAGCATGGACAATTATTGGACTGTGACCAAATGTGCCTGGGACAACTTCAGAGCTGTTCCTGTCGTGCTTTGTGAAACCTACCTTTTTTTCGGATGAAATACGAGTAAAGTTCTCACCAAATACTTTGACAGTGTCCTTACACATTTCATGGCTTAGTTCGACCATTAAGAATAACCAAAAACACCAAACAAACGAACACAATAAACATTGTTTTGATCACAATTCTGGCTTCTTCCTTACTCGTGTTTTTTTTTCTTTCCCCTCACTTACCCATGTTTGAAAAGGCGTAGCCTGCAAGAAAATAACGTCTGACCAATGATTTGAAATTCGGAGGACTTGATAGTTATGTGAAATGTGAGCTTGGAGTGACCGACATTGTCCATGTAATTTCAGCGTCGGTGGCCTTCGAGCAGCAAGAAAATTGACAGCAAGAAAATTGACAGCAAGAAAATTGACAGCAAGAAAATTGACAGCAAGAAAATTGACAGCAAGAAAATTGACAGCAGGAAAATTGACAGCAAGAAAATTGACAGCAAGAAAATTGACAGCAAGAAAATTGACAGCAAGAAAATTGACAGCAGGAAAATTGACAGCAAGAAAATTGACAGCAGGAAAATTGACGAATCCGTGAGCTCAAATTAACATTTTCTACAATAATACGCCTGATGTTCTCTCGATCATTGCGCGATTTTTTTTTATTCTTGGGGATCAGCAAAAAGAAAGTTCGCCTGTCACCGAGCGCCGTTCAAAGACAGGGTAGATTTTTAGGCAAAAAATACGCTCGACTTGAAACTCGGCGAGCTTCCGGCGAGCGATCAACGAATTCGGTCATGGATCTTGAAATTCATTCCATGAAAGTTTGAAACTGTCTCCTTTACGCGCACGGTTCACTTACAAATAAAGATCGTTTCTTAAGCTACATACCCTACGCAGTACCCAGTGTGTTCGACTCGGAACCAAGAGGTCCCGGGTTCGAACCCTACCATGCCACCGATCTTGTGCACTTTACACGACTTTCCTCACTTCGCTCAGGTGAAAATGAGTGTTCTCTGTGTCGGTAGCAGCATAAAAATAAGTTGAAAAACTTGAGTGTGCGTCACCACGTCTTGTGATTATATATGTTAGAATAAAAAAAAGTACCCAGTGGCTCCAGAGGTAGATGCCGGCTATTTTTTTTTCAACATTCAAAACAATAGAGTACACATTATATTAATGGAATCACTGGACAAAAAAAAAAGAAACAAAATTACACAACACAATCATGTAATTAAATAGAAGCGGGAAAGTCTGTTGAACAGAAACCGAGGTGGACAAATGAAATAGTGGTAACAGAAAAAAACAAAACATCGGAAAAATCAATTAGAATTGGTACACGGGTCTTGCCGCAACTAGTACTTAGTTTCTCAGGCAAGTGGAAACCAGTTTTCACAAGAAACGGTAACGGTAACGTTTAGTTTAGTTTAGAACACTGAACAACTGTTAGAATTAGTGGACTGAATAGGAATGGCGGCTTTGGCAATGCTTTCATTAGTACTTTACTCTGAGCAGTAGCCCAACGACACGCAGAAAAAACACAGACCTAGAACAGGAAACAAAGAACTACATGAGCAAATTTTATAAATTTGAACTTAGAGTGCCGACGTTTCGACAGCGAGTCTGATGAAGAACAATAGGCCAAAGATGGGTGCTAGTTTGATTTTGGTTGTGAAACAAGTAGACTGCTGTAGTGTACTACAAAAATATAGCAGTGTTACTGTCAAAAATGATTTGTCATCATTGACACTACCTACCTTTCTCCCTCTCTCTAACACACAGACACACACAGACACATATAGAAAGAGAGAGAGTGAGAGTGAGAGAGATGCACAGGGAGAGAGAGAGAGAGAGAGAGAGAGACTGACACGTACGCACGCACGCACACAGACACACAGACACACAGAGAAAGAGAGACACACGCACACACACAGACACACACAGAGAGAAAGAGAGAGAGACGCACACACACACACAGACACGGAAAGAGAGAGAAACACACAAACGCACGCACACACACACGCACACACACACAGAGAGAGAGAGAGAGAGAGAGAGAGAGAGAGAGAGAGAGAGAGAGAGAGAGAGAGAGAGAGAGAGACGTCCATAGTACAGTCCTCTAACAGCTCAGCGAGACTAAAAACCGCCATATGTACAGACATACTGTAGAAGCACACCGTCCGGCTGCGTGTGGATAGAGCTACACGTCCAAGAGTCCTCACGTGGCACGTAAGGCGAGATACCATACCAGCGTTACGCACCAGGTGAGACCCCTGGCCGCGAGCATGTCGTCTTCTTCCCGTGGAACTCCGGGCTGGCGTACCGGCATCTCTCCAGCACTTGGTTCCATTGTTAGCTGTTAAGTGTCCAAACACGATGGCTATGTAAGATAGACTAAGCAAAGAATATGTTATGTTAAGCTGCCGTTTTGTATCTAGAGCTCCTACTTCGATTTTAAGTCGTGCGTAAGATTTGTTAGCTGCGAACTAGTTAGTTACCGTTGTTTTAGTGGCCGACTTTGCCGTTGAAATTAGACCAGGGTCCTATCCTTCGATTGGACGAGCAAGAAAATTATTTGAGTGCACTACCTCAAGTAGTTACGAAAATTCATGAAGAAAAATGTTAGGAGGGTTTGTTGGACGCTCTTCATCAAAACCACTTATTCGTTTGGACGCAAAAAGTTTTTTAAAAAATGTAAGGAAGTTACAGAGTTTCAGCCACGAAAGGCTTTTTCTTCCAAAGACATGCTTACCCAACACAGCCACGCTTATATAAAGGTAGATTTGAAAGATATTCCACAACGCTCCGGAAAGATATTCCACAACGGACGCGGGTTTGAATCCATGTCCGTATATTCCTCGGGCGTTTCCTGCAATATAGGCGAGCTGACGCAACTTTCAAGCAGATGTAAGGAATGTTCAACGCGTGTTTTTGTGCATCTTTCTAGTAACACACCTTTCGAACACTCCGTAGCTGGAAGGTAGCTAGCCCCAAGAAAGCAGTCACCACTAGATATAGACATACAAACGCAGGAAAGGACGCAAAAAGACCAAGAAAATAAACCCCGGCCAACTCATCTGCTTGGAGGTTGGACTGACGCTTGGCATTGTAGTCCGACCGCCTTTTTATACAGGGTCTTCGTCGGCGCATGTGTGAGAGGGTGGTCTTGTGACTGGCAAAATTAGTGACGACACACTTGTGACTGTCTTGTGACTACCTCGTGACGGTATAATTGCTTTAATTTGGCCTCTGTATTGTTAGGAACTGTTCCCTTGTTTCGCCGTGGTAGAAGATAGACATGTAATTAAAAAGTGTCCCAAAATCGCCGACGTCCTTCAGAGGAAGGTCATCAAAGCACGAACAAAGGTGAACTAAGAAAAAAACTACATGTCCCAGAAAAGTAACACCGAAGAAACTATGAGCTCACGACTTTAGTTTTCTTTCAAATCTACTTGTACATTGTATTTAGCTTTTATGCGTAACCTACTCCAGTACTTGGGTAATTCAGACTTACAATTAAATCTACTACGGAATAGTACAAAGAAGTATCCGCTGGTATTTATTTGTTTAGACTTACCAAATGTGTGGAAAGATTCACGCAACAGGTGACTAACCCTTTTCAAGACATCAACCCTGAGACTAGACTGTAAGGTTTGAACCACTCACACCGGGAAGGACCCCTACTCTTTTCGATAGGTGTGGTGGGTTCTTTAACGCATTTGACGTGCATGTTGTTCTCCTCAAAGACGGGACCTCTGGCTTTATATTACATACGAGAGAACAACCCTGCCCAAACTGAAGCTAGCTACTAATTTTGTACGAAGACGGCCCTCAAAAAACCCGGTACCGAGAACTGATATGCCACAGTACCCCCCCCCCCCCACACACACACAAATGGCTGCTAAAGAGGCTGCAAAACATGCTAGCCTGGAGACTAAGACTAAAAATTTCATCTTGAAGTGAATCTAGTCTCTTCTATGGGCTGAAAAAATGGCCAAATAGAGGTAAATATCACGCCACAGTTTGGCCTTACAAAAGCGCTTTAAAAGCTTGTGCATCAGTGAAACAGTGGACGCTCAATCGGAAACCCCGGGACAAGTTTGCAGTGGTGAAGTTAGCACCCATTGTGCGAGAGCTGAAATTTTGTGGCGATTGGATATTTTCAACTGCGATCTCTGTCACTTCGGATCGGTGTGCTGACTTGAAACTCAGGATATATAAACACTAAACACATTCCTAGCCAAAAAATGTGAGATTCGCGGAGCGCCGAACTTGTTCATAGTCCATCTTCGTGTACATTCTATAAAAAAAAACAAAGCTGAATATTTTGGCAGAGGCAAATTGAACTCTCATACTTCTCGCCAACTCAGCTTGTGCTGAATACGTCCCTTTTTTGCCACTTTCAAAGTCAAAAGAAGGGGTCTGGTACCGTGTGGACTATACTAGTGGTGTGAATTGTCTGTTGCTGACATGTGACACCCACGAGTTTACAGCTAAACAAAGGAGCGGGCTAGACGGTTGACTGACTCTTGGGGCTTGTGTCTTGCAAAAGAATCTATGTAGATTGAAGGATTTGATACATTAAGTGTCATTCAAATTAATGTGACAAGATTGTGAAAAATGATAAGCAGCAACAACAACGGCTGTATTTTGCTAAGTGTGAATATGCCCCCAGGTATTGACGTAACCCATGTAAACATGGTGTTACTAATTTTTATCACCGTCCCAATTTAAACTATTTCACCGTATAGGGTGTGTCTGGATCTGATAGTATTCAAATCCTCCCGAAGGAGCTGTTGGCTCTCGGCAGTTTGAAAGCGCTATGACATGCCCCCACCGTATCTGCTACTAGTTCTAGTGCTAGGGAACTCTGCGTCGTGGTTAGCCTCCTTCGCAGTCTTGTGAGCGGCGTTATTTTTTTTTTTCGGCGGCCGACGCGAGTTATGTCGAGGAGGGACGGTTTTGAAGCCAAGGGAGTTTGCCGGGGAGAGAAGGATTCGCCGCTCTCTCCCCGGCAAACTCCCTTGGCTTCAAAACCGTCCCTCCGCGACATAACTCGCGTTGGTCGCCGAAAAAAAAAATAACGCCGCTCACAAGAGTACGACTGCGAAGGAGGCTAGTCGTGGTCGACTGGCTTGACCTTCCTTTTCTGACTTGTATTTACTTTTTTCGCATTCCCAGGATGCATAGCGCCATTGGGTTAAAATGATGTGTTCCGTTGGTGTTTTCACATTCATTGATAACAGAATCTGAAATAATGAAGGTTGCTTCCTTAATATTTATACACTACAACATCTGTTGAATTATTTCGAGAAATAGCTATATCTCCTTTTCTACCGACAGACGGTATAACGTTACCACTGTAGAGAGTAATTTACAACATGACCACATGTTCCCTGTTTACTAGAAAAATACAAGACTTTTAGACTCTATCTGTTGTCAGATTCAACCTGTAGTAAGTCCCCTAATTTTGAACATAAAATACTCAAACACCACACACGACACACACACACACACACTTAACACACACACACACACACAAACACAAAACACACACACAAAACACACACACAGAAAACAAGCTGTTATAACGTTAACAGTATATCGTTAATCGACCGCCCTGGCTCTTACTCTCCAAGCAGAGGTTTGGGTTTTGGGCTTAGTATTGGCGTGTTCTTAGGCTTTTTTATCGGGCTTGGGTTGGGATAGAAAAATATCGCCCAAAATAAGCCCCAAACCCAAACCTCTGCTTCGAGAGTACCTGGCTCTATGCATCCTGGGAATGAGAGACAGGTGTATCCTGGGAATGGGAGACAGGTGTATAGCCTAACTGTACGCTTGATTGCACCAGTCTATTGGAACATTGCCCAAATAACGTGAGACAACACAGGCACACTAATTTGACGCCGCGGGAGGCAGCTGCCCTCGGGCATTCTCCAAGCAGAGCTTTCGATGACAAAGTAGTATTAAACTAGCCTCCTTCGCAGACTTCTTGGCATGGCAGCTTTTTTTTGGGTGGGGGGGGGTGGCGCTGATACGCGATTTTTATACGCGTGCTAAGGACTCTCATACGGCAGAGGGAGTTTGTTATGTGGAGTTTCGCCTCTCGCTTAGCCCGTCTTAAAAAATCACGTGTATCAGCGCTCCCCCCTCCAAAATAAAACCGCCCCTCGAAGAAGTCTGCAAAGGAGGCTAAGGCGTAACCAACTAGCCTCCACCAAGGAGGCTAGAGGGAGCCTTGCCTCCACCAGGCCTTCCTACGGGGGTACGGATCGTAGAATTCGGCAAAAGAAGGGAATAGCTGGCCAGTAGAGTCGGTCCGCGGGAGGGTTAATTTCCCCCTCTACTGCGCGGCCAGTCAAACCACAAGGCGGCCAAACTTCCCTGGCAAATATTCTCCCTATTATAGCCAGCGTAGTTAGTCTGGTAGAGACTAGTAACCAACTGACAAGGCACTGTATCTAATAGACAATGCAGTATCCAATTGACCACCGAAGATTTGGCCGGCTGTCAAAAACGATACATAGAAGAAGATCACAATCTTCCCAATCTACTTCTACTTGGAGAATACTGAAAAACAGTAAAATTTAGCCAAATAGGGAGAATAATTGGCCACCCGGTAGAGTTCATTTGCCCGCGCATAGTTCGGAGGGGGAAATTAACCTTCCAGCGGACTGACTCTCCTGGCCAATCATTCTTCTCCCTTTTTTGCCGAATTCTACGTCCCACTTCCTGAATGACACTTGTGTACAACGGAGTAGCGATAATTCAACTTACTTTGTAAAGAAATTGACTTTTTGTATCGTCCTAATGTTACATAAAAGGTCTCATTCATGTATTACGTTATACTCCGAGTGTACCCAAACTAGTACCAACCCAAAATGTAAACGGCTGGATGAAAGTGTGTTTTTATTGGTGACAAATTTCTTTTTAGACAACGCAACGGATCTAAAACATCAACGTAGTGAAAGCTTGTTTGTAACTGAAGAGATTAGCATGTAATTCTTGGCAGCCGCGCGCTAGGTCGGATGTGGACAGTCCAGTGTTTGAGTAGTGCGGTCTTCGGTTTGCAGCGCGAGAGGGCCTGTTGTGGGCAGCCGCTAAGTGCCGTTTGTAATTGCCATAAAAAGGGATTGTGTGTATAGAGGTCGTTGGCAATTTTTTTATGTGCTCAGTATAGAATGACCGGTATCAATAGAATTATTGTAGGAATATTAGGAAAGCGCTCATGTAAAACAGGCATTAATGCATGTGCCCCAATGTAACGAAAAAAACTCAATGAATGAGACCAAAAATGGTTTTGCAATGTGAATAACCGACAGGTCAACAAGTCATGTGCCTCATCAGTTGTCAATCAGTTATCACAAGTCAAGCATGACGGGACAACTGACTAGACATGTAACTTGTTGACCTGTCGGTTATTCACATTGCAAACCTATTTTCTAAAAAAGCTGCATTCTGTAATATAAGTGTGTTTCGGCCTGTTTGTCGACTCATGGGTGGTCTGGAACATTTTTAACCTCCTTGCTTAAAGTTATTGACACCGCACCTCACAATTTAATACAGTGCTTACTAGTAAGCCGGGACGTAATGGTGAGGATTCACTGGAAACATATAAATCAAACCTCCTGTATCTGTATCTGTATTTATATAGCCGGTATAACCGCCCTTCGGCGTCACACACCAGCTTCGCAGGCACGCGGCGCGGCGACAGCTGGCTACATTACACCGAACGACCTGATGGTAAAGTTTAGCTTTGATCCAACACAAGAATAAACCTTAATGGTAAAGTTTAGCTTTGATCCAACACAAGAAAGAAACTCAACAATAATTTTCGGTCGAACTCGTCAACCTTCGTCAGATGAATGATCCACTCGCTGACGTCGTTCTAAACTTTACCATTATGGAATCTTCCAACACAGATGAGCTTTCATTCTAATATATCAAACCATGGAGTTAAAAACTTCATGATCAAACCTTGTGAAAATGCCCAAATGGCGATATCTAGACAGACACTTGCATAATGACATATATAAAGGGAAATGTCTAGCATCTTATGTAAGGCCCCTGTCCCCCGAACACAAGCCGACCAAGGTTGGCTGAAGTTTGGGAGCAGTCTGACCAGATCTAGGCCATGTCTGCCTTTCTTTACGAATCGAATCGAATTTGATTTTAATTTGAGTCAAATGTAACCCCCGAACACTACTGAACACCAGCCAACCACCAGCCGACCATGGCCGAACCTCTCGTCCACACCCGAATGTTTTAAACATTTTGAAACATTCGCAATAGGTCAACGTTCGCATAGGCCAACCGCTCTGTATACGCTCGTATAGGTCAACGTTCGTATGAATGCTCACATGGAATTATGCGCCATTTGATTTACCTGCATGCCCGAAAATGTCAATGTTATGTTAGTTTGTTTGTTTGCCATCATCGAGAGCTTTATCATTGTCTTTCCCAGTCGTGTCGACGGCTGAAAATGTATTCGAAAGTACATGTATCTACATTGCACATTTCCTAGCAGCTTTTTCTTGCCTCAGTCACATGTACATTTCCAAGTAAAGGGGGCCCGGCTCGCTCGACCGATCCTGATTGTCCATCATCATTAGCAGTGTGTGAAAATGTCACCGCTGGTCATTTTGATTAATTAGCTCGACCTGATTATAATAAGCCCCGCCCACCCCGACGCGTCAGGCTCTGGGGCAGCCTTAGCCTCTACCCCAGCCTGGTAGAGGCTAGGGTAGCCTGGTGTCCACAGAAGTCTGCGCAGGAGGCTACTAGTATTAAGAAGGCCTGGTGGAGGCTACTTTTATGCCATCTTATGGTGGCAGCAAGTGTACGGGACAAATGATAACAGTAATGCTAAGTTCTTGGTACAGAAGTGACCGTGAAAACGTGTGAACATAAATTTAAAGTACTATGAAAAAAAAAGGACTTCAAGTCATTTCTATAACAAGGAGACACAAGAGACAAAATTACTGCACTTTTCTTTATTTCTAAGGAACGAAAGGTTGTATTAAATTGGAACATGAGGACCTTCAAACACAATCTATTATATCGGTGACATTTACTTGGCCGACGTTTTGGTACATGTACATGCATGTAACTCCCTAATCTCCAAGCAGATGTCAGGCGGCAAAACCGTTTACTTACGGTTAGAACTGGCCACCTAGAGACAGTCCTGAGCCGACACTCTTCTGGCCAATGGATACTGTCTTGCCACCGTAGGATCTGCTTGGAGATTAGTAACTCCCTAGCTACCTTGTACATGTATCTTCCTCAGGGCCTAAATGGACTGTACCACTTGTACTTCTTGACATGCGATGCGGACACAGCTTTCCCCCGAACATCTCCCCCCCCCCAAAAAAACCCCCACCACTCTAACCGCTGGTAGAAATAAACACAGCCTTGCTAGAGGTCTGCACAGGAGGCTATTAAGAAGGCCTGGTGGAGGCTACTTTTATGCCATCATCTTACACATTGTTTATACACCCATTCAACCACAGTATAAAAATAGAACAATCTGAGGTGGTGTACTGCCATAGACTACCGAGAGGTTTGGATAGTAGAGCTTATTATGTTTCTCTGACAATACCAATGATAGGGTTATCTTACAAAATATTCTGAATCACGAACAGTATTGGTTCACAAAATACTACAGTAACCTCATTCTATGGTCTATGTTAGAGTAAAAATGAGTTTTGGACAATTTTTATGAAAAAAAACAGCATATGATTATTGTGTTTCTCTGACAATCCCTACATGTATGATACTATTAGGGTATGTTACAAAATATTCTGAATCATGAACAGTATTGCCTGTGTTGTTCACAAAATACTACCTGATACTACGGTCTATGTTAGGTTAAGAATACTTTTTGGGGGACAATTTTATGCAAAATGACACAACATATTGCGTTTCTCTGTCAATACATTATGAGATGGTATCTTACAAAATATTCTGAATCATGAACAGTATTGGCCGTCGTTCACAAAATACTTTCTGATTCTAAGGTCTATGTTAGGGTAAGAGTTACATGACAATTTTTATGCAAAAAGACAGTGTACATGAACGTAACATCAGGGACAGGTACAGATACCAGTGCAGAGGTTACAGGTCCTGAACAATCTTGTCTCGTTTAATCTTGTCTCGTTGAATATCTACAATTGTTGAGCTGAAAATTTAACGTTTTGTTGTCCACCCATCGTCTTTTGTTGTGAAGAAATGCTGAGAATCAGCAAAGGTTTTGGTGATGCCTTAGAAAAATATTTGTTACAGCTGCTACAACAGATAAAGACAAGTCCCCAATGTTAGTAAGACAAGTTCTTGGTGGAGAGGTTACTGTGAAAACAAAACCACTACAAATATTTCAAGTTTTACCGTACTACGAGAAGGCCCAAAATGACATCCTTTATTTGAATGGTCTGTGACTATTCCAAGCGACTATCAAATCATGGCCCCAAGTGTCCCCAATATTGCAAACGTTGGGTGGAAGTTCTATGTGCGGTCTCCTCTCTACAGTGGAATGATGTCGTCTTCGTCTGCCACCTCTGTAACCTCTGCTGCTTTGCGAACCTTTTTCGCCGCGGGCTGGTCGCTGCTGTCCGATGTCTTCCGTTTGACTCCGGTTGTAGCCTTGCTTGACGGAGCCTTGTCTTCTTCTTCTTCTACTTCTACAATCATCAGTTCTTCTTCCTCTACATCTGAAGCAAGGAGATACAGAAAACTTTTGAATTTTTGGCAACGTCTCAGGGAGCAGCCTAATGGTACAGTATTGTGTGCAATTCGCAAGAATTCTAGGAATTGTAGAGGCATTTTGTCCACAGGAATGGAATGTTTACAGGCATGCCTCTAACCCGCATCTATGCCCACATTCCTGGAAACCTTTGGGACCCTGCTTTAGGAAGACCTCTCTGCCCCGGATGCCCTACTTTCTCTGACCCCAGGGCTCGTTACACTATACACTCAGGGGAGGAGTGCACTGTATCTGTATAGGTACCAAGTCTTCCTCCAAATCATGAAATGATGGCAGGGCCGCAGTGCCATGCAAACAATAACCCTAACAGCAACCACCGTTGCCATAGCAATGTATGTTTTCATTGCCAGTCTTGTTAGACTTTTTAACTCTCAGGAATTTCCTCCATCATGGAAAACATTTAGATAATTTAGAAAACACTGATTTTGTTTTTTGTTGGTTACGAGTAGGAAAATTCTGTCAAACGACAGAAGAACAGATACTGGAAAAATATGTTATACAAACTCATACTGCCGGTCATTCAAGTTTTGTACAAAATGTAGGTACATGTATACACCACCTAGCGATTTGAACAGCTCAAGACCATCTTGAAAAAAAGTGAAATCACTGAGAAATAAAATCTATATTTGGTTGGACACCAATAATTAAGGTGTTGAGAATGCTCATACCTTACAAAATGTAGTAGTACTTCTTGAGTCAGAGTAAATCAAGGTACAAACAAACAAACAAACAAACAAACAAACAAGTAAAATCGGCGATTTTGTACCTCCGGGTTTGTTGTAATTTCTTTTTGTATATGTTGTTTGTTATATATAGTTGATAGTGTTAATGAAAGGTGTGTCGGGTAATGGTTGGGCGTTGGCATTGTAACTGGTAGTAAATGCAAGAGTTTCTGATGTAGCATGGTGAGATATGGAACATAACTGTTGATCGGTTTGTGTTATTATCTCCATGAAAAATGGAGATATTGTTTTGGGTCTGTCTGTCTGTGTGTCTGTGTGTCTGTCTGTGTGTGTGTCTGTCTGTGTGTGTTTCCGCCAATTACTGGTGAGCATAACTTAAGAACGCCTTTATGGATGGTGATGATATTTGGTATGTAGGTAGGTCTTAGGAAGACAAAGGTCAAGGTCAAATCTGGGCCTCCTGGTGGCTGACCTTGGTACTGCAGCAGAACTTCCGGTTTTTGTATCTTTTGTCTTGAACATGCTATGGTTTTGATTTTTTGGTGGCAGATAGCTTTTCCTGCCAGGAATAAGTGTTGTGGGTTTGGTCCCCCTAGCAGCTTGTGCTGGAACTGCAGGGGGGTTTTTGAAAAAAATTTTACGAGCATATAAGTCCAGAAAGGAGCAACGTATTATAATGATTTTTGGTATGCAGGTAGCTTATACAGAGGTGTACATAATCAAATGCAAATTATGCAAATGAGGACTTAATTTGCATAATTAATGAGAAAATTCTGAAATTCCAGTGTTTTACATTATAGGACTTTCATACATGTAATGTGTATAATCTATTGCAGGTAGAATATCAACAGATACCAATTATGCAAATAAAGACCTCATCTGCATAATTAATATGAAAATTATATAATTCCTTAGTGGTCATTGATGGGAATTTCATACTTGTGACATGTGTAAGTTAGTTAAAAGTTTACAAAACCATACATATATTATGTTAATGTACAGGTCATATGCATAATTAATGATATGTTTACATGAAACATTGCCAAAGGATTGGACTTTCACATCAAATATATGTTATTTGTGTTCAGGAAACCATATTTCATGGAGATATGAGGTCGTGGAACTCTTGTTTTGTAGTGTTAGTAGCTTGTTATGTTATGCATATGCGGTATCTGTCTTAAATTTGAAAAACTAGCTATAAACTTTAAAGGCCATATCGTTGTAAACCTTGTAACTGATGGCCACAAAACCTCCGTCTGACGGCGGTGTTATGTTACAGTTGTTGCTATAACTGGCAACGTCCGACTGACGCTAGACTGACTGCTAATTACATCTAAGCTGACTGACGGCTAATTACATCTAAGCTGACTGACGGCTAATTACATCTAAACTAACGATGTTGTGTATATAACGGTCATGATGGTGTACATATAACAGATGACTGTCTATAACATTCAACTCACATCATACCGCGATAAAAAAAACTAACGGAATACTATACCTACCTAAACCCTTTTTAAACACGAAAAATAAAAATGTATAGCATAACTTTGATAAACAAAAACCAAACCACATTACATACAAAAAATTAAAACAACATTCGGTTACAGAATGCGCTATATTCGATAACTACTAACAATACAACGCAACCATTAAAAATAACGTTAACTACATGTAGTCCACACTTCTGACAGCTCCGCACGATAGTGTCAAAAACTAACATTTCAAACAACAAACCACCAACCCATTTTCATCTGCAACTTAAAACATAAACCTACAAACTTATGAAAGCCGCAAGGAACACGGGACGAAACACAGAATGACAACCAGAACAGTAAAATCAAACGTTAAAAATAACGTGTAATACAGTAGCTAACCACTGCCGTCAACTGCGCCAAGTTGCATCTGATCGCCTACATCTGAAACAACTAATCTCCGACCCCGTCCCGCGCCTACGATCTGACTAAAACCTAATTTCTTTTTATCGGAACCACACACCCCTCTGTCAGACGCCTGATAAAAATGGACGCACCCGGCTATACCTTGACAACAGCCAAGTAATTACCGCATAACCATTTTCAGACAAAAAGGGGTGTCCAGGGGCCTCCAAAAGGTTTCATTTCCACGCCCGAAAACACATATACAACGAAAAAAAAGGAACGTGCCACAACTGCAGCCTAACAGCAAAACGTATACCGAGTCCCACAAAAATCCGCCCACCCAACCGCGAGATATAGCTGCGAACATGAAAATGACGACCAGTCGGTCTACCCTTCCGCGGAAGGATACCTCCTTCCCCGGAGGTAACAAACCTTTGGAGGTGCCAGGTTGTGGTTCTGTTGGGCCGTTTGCACTGGTGCTGGGCTGGGGTGTGTTGGGCTGAGGGCCTGGCTCCGGCTTCTGTCCAACAACTTCGAACTCTTTGTCCTCTTCTAACTGATCCCTGTTATCAAATACATGTACATGTATGTAATTAGCACTGCGTACCTAAACTAGGGCTTGGAATACTTTTTTGGCGACGTCTCGGGGAGGAGCCTAACGGTACAGTATTGTGTGCAATTCGCAAGAATTCTAGGAATTGTACAGGCATTTTGTCCACAGGAATGGAATGTCCACAGGCACGTGACCCACATCTATGCCCACATTCCTGGAAACCTTTGGGACCCTGCTTTGGGAATTGCGAAGACCTCTGCCCCGGATGCCCTACTTTCTGTGACCCTGGGGCTCGTTCACTATACACTTAGGGGAGGAGTGCACTGTATCTGTATAGGTACCAAGTCTTCCTCAAAATCATGAAATGATGGCAGGGCCGCAGTGCCATGCAAACAATAACCCTAACAGCAACCACCGTCCCCATGGCAATGTATGTTTTCATTGCCAGTCTTGTTCTGCATACCTGCACTGGTGCAGGTAACATTGAAAATTACTTGCACCAGCCAAATTTTACCTGCACCACTCAGAATTTGAGAAGTATGGATCACACTAAAATCTGTTCAGAAACCATTGCCATTATTTCTTTTCATACACTGATATAGCTGGTAACAGTCAATGCATATAAAAATCTACATGCACCTACATGTATATAATATGATATAACCCAAGTACATGGACCAGTGCAGGCTAGGTGCAGGTAGACATCAGAAATACCTGCACAGCTCCAATTCTGCCTGCACTAACCTGCATATGCAGGTGGGATTTCCAGCCCTGAGTGAATATTCACTCAGTATTTTGAGCCTTGTATTGAAATGTGGACAAGACTCACACATGGATGACATTGATGACCAGTTCGTAGTTCTGGAGAAAGTCGTCTGCCTTCAGTCGAGACCCACTCCTGATTCCAAACTCACTCAGGTGTCTGCTGTTATTAGCTGAAGGGAGTTCACACATTCACAGAGTTATGCACATTTCAATTGCTTGGTGATCTCAGCATGAAAGTTCATCTGAGTTGGTAAATTATATTATGAAGAATTTAAACTGTTCTCCAACTCATAAATTTCACTTGCCGGAATTTTCGACTGAATCACTTAGTGGATCTGGAGGGGGTGAGAATCTTGGATACCGAACAGGATTACTTCAAGAGAGGCACTTCAACCTTCGCTCAACCGGGACGGGGGGCGATATCGACTTCAGACAACCTTTGACCCTTTGCTGACATCACACGTGAGAAAAATCACGTGTCCACAGCATTTGGGTCAGATAGCTGAAGAAGACTGAGTGATTCAGTCGAAAATTCCGGTGAGTGAAATTTATGAGTAAAATTTATGAGTTGGAGAATGCTTGCTGATCTATTTTTGTTCCTTTTATAACTATAAATCATGAAGTTTCAACATAGTTTTAAAGGCATCCAATGCAATTTCAGGGTGGCAAAACAAAAAAATATTCTGGATGAGGAAATCTGTCTGATACTGACGTTTACTGCCATTTCTTAGAACATTTTCGTCATCATTTCATATTTGAAGCGTTTGAAATACATTGTAGCCCCGAAACAGGCTACCCAGGAGTCCCTTTATTTTTTGGTACCACCAATAAATAGCTAGAACTAGCTTAACATACGAAACAAGCAACCATTTTGCATCAGCGACATCGCATTTTTGATATCAGTATGCTATGGGATAGGGTTGATTTAACTACATTAAAAGAATGACAAGAAAACTGACTTTGAAAATCCAGTTTTACTGCCCTGAAATTGCTTAGGGTGCCTTTAACCATGCAGTTTTTATTGTGAGCTCTTGCATGTATAACAAACTCATCCCACACACTGTCTTACTACTCTACAGTATTTTCTTCACGAACATAAAACACAGTAATTGTAAATGCCTCCTTTCCCCTTCTACCAATTTAGTGATCTTTTTCCTGAACTGAATGTTAGAACAGCCTGCTTGAGTTACAAGTTTTTAATTCTTAGAAACTTGCAAAGTCATTTACTTTGTCGAAGATAAGTCAGACTTAAAACTAACATGATACCTCACCTTCTGTCTCCCCCTCTTCACTAGATATGAGGATGGTCCCTAAAGATAAGGACAAAGGTTGGTGAGAACAGCTGAAACTTACCAACAAGACATCGCACTTCACACCTCTGCGAAGTATTTACATTTGAATTTGTTTTATTCATTATTGTGAATTTCTTGCTGATTTTGTGCATATTCCAATGTACAATGTAACTTCCTCCCAGCCTGTGCTGAGTCCATTTTGACCTCCAATTTGACTTCACTTCTTCCCAGCCTGTGGGGAGACCATTTTGACCTCCAATTCTACCTTCCTGTCAGTCTGTGGTTACGCCATTTTCCTCCTAACTACTGTATCCAAATGACTACAGATGCACAAGTAATTAAATAAACACACCGAAAACAAAATAAAACTACACGGAGCTAACAACAAGGCACAGCAAATAGTTGCAAAAATGTTAAAACGTCCAATATTTCTGTTAAACTTAACCAATCTTCCTTACCTTTCCCATCGTCTATTTCTACATCCGGGGCCACCATCCCAAACTGGCCTTTGATAATCTACAGAAAACAAAAACAAAGACATTTGTTTATAGAAGGACAATTTTTGTTTTCTTGTTGCCTTGAAAATCAATTTAAATTCAATCAAAGGTTTTTCTGAAAATACTAGTATATGATTGTAACTTTTATTCAAATCTATTCATTTAAGGTAAGAGATCACTTCTGATAATATTATGATAATCTCATTTAGAGTTGTGTATCTAAACAAATTTTGTACAGGTACGCAGGTCAGGACTCGAAATAGTCTACATTTGTACCTGCATATGCAATCTAGTACATGTAAAATTGGAGCTGTGCAGGTATTTCTGATGTCTACCTGCACCTACATGTAACCTGCACTGGTCTGTATACATTGTACTGGGTTTATAATACACATAAAACACATAATAGTGTGTCGATTTTTATTTGCTACATTGACTGTTAACACCTATGAAGTGTAAAAGTAATAATGGCAATGGTTTTTGGACAGTTTTGCAGTGTAATCCATACTTCCTTAATTCTGAGTGGTGCAGGTAAAATTTGTCTGGTGCAGGTAATTCTCAATAACCTGAACCAGTGCAGGTATGCAGAAAAAAAATTTGAGCCCTGCAGGTTTACATGTACAATGTAGGTATAGGCCCAAAAAATCAGTCGACTTCCCCTTTACACTAAGTGTCTTGAAGCATGTGACTAACACTTATAATTAATAGCATTTTAGCCTTATAGGCTTCTGATTTCTTCTGCACATTCTTCTTATATCATTTACTACAAATTGACTAGTTTTGTTTTATTATGTGCAAAACAAATAAACAAAAAAAATAAACAAACAATACCTTGTCTTCCAGTGTCTTGACGGTGACTGTGTTGATGTTGAGTTGTACGGACACCTCAGGTTTGGCCGAGCACACGTAACACTTGGGGTTTGGCGGTACCAGTTTACAGGGCACCAAGAGCTTCTTCCTGGGGTTGGGTTGTCTGTTCAGGAAAACCTGAATATTACAAAAAGAATACAGTGGGCGTCACTGGAAGACAGGCGAAAAATGTCCAGACTATGCATGATGTACAAAATGACTAATAAACTGGTGGATGTACCAACTACCAAGTACCTAATACCAGCTCAGAAAAGAACAAGAAATAGTCATGCCTTTAAGTACCAGAGTTATCAACCAAGGATTGAGGTATTCAAAAACTCGTTTTTTCCTAGAAATATTGTAGAGTGGAACTCGCTGCCACCAAGTACAGAAGGGGTATCGTCACTAGATAGTTTTAAACATTGTTTAGAGTTAGACGTTCAAAGGTTAGGTGTAACATGTCATTCGGTGTAATGTAGCCAGCTGCCGCCGCGCCGCGTGCCTGCGAAGCTGGTGTGTTACGCCAAAGGGCGGTTATACCGGCTATACAGATATAGATACAGGAAATCTGAGATTTCAAACATCCAGGAAGTGTAGATATGGTTCGCGTTGATGAATCATAATCATAGAATGGATTATTGCTCATATAATTGTACATGGATGACGTATTACTAACTTACTCTGCTATTACACCATGGTTTATATTTCATTCTAAGATAGTTCTAGGAAAAAACAAGTTTTTGAATACCTCAATCCCATGATTACACAGCACACATTCCTGGCAACCACAACCTACTTACTACACAGGGCAAATGAAGTCACAACACTGTCAATGAACTGAAACCCAATCTCCACCCACTTTCATATGCTTGTATGACTTACTTGCAACTTACTCCACTATTACACCATATATGCATCCTTCTAACTCTGGAACCAAAACATAAAAAAAACAAAAAAACAGCGCTGCTCAGCATTGTTTGAGAAGAGCAACGCCTCGAGCACGATTAAGATCCCACCACACTTACTGAAAAGAGTAGGGGTCCTTCCCGGTGTGAGAGGTTCAAACCTTACAGTCTGGTCTCAGGGTGACATCGTGAAAAGGTGATAGTCACCTGTTATGTCAATCCGTCAACAAATGTGGTAAATCTTAGTAAATAAATAAATGCACTGCTAGTGCAAGTGAAGTGGTGTAAGTTGCCATAAGTTGCCCAGAGATTTCACGAAGCTTCACATGTTGTCTGTTAGCAGGAAACTTAGCTCAGAAGCACGCAGTAAGGCCTAGGAAAAAAAGTTGTGTTTCCTGTTTCCCGACCGACCCTAATAAAAACTGCCGACCCTAGCCTTTTTTGTGTGGACCCTTGCAAGGGACATAAATTTTCGAGCTGATCAACCTTTTCTAGCTCCATGATCTGACACCTGAGTGATGAAACGTCGTACAATTGAATTTCCAACATTGACATTGAAAATACAAGACTAGCAGTGTTCTCATGCAATTTTCACTTTGTTAAAATACTGTATTGTATAAGTTGTAACACTAGAGATCGCCAAAGTCTAAAAAAGAAAAGAAAAGATAATCCCTACCTACCAACCCTAATTTTTTCAGGACTGAAACAGGAAACACAACATTTTTGTTCCTAGGCCTAAGGGCATGTTGCATGCAAAAGGTGCCATTTCAATAGCCTGTACTTACAGTTTTGCACTTGTTGATGTTCCCAGAGAGTATCTTGAGTGCCTCCATGACTATCAGGCCAGCTATGATGGCATTTGTAGTGGCAATAGCTGGTATAATGTTCCCTGCCATAGCTGCATAAACAACAGAAATAAGTTAGCGTTAAAGTGCTGCGTACCGGTTCGCTGGACTCAGTTCTGGACTTGTAAAAACGTTTAGGTTCAAGTCCAAAAAAAAACTGAATTGCAGGAACCAGTTCTGGACTTGGTTGGAAAAAAAAAACATGTTACATACATGTACCCCTTCCATAGATTGCAAAATCTGTGCTGCAAAACGAAGAAAACATTGCCATTGGGCATTGTCAAATGTTGGCCTCCATGTTATGTGGCCACAGTTTCGCCCAGACAACATTGCAAGGTTGCCAACATGCAATTTTGTATATACGGTGGGTTTAGGTCCGGACTTACAAGTCCGGAACTGAACCTAAACCTCTGGACTTGAATCCGGACCTGAACCTAAACGTGGGTTTAGGTACACAGCACTAGTTGAAGGTCATGTGTGTAAGTACATGTTATGAACAAAAATCCAAGCCTTCTACATACATGTAAGACTTGTAAGAGAATTAGAAAGGTAACATTTGCAATTTGAAAGCAAATATAATTTGTTTACTTTCACATGGTCTAGCCTAACAAACTACTGCAGCTCTGTTTATTCTTACTCAAACACATTCATGTATATACATATATTATGACCAGTCTCTCTAACTCTGTCCTGCAACTTGCAACATAATGTAACCTAGCACCACAGGGTGTCTGCTACAGCACATGTTACCATGGTGACAGATGTCTGGTCCAGGTCATTGACCTGATGTGTTTGGAAAAGAAGAAGAAAAAGAAACAGAGCAAAATATCTGTGAAGGGAAAAATTTAAAAATGGCTGAAAAGGTTGGCTTACACTTGATGTCAAACCTTGTCTTGGTGGGGATCCCAAAGATGTGTGCCCGGATGTTGGCAGCACAAGTTACAAAGTCCATAGAGGCCTCGTCATCCTGAAACAATGCATAAAAATTACAACAATTACAATGTGCTACTACAGTAATTACTACTGCTAGTATTAGCAGTAGTTTCAGTTGCAGTAGTAGTTACCATGATCATGGTAACTACTACTGCAACTGAAACTACTGCTAATGCTACTACTGCTACCACTACAGTAACTACAGTACAGTACTACTCACAGTAATTACTACAAGTTTACAACTACTACAGTAACTCCAGCTATATTTACATGTACTACAGTAACTGTGACAGTAACTACTACTGTAATTGTAACAGTGAACCACTACTACTATCATGACTATAACTACTGCTACTACTACAACTACTACAGTGTAGTAAAAGTACTACATGTACAACTACAGTAACTGTAACTATGACTACAACTACTACTGTTACAGTATGACTACTGTACAACTACAATAATATGTTACTATTACTAAAACTACATTGTCAACTACATTAGTTACAACTAAAAAAAATAACAGTGACTACTACTTTGCCACTCTTTTCTTTTTTTTTCAGTGACTTAGAAATCAGTTTGAGAGATTGACTGTCTCACCTTGTCCCACACTAGCTCTGCCCCGTCTCCCCTGGCAGCAAGCTGTTCCTTCAGCTGTTCAATGCTGTCCCTGAAGACAGCAGCACACTTCCTGATACTCCACAGCTGCTGGTCCTGGATGCGAGCATTGCTGTCCATCTCAGCTGTCCCATCTGAAATCGCAGAAAAAGGCAACTTCGTATTTTACCCGTTACAGGAAGGCAGTGGGTGATGCTTACAGGAGAGTTTAACAAATGTAGGACTAACTTTCTTCTGGGCGGCTGAACAAATGTAGTGTGTTAACAAATGTAGAACTTAAACTTTCTTCTGGGAGATTGAACAAATGTAGCATGTTAACAAATACAGAACTACCGGTAACTTTCTTCTGGGAGATTGAACAAATGTAGTGTGTTAACAAATACAGAACTAACTTTCTTCTGGGAGATTGAACAAATGTAGTGTGTTAACAAATACAGAACTAACTTTCTTCTGGGAGGTTGAACAAATGTAGTGTGTTAACAAATGTAGAACTAACTTTCTTCAGGGAGGTTGAACAAATGTTGTGTGTTAACAAAATGTAGAACTAACTTTCTTCTGGGAGGTTGAACAAATGTCGTGTGTTAACAAATGTAGAACTAACTTTCTTCTGGGAGGTTGAACAAATGTAGAGTGTTAACAAACACAGAACTAACTTTCTTCTGGGAGATTGAACAAATGTAGGGTGTTAACAAATGTAGAACTAACTTTCTTCTGGGAGGTTGAACAAATGTAAGTGTGTTAACAAATGTAGGACTAACTTTCTTCAGGCAGGTTGTTCCAGTCTAGTGGTGTTGGTGGTCGCCTTTTCTGCCATAATTTCTCCATAGACAGCAAGTACTTCACGTCATCATGAAACAACTGCATTGGGAATGAAAAAAAAGGACTATATTCTCTACAATACATCATCTCTGCAATCACAGGTCTTGAAATACCACCTGCATATGCAGGTTAGTGCAGGTAAAATTGGAGCTGTGCAGGTATTTCTGATGTTTACCAGCATCTAACCTGCACTGGTCCATGTGCTATGCTTATATGCAAATGTAGATGTATGTGGATTTTTAATTGCTGCAATGACTGTTACCACCTATGAAGTATAAAAGAAATAATGGCAATGGTTTCTCAACTGTTTTTAGCATGATCCATATACTTCCTAAATTCTGAGTGGTGCAGGTAATTTTCAGTGTTACCTGCACCAGTGCAGGTACAACATGTATGCAGAAAAACTATTTCGAGCCCTGTATTATGTTCCCCAAGGTAGGAGGGTGCATGCTGTTCAGAAAAACCTGACTACATTTGACATACTGTAAATCATAAAACTTTTGCATTGGTTTTATTTTCGATTTTTTTTTTGTGGTGACCTCTCCATCAAGAGCTCATGACACTGCGAATATTTCTTCCTTGTACCTCTACAAAATGTATGACTACTGTACTAGAATTGTTTCAACTGCAAATTTAAAATACTTTGAAAACCTCCCTTTCCTTCCTACTGCGCAATAAAGCCATTACAGAAGTTTCCCAATTTACAGTACATGTGGCCTACCTTGTGGAATAACTTGGCAGCATCGTACCCAGTGGAGACTGCCCATGCGCGTGTGGACGTCCTCTGGATGCCTCCACCAATGGCATTCTCTCCTGCCTCCTGTTGTAACGCTCTCTCTCCAGCCTCTCCTAAAAAAGAGTTTTATAAACCGATTTCAGTCAAGATCCTTGCTACTGTGGCACCACTGTTAACAAAACACTGCCGCCAAAAGTTACTGCCAAATGTTAATAAAAGATAGAAATATAAGATTTCAAACTTCTGGGAATAAGATATATATATACAATGTGTTTGTGTTATGAATTACATTTTATTATTACTTAAACAATTACAATTTGACAAACTTAGTCCACGCCAATCATGGTTTATATTTCATACCATGATTACACAGTACACATTCCTGGTGACCACAACCTACAACACAGATCACACTGAGTCACAACATTGTCAATCAACTGAAACCCAATCTCTGCCCACTCACTTCTATACATGACATAACTTAGTTTACGTACAGTATTACACCATCCTTCTAACTCTGGACTGGAACCGAAACATACAAACCCTGTAAGCCCAAAACAATACTTTTGTCCCCGAAGTAATACTGGTAACTCAGGTTGAGCTTTTGGCAATGCCTCAGGGGTGGAGGCATTTAACACCCCAGATGTACCTGCTAGTTCTGGGTCCTCTGTGTCTGGAGAAACATCCTGGTCTGCATCCTCCTCACCAAACAGCTGACTAGAACACACAGAATAAGTCACAAATCATGGAACAAAATTCTGCAATTCTTATAACAATGCGATGCTCATGCTTTATGTACAGTACAGTTCTGGAATAACTTCTTGTCCACACACGTGCAAGTTACAATCAAAAGACAATAAAACGCCTAAAGTGATTTCAGGGCAGTAAAACTGGATTTTCAAAGTCAATTTCTGGCCATTTTTTCAATGTAGTAAGTTGAATCAACCCCATATCATACTGATGTCTGTGAGGTAAAAATGCTATGTGGCTTCGTATCCTAGGCTGGTTCTACCTATTTATTGGTGGTACCAAAAAATAAAGGGACTCCTCGCGTAGCTTGTTTTGGGTCATTTCAAATGCTTCAAGTATGAAATGATGATGAAAATGTGCTAAGAAATGGCAGTGAATGTCAATATCAGACAATTTCCTCATCCAGAGTATTTTTTGTTTTGTCACCGTGAAATTCCATGGTATGGCTTTAAACTTGTTGATAGAAAATGATTAAAAAAGGAGAAATGTATGTTTTTCTTGCTGAAATCTCAAAAAGGTGCAGAAGAGATTCCATCATTATATAACCTACTTGAAGAGATACTTGGCCCACACTATACAGTGGATGGGTTCGGAGGGCGTGTTCCGAATGGTGCATCCTGGGTAGGTCTTCTGCGGAGGCTTGGGTTCACACTCGTAACATTCCGTCAGACCCTGTGACAACAAAAACGATTAAATCCTGTTCCTTAACAAAATGGTCTATTTTTTAGTTACGATTTTGCAGACACAGGGCTCAAAATCCCACCTGCATATGCAGGTTAGTGCAGGTAAAATTGAGGCTGTGCAGGTATTTCTGAGTCTACCTGTACCTAACCTTCACCTGAGTCCAAAGTAGCATCCTGTTATACAACTTAAATGTAGTTATAGGATGTAAGATGGCCCCAGGTCCTCCTGTTTTCTTTTTTAATGACAAAAATAAGTGGTCCAGGCATAATTTCTCTGGTGCAGGTAATTTTTAATATTACCTGCACCAGTGCAGGTATGCAGAAAAAAGTATTTCGAGGCCTGTATGAGGTAGCACACTTGCATGACACAAAGATAAAGCCGTGTGCATAACAAATTCGAGATACACAGAGTGATCTTTTCAGACTGGTCTAGCAAGAAGTACTGGTTTTTCATACCGGTACATGGTATTGGTACCCACGCCTACTAGAAGCCATTCCGCCCTTACCTTCTTGATAACAGTAACCTGCCCTAGGTATCCTGCTGTGCCACTTTCCACCAATGGGACGTCAGCAGCCAGGCACATACGGTTCACATGGTTACGTGCAGCTGGAGGGTACAGAAAAAAATCAAGCATCACTGTGTACTGTAATTTTTTCACTGTACTGTTATGTTCACTGTTTTTATTGTCACTTCTGTACCATGAACTTATCATTACCGTTATCAAATAATTTGTGTTTTGCCCCTTCCCTGCACTTGCCACCAACGTGAAGATAAAGTTCTGTGAACAATTATTATCATTGTCCATTTTCTTCAGACCGTGAAATTTCGCTACCGTGAACACAAAGTGAATTACAGTACTCTCCTGTATGAAGTATAGCTAAGGGCTCAAAATCCTTTTTTCTGCACTGGTGCAGGTAACACTGAAAATAACCTGTACCAGCCAAGTTTTACCTGCACCACTCAGAATTTAAGAGCAATGGTTCATACATTAAAAATTATTCAGAAATCATTGCCATTATTTCTTTACCTGGTATTTCGAGCCCTGAATGTGAGAGCCTCTTTTCCCTTCCATTGCAAAATTAAGCTCCCATGAAAATAAATGAATTTACAGTATGGCCTATGGAGGAACCTTACCATATAGATGTGATAGCTTACCTCTGTTATCAAGAGCATTCAAGACCAAGGTAAACTTTTTGAAGAAGTCCACGCCATAGTCTGGACTGAAAAAAAAACAAAAAAAAACAGTCAACTACAAAGTGAATTTGTAAATCTTTGTTATCAATCAAATATGATCAGAAAAATGATAAGAAACTAGAAAGGTAACATTTGCCTTCACATAGTCTACTGCAACAAACTATTCTGTTTATTCTTACTCAAACACATTCATATACAGTACATGCATATGGTGACCAGCCCTCCAACTCTGTCCTGCCATTGCTACATAATGTGGTGACCAGCCCTCCAACTCTGTCCTGCCATTGCTACATAATGTAATACAATACCACAGGGTGTCTGCCATAATACCATGTACTATGGTGACAGCTGTCTGGCCCAGGTCATTGACCTTAATATGTGTTTGGAGAAGAAGAAAGAGAGCAAAAAGAATATGTTTTCCTTCTGTGAAGGTAAACATAATAATCTCATTCAAAACTGCACGAAAAAAATAAAAGGGAAATGGCATACTTGGTAACACTGTCATGATAGGCTGTGATCTGGCAATCTGGGTTGAATCTTAGGGCGCTGTCCTTGGCCACCTGCAAGACAAAGACACTTTTATTATAAATATATACATTAGTTATACTTCCCAAACTCTGTGAGATACACGTACCATGATGCCTGATATAGAAAGACTTTCAGTAAGAAATATATGTAACCCTTGTTCAAACCCAGAACCTTTAGATGTAGATTTCAAGCTCTAACCACATTGTCAGCAAGTACAGTAGGTGGCGATGTTGACTTGTGGTTAGGTTTGTTGACTAGCTATAGCAGGCCCCATGTTGTGCCCTTGGGAAAGGCACTTTACTAGTTCGTATATTTGCTCACTCGAACTCAGGGACATCCTCTCAGATGGAACGTAAAGCCGAAGGTACCATGTTTGAGGAGAGCCACACCTTGAGTCGTTAAAGAACCCACCACACTTATCGAAAAGAGTAGGGGTCCTTTCCGGTGTGAGTGGATCATACACAGCTTCATACCTACTGTACAAAACTGGTTTCTTACACCTAAAAGCAGTTAACAAGTTATGCAAAACAAACAAACAAATAAACAAACAGACAGACAGACAAACAAACCTGTGCCTTGGACTTGCCCACATGTTGTTTTTGGAAGAGGAATTGTCGGTTCAGATTGCTGACATCGATGGTATCCAGGTCAATCTGGTAAAAAAAAAAAAAGATTCCACTAAAACAGGTAACTTCCGAAAGGTCTCCTTTCATTATTGGATGACTTTATCATTTATTAAATCTTTTATTATATCAGACTTTATCAGTGCTCAAAATCCCACCTGCATATGCAGGTTAGTGCAGGTAAAATTGGAGCTGTGCAGGTATTTCTGATGTCTATCTGCACCTAACCTACACTGGTCCATGTACTGGGTTTCATGTGTACATGTAGGTGTAACGTTATGTGGATTTTTATTTGTTGCATAATTTGACTGTTACCACCTATGAAGTATGAAAGAAATGTCATCCATAATAACTACATGTAAATAAGATTATGCCAAATTATGCGCAAATTATAGACAAAAAAATGGAAAAGGCAAAAACAATTCATACATACGATGATATCAAAACATTCGTTTGGGAAAATGAAAATGTCTATAGGTTAAAACCACTTATATTTGTCTTTCACTACACAAATTATGCATGCACACTGTCAAAACATTCAACCATGTGCCGGCAAATGCCGTGACTGAAAAACACAAGCCATCTGGCCGTCGTAACTTGAGATCAAGCAAGTCTTACCACTTCTATGTACTTGAAGTTTGTCAGGACAAGGTTCTTAAGGAGTTCACAGCCGATTCCTCCTGCTCCGACGACTAGAACTTTACTATTTTCCACGGAATCTCGGGTGGGTGACACTAAAGTGGATGGTAAAGCCGCCATGATGGTTGCGAATAATCCACAAATGGGGGGACACTATTTTTAAGGATCTGATTTTATAATAGGAATACGGTAAGAATCGTCATCAAATTACATTAAATATACTATAAAGATTTTTTAATGCATAAAACTACTCGATCTTACTTAATGATTATTTAGATTCAATAAAAACTTTACAATATTCCAAAAAACGCCCCTATCTATGAGTAGACTCATCCAAATGTGTCCACAAGTAGTCTATTGAAAGCAGAACAACGCAAAAATTCAACAGAATATTCTTCAATGAATGTAAAACAATACAATGTATTATTAAAAAGTAACAACATTAGAATGATTCTTTATAATATGTTCTGTATCATAGATGCAATTATTATCATAGTTATTACTTGCACATATATTTTAGCATTATTGTGGTCTGTTTTGTTTTTTTGCGATCTATGATCTTTGGCGGGAACGTTCAAGATGGCGGAAACAGAGTTGAGTTCTGTTTTGTCTGCAGCTGGAAAAGCAGCTCACGACACAGCTGATAAGAGTAAGACTGACTCACCTGATTGGCTACAGAGTTGATTGAATTATCTCTGTGGCGCTGTGAAGCTTTTGGATTGGTTATTTGCGGTGATGATATTATACTATGGCTCAGCAGTGACATCTGTTTGACCATGGTTTGACAAAAACAACATGGCCGAGGCTGAAGAAGCTGAACCCCCTAACCGTACTTTCTATTTTTGCTTTACCGTTAGGATAACATTTGTACAGAGACAATTTTGTTATCTAGAGATGGCATTAGTCACTGACCTGACTGAATGACCATCTTTACTTTAATTACATTGTGGAAAATATGTTGTTATTGTTTAACTTGCCTATAATTTTATCTTGAAAGTTAATCTGTGTTTGTAACGTTAGAAGTAATTCAGAAGCAAGTATAAACTCTAATTTCCAACACAAGAAATTGAATTTACCCAAATTTGTCTGTATTGTGTTTTGCTAGGGTGGGATCTCAGTACTGGGTTTCACTTGGTTTTGTGAAAATTAAAGGAACAATTTTTTTTTTTACAGGAACTATTTTCTACCACTTGTTCCCTCATCCCAAACCATTATGGTTTCCTAGAAGACTTAGACTTATACACAAGGAGAACTCCTTCCATGCTATGCAAGCGATTGCTGTTTTTCTTTACACCATGTACATGCAAATTAATTGAAGGCATATGCAAATTATCTGTAGGCAAATCAGCCAACTTTTGCCTACCGCTCTCTGACATCATGGTGATCGCTCCAGCAGTGATAACGAAATAGGGACTGTGCGATATTTACCGGGTGGGGGAGGGTTTGGTCGTCAGATTCAGAAGGTCTGAGGTAAAAAAGAAATTTCCATGGCTGAGTACATGTATAAAATACAATTTTCTGTTCTGTTCCAGTTAATCTGAACCTCCCAGTCCACATCACTGGTAGAGATGCCCAGAAGAACCCAGAGTTTGTGAAGCTGCTCTCGTCCCTGTCCCACAGACTAACACACACCGGCGTCAACAACAGTGTGCACAAGGATGTGGAACAGGTAACGTGGGTGTTACTAAATATTTTTATTGTTGGTTTATTCGGTGGCTGGCTACTAGAGTCTCCTTGCAGCCAAGGGCTGGATTGTGAGAAGCTTACAATCAGTGGGGCTGAATCGTAAGGGTCTGGAGCGGCTGCCATTCGGTGCTAACTCAGGTGACCTTAATGTAGGGCTGTGTACCGGTACACAGTACCGATACTGTACCTTAAAAATTGATTAGGTACAGGTCCAAAATACCTAAGTACCGGTACTGTACCTGTATAGAGTTGAACATTAATTATATGCTTATTTGTGGCCTAAAATAGGGAAATAGCTGGTCCCCCATGGGTCCCAGAGACAGGGCAGTGTGTTTGTGTTACAGAATGATAGTGAAAGATCTGTTGTGTATTAGTTATGCTCCCTCTAGATGTCACTTTGATCAGGTTTGGGTTGCATGAATTGAGGCCATTTAGGGTAGGAGATGAAAACCAAAACATCTTAGTTATGCCCATGTTTTGTCTGAGAATTCTCCATAAACAAAAACTTACCCTTAAGCCAAGTTTATTAATGTTTCTGTCGTTATTGAAGAAGTTCAGAAGACATGTTAATTTGTTGAATTGTTCAGGTACAGGTTCAGGTCCAGACCTGTACCTAAACCCGTGTACCTGTACCTGTACCTAAAATTTGTTTAGGTACACAGCTCTACCTCAATACGACCCCAGGTGCAAATATAGGAGTAATAGGACTGTTTGAACCACTCACATCGGGAAGGACCCCTGCTCTTTTCGATAAGTATGGTAGGTTCTTTAACGAGCTTGAGGTGTGGCTGTCCTTAAACACAAGGGTCCTATCCGTGGGATGTCCCTAACCAAATCTACTACTCATTTTCACCTGAGTGAAGTGAGGAAAGTCGTGCAAAATATTTAAAGTGCCTTTCCCAAGGGCACAATGTTGGTGCATGTCAGAGATTCGAACCCAGTACCTCTGGGTTCCGGGCAAAACACATACTACCCTAATGCAGTAATGGTTTAACTTTAAACCATTACGCTACACAGCACCACATGGGATGGAAGTATTGTTTTGGGTGGTGCTGGTTTAGGGGGGGGGGGTTGTATGTTTGGGTTCCAGAGTTGTAATATTTGAGTACTAGTAAGTTAAGTCATATACAAGCGTATGGAAGTGAGTGGGCAGAGATTAGGTTTCATTTGATTGACAATGTTGTGACCAGTGCTACATGTATGTGTCGTAGGTTGTCAACAGGAATGTGTACTGTGTAATCATGGTATGAAACATAAACCATGGTGCAATAGCAAACTGTGGAAGTTACGTCATACAATGGTATGAGTAATAATCCTTTCCAAGGCATAGCAACTTTGAAGTTGGTAAAGTTGGTCCGTGCATTTAAACATTTTGCAGTGTAAATGTGTAATTATTAATTAAAACTTGTAACTAAAGCATGGATGTGCATGTACATGTACAATGTATTACTCAGGACATACTTTTTTAAATACTCTAATAGCACAAGGCAATGTGTTTTTGTTTTAAAGGCAAAAGAACAGATGAGAAGAGAAAAAGCAGCTTGGTTGCAGACAGGCGCCCTCTATCATGAGTTGGAAGAACTGCTCCTGGACCATGACATCAAGAGACAAGAAGCTGAAGTACCTGTTGCTGAAACCCAGGTCTGGCTGTTTCCTTCATTCCTTGTGTCACAAACATTTTATACGGGCTGGAAATCCTTTTTTCTTCCCGTGCCAGACAAGTTTTACCTGGACTACAGTTTCTTTGCCTTTCAGTTTATCAAAAAACTGAAATGTTTTTAAAAAAATATTACTAAGGCCACACCAATTTAATTTGTTGGTTCTCGGATTCGCCGCTTCATTTTTTTCCGATTTGCAAATAAAAATAAAATTGGATTCAGGCTTTGAATCAACTGCAAAATGCTCCGATTTTGCCCAAAACAGTTGAAGAAAGCTACTCGTCTGCCTTGTTTTATAGTTTTTTCATGTATCAATGCTCTGGTTTGATCAAAAATTCAGAAATCATTGTTTGAATTATAAACCAGCTTGGAATGGGGACGTCAAGGCTGCTATCGTAGCTTTTGGGGCTATCAGAGGATGCCTAGGCCTGTTTTTATTTTTTTTTTTTTTTCGCCCGGTCGCTTCATATTTTTTCTAAAAAAATCCGAGAACCAACAAATTAAATTGGTGTGGCCTAATACAATGTACTATATTTGTCTAAGTTCTCTGTTGTCTTCAATGATGCTACTTTGAAGAATGCAAGGCAGTTTTTGACCACCGCTGGTCATATGCCTTCCTAGTGTCTGGGGCTGGTTTTGTCATGGCCCAGTGTAGGTTAGGTGCAGGTAGACATCAGAAATACCTGCACAGCTCAATTCTATGTGCACTAACCTGCATTTGCAGGTGGTACTAGAATTTTGAGCCCTGTATTTTTCTGAAAAAATTTGAGAGCCAACAAATTAAGATAGTGTGGCTATTTAAAGTACCTTAAATCTGTTTCATTTCATTCTTTTGCATTTATAATTTGAAAAGTTCTAAATCATCAAATGCTTTTATTTCTCCCCCTACCAGTTTTACACAGCATTGCAGGAGTGTTTGACGACTGCCGAGATCTGTCAGTACTTGGAGTGCAGCCCAGACGGCAGGAGGGATGTCACCTTACTGGGACTCACACCACAGCAACTTCAGCAAAATAACCCGCATAGGAAGGTCTGTATGTTAGGATGATTGCAACAGTACAATAGGTGCTGTGTACCTAAACCCACGTTTAGGTTCAGGTCTGGATTCAAGTCCAGAGGTTTAGGTTCAGTTCCGGACTTGTAAGTCCGGACCTAAACCCACGTTATATACAAAATCGCAAGTTGGCAACCTTGCAATGTTGTCCGGGCGAAACTGTGGCCACATAACATGGAGACCGACACTTGACAATGCCCAATGGCAATGTTTTCTTCATCTTGCAGCACAGATTTTGCGATCTATGGAAGGTTTTATGTGGTTTGGAACGAAAAGGGGTATGTGACATGGTTTTTTTTCCAACCAAGTCCGGAACTGATTCCAGCAATTCAGTTTTTTTCGGACTTGAACCTAAACGTTTTTACAAGTCCGGAACTGAGTCCAGCGAACCGGTACACAGCACTAACTTAATGTGCTACATAAAGCATGTTGGCAGAACATACTGCGCCTGTGTGAAACCAGGATTTTTCACTGTTTTTGTTGGATGTTTGCTCAATGTTGTATCAGAATTTTGCTGCAGTCAATATCTTTTCCGGCACAACATTTGTAAATAATTGTAGACAGGATGTCATCCTTAGATATGTGAATATAGCCTTAAACGAGACGTTCTGCTGAAGTGCTTTGCATGATACATTACTGGTTTCGCGTGGGGACAGTATACGTTCTGCCAACGTGCTAATACATTGTACTTATGTATATGTAGCATGTATTACGCTGTCAGTATCTGTACACTAGGGTGGGTACTGGTATGCTAAACTTCTGTAATCAGATTTTAGACCTAGAACAATGCAAACAAAAGATTAAAAGCAAAGCCTGCATGTAAGTTAGAAAGTTTAAGTTTAACTCAGTAGCAGTTAAATAATCACTGTCTTGTCTATATATACTTTAGTTATTTGAATACAATAGACTCAAAGGGGCAGAAATAGAGTAACCCCAGTCTGACAGGAAGGTCAACTCTGTGCTTGGTATTGTATTACATTATGTAGCAATGGTAGGAAAAGTTGGAGGGGCTGGTCACCATACCTATGAAAGTGTTTGTCAATGAGTAAGAATACACAGAGCAATTAGTTTATTAGGCTAGACCATGTGAATGTAAACATTATGCATTTGCTCAAATCAATGTTCTTGTTTGTATTTCTGTGAGATAGGATCTGAAGTCCTTGCAGAAGAAATTGGTGCCCTTGATAGAAGAAAGGCTGAAGAAGAAATGCACAGCAGTGTTCAGTTTCCATGAATCTTCCAGCGATCTTTCCACTGGTGAGTACAACTACGTAACTACAAGTCAGAGCTCAGTTCAGGTACAGGAAAAGATACAGTGGTTTAGGCACAGGCCCTGAGACTTGTACCTGTACCTACATGTAAACAACTTTGGCCAATGACCTGCACATGTAAGATGTACATAGCCAACAGTCTTTTTTAGTGATGAATTCGTTTTTGTGTGAGAGTTCATCAGCGTGCGAAATACTAGGTTGCCCAGTTGCACCGTGCAACCATATTTGCTTGGTGCAACCTATTTCTACACCCAGGTAGCCCAGTGCACTACCTAAATTTTGTGGTAAGGATGCCCCTTTCTTCCATTGGGAAATGTTTATGGAGAAGTTCCCATGGAAGAGCTCATCACTTTGGGTAAGTAAGGGGAAACAACTCTGTGTCAGAAATGTATTTAAAAAATGCACATTGCATTCTAACAAAGTTAATCACAATGTAGAAGAGTTGAAATTTGGGGCAACCTGGAATTTTGATGGGCAACCTAGCTTTCATCATCGACCTAGGTTGCCACTGGGCAACCTGGCTCAAAAAAGTATTTCGTACACTGGAGTTTAGTATATACATTTGTACATATTTTAATTTAAAAAGTATGTAACTATACATACAACATGAACATCAGGAGGAATTGAAATATTGGAAGCAAACAAAAAATGATAAACTGCTACTGCTCCGTAGATGGAGGTGAACTGGTTTTTGCTAAGGCCTCCCAGCTTCCCCTGGTGCTAGAGAGAGAGAGACTTGATCTACAGGAGAAGAAGAGACTACTGCTGCAGGATAGGGCTGCCAGGGACAGGCAGTTCTGGCAATACTATCAGGTGGGCCTTTAGTACATGTATATTATTTAGTATACCTTCACAGAAGGAAAACATAATGCTTTTGCTCTGTTTCTTATTCTTTTTCTTCAAACAAATGAGGTCAATGACCTGGATCAGATGGTGCTTTAACTGGTGCTTTAGCAGAAATCCCTGTGGTGTTGGATTTCATTATGTAGCAAGTGTCAGGACAGAGTTGGAGGGGCTGGTCACCATATTCATGTATATATGCACTTGAGTAAGAATAAATTGAGATGCAGATCATGCAGTAGTTATGAATGTTAAGGTAAACATTATGCAATTGCTTAATATAATACTTACATTGTACTTCTATAGCCTTAGAAAAAATTATTTTGTTCACAAAAACTCTTTTTCCAGAGGTTTGAAATTCTCTGATTTCTTTTAAATGGATTGTAATTGCTGTATAAAAAAATACGAGTTTGTCTATTGGTACAGATCCTCCTCAAAACGTTGGAAAGTCTGGAGAGAATTGTGAAACACCATCGTCTGAAGTCTCAACTGGACAACAACAACATCATCAGCGAATGGCTGGTCCAGCGTTTTGATGCCATGGAACTTAAGATCAAGTAAGGCAGTTTTCAAAAAAGCTTTAAGTTAGTATTATGAACCACATATAGCAGCAAAAGCGTGTCAGCAAAATGTACTGAACTTGCACGAAACCGATAACGTATTGGGCACAGCACTTTGGCAGAACGTTTCTGTTTAAGGTGCAATGTTGACCAAACATCCAATGAACGAGAAAAATTTGGGTTTTGCGCAGGCGCGGTACATTATGCCGACTTCCTTATTTTAGTCCTGTCTTGTCTTGACGTATTACGTAGTTCTGGGTACGTAAGTATAATTGTATTGGGTGGCTGAGCTATATGGATTTGTGTGTCTGCTTCTCCAGACGGAGTAGGTAGATAGCACATAGGTGGGGGTGTGTGAGATTGACTGGCAGAATGACAGCTCAAAAAGGCAGACACAGACAATGGGGTGGATTTGAATGTCATGAAAACCCAATTTGAAAGAACTTCCCAGAAGTTTTATATCCCAAATTTCATATTTTTTTTTACAGGGCTCAAAATCTCACGTAGATATGCAGGTTGGTGCAGGTAAAATCGGAGCTGTGTACAAATGTAGATACATGTATTTCTGATGTCTGCCTGCATCTAACCTGCCTGATTTCCATCATGCTGACTGATTTTTTCTGGCATTCCTGAACAGGGTTGTTGAAGCCCAGGTTCTCTGTGACACATACACAGCAGACACAGTGGCAGCACTGAAACAAATCAGGTGAGCCTGGATATACATGTATTCCATCGATGGAACCTACATGTACATTTTAAAACTAGTTTGTGGGACGTGGCTTGTTTCAGACAACTTGTAGCTGTAGTCAACATGTTTTTGTTTGTATCACACTCATTTTTTCCTAGAACTACATTGTATCGTAGAGTGGAACTCGCTGCCACCAAGTACAGTAGGGGCATCGTCACTAGATAGTTTTAAACACTGTTTAGAGTTAGACATTCAAAGATATAGATGCAGATCACATTAGTGGTAAACCACCTCAGCTCAATGTTTCCTTCTCCGTGCATCTAGGAGACATTTGGACAGCACTCCTTACGACAGTGAGTACATGCAGAGTGTCCAACAGCTGCAGGCCTACAGGTCTGTAGGGATGGGCTTCGACAGTCTGGTACAGGAGTACGGACAACTACAGGAGGCCATCCAGAACAAACAGTGGGGACTGACAGAGCTACAGAAAACATGTTAACCTTCAGCCTGCTAAGCTCTAGCCATTGGGCACCAGATTTGTATGGGTTATGGTGTTAGGCAGAGGAAGGTTAACCAGCCAGAACAAACAGTGGGGACTGACAGATCTCTAGAGCTACAGAAGACATGTTAACCTTCAGCATGCTAAGGAAGCCATTTGCCACCAAATTTGTATTGTTGAAGGGGTTAGGAGGCAGGGAGAAGGTTAACCAGTCAGAACAAACAGTGGGGACTGACAGAGCTGCAGAAAACATGTTAACTTAACCTTCAGCATGCTAAGGAAGCCATTTGCCACCAAATTTGTATTGTTGAAGGGGTTAGGAGGCAGGGAGAAGGTTAACCAGTCAGAACAAACAGTGGGGACTGACAGAGCTGCAGAAAACATGTTAACTTAACCTTCAGCATGCTTTTACGGAAGCCATTTGCCACCAAATTTGTATTGTTGAAGGGGTTAGGAGGCAGGGAGAAGGTTAACCAGTCAGAACAAACAGTGGGGACTGACAGAGCTGCAGAAGACATGTTAACGTAACCTTCAGCATGCTAAAGCTCCAGAACAAACAGTGGGGACTGACAGAGCTACAGAAGACATGTTAACTTAACCTTCAGCATGCTAAAGGTATCCAATGCAATTTCAGGGTGGCAAAACAAAAAATATACTGGATGAGGAAATTTGTCTGATATTGACATTCACTGCCACTTCTTAACACATTTTCGTCATCATTTCATACTAGAAGCATGCATTTGAAACAGATTAAAAACAAGCTACGCGAGGACTCTCTTTATTTTGTGGATACCATATACATTGTAGCTAGAACCAGCCTACGATACAAAACAAGCAACCGATACAAAACAAGCAACTGTCTTCCATCAGCAACATCACATTTTTGCCTTAAAGATATCAGTATGCTATGGGATACTGCAACTTACTACATAAAAAGAATGACCAGAAAATTGACTTTGAAAATCCAATTTTGCCACCCTGAAATTGTATATTGGATACCTTTAACCTTCGGCATACTAAGCTCTAGCCATTGGGCACCAGATTTGTATGGGTTATGGTGTTAGGCGGAGGAAGGTTAACCAGCCAGAACAAACAGTGGGGAGTCTGACAGAGCTGCAGAAGACATGTTAACTTAACCTTCAGCATGCTAGATAATAAGGTAGCCATTTGCCACCAAATTTGCATTGTTGGTGGGGTTAGGCTGCAAGAAGGTTAAACCAGAAAGGACAATATGGTATATGGATAGCAGTGCTTGAATTTATTTTTGGGAATAGGTGCACTAAATTTAGTGACATGTACAATGTATTGTGTGTATATAATACCTTTACATACATAACCCCAAAAAATATCTAGGTGCACCTGTGCACCCACAGGCAATTAGGTGCACAGCTACAAATTGGGGTGCCCAAAAGTGCAAATATGCACTCGGTATTTCTGGCCCTGGGATGGCAAAATCATATTAAGAAAGGATATGAATGTGGACTGTAATAATGTCACTTCTATTATCACAAATCATTGATGGAATTGAGTCGTAATAAACAGAATAGCGGCAATCTTTTTGGTATTGTTTTCTTTCCACCACATGGCAGAACTTAGGTATAGGGTCCAAAATGGATGTTTTTTGTATATTGTTGTTAGTAACTTAGACATCCAGGTACTATTACTCGACAATTCAAATTCTACCACTGGATAAAATTTTAGTGATGCTGAAGAAGAGTGATGGATGTCACTCAAAACATTTGGAAGTAATCTCTTTATTTTATCCAGTAGAAGAGTTTGAATTGTCTATGAGTGTTTTCTAAAGAGCACAAACTGTACAGAAACATGCTTGACATCTTACAATAATTAATGATGTTTTTATTAATAACTTTAAAAACAAAATGGAAAAACGCATTGATATTTTCACATGATGGATGCTCTGATATACATGTAGATTGGGCTGTGCTTCAATTTGGCACACTGTGAACAATAGCCAGTCTACTACAAGCTTTGCAGAGGGAAAGAAGAAATTGAAGATTTGGAGTCTGCGAAATATTTTTTTAAAAATGTTTTGCATTATTCAATGTTTTCTCTGATTCTGTTGAATAATTTGCATTTCCCCACTCGCTCCCATAAGGCAACAGACATGTAAATAGCAGGAAATTGATGACAGGAAATGAGATAACCTTTTCTGGGACCTTTGACCTAACTTCCCGTCAGTATCGCTGATGTGCCTAGCATGTGGAAATGACTACGGAAACGCAAGCAAAGACAGATACACAAAAAAAACCTCTGTACATGGAGGTAAATATACACACAAAAGTCATGCAAAATTTGAATTTGCAACATTGTTGTGATGCATCATAAGAGGACCATTTAAGCTTTCAAAGTTGCCAACTATAATTCACAATATTCAAAATATGTTACAAAGCCATGTATGATGATGGTACAGGATTCATCAAGTTTAAGTAGGGCAAAAACAGCAGCTACATTGTATTTGCAGAGAGCTTTTGCAGGTACAAAATAGCCCGACCTGGACTGTCAATCACAATTAGCAGTTCAACCAATGAGAGAATGGCAAATAGCAGTTCAACCAATGAGAGAATGGCGATTAGTGGTTCCACCAATGAGAGAGTGGCAGCATGTCTGCGAAATGTTTGCATTTTTATGTTTTAATGTTGCACTTCTATTTTTTGACAGAGCTGGGCAGGGCTTTAAGATTGGTCTATTTAATGCAAAAAACACAATTTAATTTAAAACACTGAAAGCCTCCCTTCCCTCCTATACATGTACATGCATGTACTGTACTGCAAAATAAAATGTTGCACCATTTACAGTATATTGAAATAAACAGTGGTCATCAAAATTTACACCAAATAATCAATGTCAGATAATATTCAACAAGAAAAAGACAATTATGAGATCATTGTTTACATTGTTTGCAAGAACTAATATTAAATTTCATATTAAAACAGCAAATGCTGTGAGGTAGCTACATGTACATAAAAACACATTTTGTCTTGTACAAAAAAAACTTTGTACTAGAAAGAAATTTATATTTCCTTCCTATGCCTGTTGTATGGAGGGAAATATTAATAGAAAATTGTGTACAGTGCCATTTTTGACAGTTCCTTCTCGTTGTTATGATAGGGATGCCTCTCCATGTGTATGACATAGATTACACATCATTTACCATAATTTATGTCAATAAATAATTTCATAAGAATTTAGTTGAAATTAACTAATTAATTCTTAGATTTTTAGGTACCCAGAAGAACATATTTCTTTTTGAATGTTTGGTTACCTATTACTAGTACATTTGTAGACTACAGAACAATGATCGTGGCTTTTATCAAATATTTCATACACATTCAGTCATAAAATACTAAACAATGTTATGTCCCTCAAGAAGAAATGTGGACTTTGTTTTATAGCATTTTCTTGAGTTCTAAGGCCCTATTCATACTAAGCCTTGCGAATTGGATTCAGACAAGTCACATACTTCACACCTGACCTGCACGAGTTGTCAAAATCGCGTCCAATTGCAAGCCGGTGCAAGCTACAATCCTTGTACATGTACATGTACAAAAATGTAGTTTAACCAAAAGACACAAGATGGCGTCATGCCAATGTCAGAAGTCAACAGGTTATGGTGGTGTTGTAGTGACACATACTTTTTGTACTTCAAGTTCAAGTTGCTCTTCAAGTTTTCTTAACCTTTGTATGGTACTGCTTTCAAGTTTTCTTATAGCCTTTCTTGGCTGCGGCCTCCTCAACGTACAACTTCTTTTTGTACATTTTCTGTTATCCCAACATGCAAAGCAAACCAGCTGAAGTCGCCATGCGTTCAGACTGAAGTCGCGATGCACTCAAACCGAACTGAAACTACCTCCCGGAGGTGGTTTGAGATCAAGCCGGTTTCAGTGTGACTTGGAGTGTTCAGACGGGGCCAGATTAATCCCCAGTTTAAGTGGATTCGGCCCTGAATCCGATTTGCAAGGCGTAGTATGAACCAGGGGTTTGGCCCAATTTACATGGGGCAAAAAAATCATTTGTCCTGGGACATTCTACGCTCGGCGCAGCGTCACAGCGGCGCATGTCGTAGGACAGATTTTTTGAGTGTATAAACGTGCTGCGGTTTTCATGTGGTACCTCCAGGGTGCGCCACACAAATATCGCAGCGCGCCAGCCTGTTCATATGCTAAAAAAATCTGTCCTATACGTCACGTGCCGCTGTGCTGCCGCGCGTCAAATGTCCCAGGACAAATGATTTTTTTGCCCCGTGTAAATTGGGCCTTAGAATCAGCAGCAGAGACTGCAATCACAGTAAAGCATTGGTACAATTTGCATATAAAGTGCAGCCGAGTGACAAGGCATTATTTGGTAAGGGTAGCAGCAGTGTTCCAACCGGAGGGCCGCAGGCCCGACTGCAAGCGCCGAAGGCGCGAGCTTTCTACGGTGGTCCGGGGGGCATGCTCCCCGGGAAATTTTTAACCCTCCATTCCCCGCATTCTGAGAGTCAAATGATTGTTGAGTGAAGGTAAGTTCAATTCCAATCAAACCACCGACTTGCACAAATTTGGCATTATCATTTTTTTTCTGGGACAGCCTCCTCTCGGGCTTAGGCCGTCCCAAGCGGGAAGAGGGCATCAAAGGACGGTCGGACGGCCGTCTGGCGGGAACACTGGGTAGCAGCTATAAATGTTGGCTTTATAACATTGTCCACTACGGGTGGGTATTGGTTCAGCTTGACCAGGTCCAAGTCCAGATCCAGGTCTGAACCTGATTGTAATAACAAGTACTACAGTATCATATTTTGGAGAACGAGACATAAAATACAGGTCTCTGTGAGTTTCTTTCTATCCAGTTTAACGTCTTTTTCCCCGAAATGGGGGTTAGACGTGCTTGCATAAAGTGCAAGTCTTTTTTTGAAGCAGGATTTTTTTTACGGCTGGATGCCCTTCCTAACGCCAACCCAAACCCTAGTAGGGCCCAGGATCCCTCTAACTGAGGGGGGAAATACGTGTGAAGTGCCTTTCCCAAGGGCACAACGTCTGGGTGCATGTCCGGACATGTCTGGGTCCAACCCTGGGGATTGAACCTGGGTCTCCTTGCTTGACAGTCGGATGCTCTACCACTACACCACAGATGCCACAAGTGCTACAAATTATATTTAAATTGTATTATATTGGAGTGATATACATGTAGTTATTTTGAATTTACAAACATATGTCAGTTTGATTCAGTTTTTTTTTACCTTTCATGGCTAGATTGCCTAATTAAATGTCCAAATAGAAATGTCTATATTTGTAATTTGTTACGGTTAAAAAATCGACTTTCAGATTTTTTGGACTCGGTTCTAAGTCGAACCCTGTCCAGCCAAACCAGTACCCGGCCCTATTATCCACAACATTCCCATGTCTTCTGAAGCACTGCACAGCAAGATTCAAGTGTTTGGCAAGGCAAATACAAACACACTATACTCAACAATCAACACTTCAAGACACAACATTTTTGGCAAAGCCTCAGGGGCATATCCTTTTGTGAAAGCAAATCCTGTACTTCGTCATTTGATTTCACTGTACTCTGAGCTTGTTACGGTGTTTGGTATTAATATCAATGTTATAAAGGTAGAAAGCAGAAGAGATAGGGACATTATGGACGACAACCCTGGGCGTTTGCTACTCAGATTTCTTAGCCCACATCATGTCGTCGGCACGTGGCTTCGCCCCCGTCACCGCTGTGATGAGCTCTTCCAGACGACACCAGAAGTTCACCATCTCTAAAGGATAGTTCACCCATCCTGGAGAAATAAACAGTTGGAGACTGATGTTAGTGGTCCAAGTACAGATGTATGTGTACATATAGAATACAACACGGTGTATTCCATATCGCTCAAGGTATCAGCCCAACCCCGAGTCCGATCGGCCGAAGACGATCCGACTCGCGGGAGGGCCGGGACCAAGGGCGATGCGGAATACACCGACTTGTATCTTATTTATGTCATACCCACCTAAGAAAACACGCCTTTCAATTCCAAATGAGCGAAAATTTGGTGTCCCGAAACCAAAAAAAATGCAACAACATCAATTCCAAAGTTCCAATCCTGTATTCGAATTTTCGAAAGCACCGCACGCGGTTAGGGCGAAACGCTTTCGAATCGTTCTTAATGTTATTGAGAAAGTTCCGAAGAACATATTTCGGACCTGTACCTACATGTAAACCTCCGTACCGGTACCTGTACCTGTACCTGATGTCACGTTTAGGTTTAGGTACGCAGCCCTAGTGTGGCCTAAGCTGACCTTACCTGTTGTTATACAGTAGTATGTCTCATGTGGGGACACATGGTGGATACGATGGTGCTTTCGCGGGAGAATGACGTGGTAGTCCTGTAGGAACGTCACCCACCACGGCAGGCCGAAGTACGTGTGAGACCACTTGTGGATCTGGTTGGTCAACATCACGAAGAAGAACACGAAGAAGATGTAGCACTCCCACATGTACGAGTTGTGGATCTCTAGTGGGCTCAGAGTAACAAACCTGCAATATACAAACAGTTAGTGAACAATTGCAAGAGAATAATACTGGTAGTACTTGCAGGGCTGGAAATCCCACCTGCATATACAGGTCAGTGCAGGTAAAATTGGAGCTGTGCAGGTATTTCTCATGTCTACCTGCACTGGTCTGTCTACTGGGTTTATATATACATGTACATGTCGGTGTATATTATGGATTTTTGTTTGCTGCATTGACTGTTACCACCTACATGTATGAAGCATAAAAGAAATAATGGCAATGGTTTCTGAACAGTTTTTAGTCAACATTACCTACACCAGTGCAGGTGTGCAGAAGTATTTTGAGCCTGCTCTTGTAGCTATAGCATTTTCTCATCAATCATACAAATGATGTCCAGATCATTAATAAGAACAAAACAAAAAACAACTTGATTCTAGACTTCTTACTTGTAGACTTGGTGAGCTAGAGGCAGGACGGTAAGAAGGCAGTTGTCGCCATTGGTTTCGATGAAGTCATGGCGAGTGATCGCTGTCGGATCTATGTGGTGTTCTCGGAAGGGACGCAGGAAATTCTACTCATGGAAAGGGAATAAAATGCATGTAAAAATACATAACATTTAGTACAACCTACTTTTTGTGTGTGTGCTTGTGTGTTGGTCACATTTGAATGTAGTTGAGAGGCAGGAAGGGGGTTACTTTGCACCTGTAGATTGACCTTAAGGTCAAGTTGGCAGTCTAAATACCTTTAACAACTTTCAAAAACAGGAAGAGGAGTTACATTTTTTTCCTTCCTTTTTATTCTATATTCAAAGCCACTTCTTTCATATTCTTGTCATTTGACATGTAATACAATTTAAGGTACTTGGCTCTGCCCCTGAGGCATTGCCAAATTTTTTTTTTTTTAAATACCAACCTTGCCCACCACTGGAACATCTATTGAACCCCAGGTGTCAGCTCCCCAGTGTACCAAGCCAGAGAAGAAGTCAGCTGTCACAATCCCTGCAACTAGAGATACAAAGATTCAACCAAGTTAGTCTAGTATCAATTACCTAAACTAAAGCAACCATTAGGCCTAGGGAAAATATGTTGTTTCCTGTTTCCCGACCGACCCTAGAAAAAACTGCCGACCCCAGCCGTTTTTTTGGGTGAACCCCTGCAAGGGACATAAATTTTTCGAGCAGATCAACCTTTTCTAGCTCCATGATCTGACACCTGAGTGATGAAACGTTGTACAATCAGTTTTCCAAAATATAAGTGTCCTCATGCAATTTTTACTTTGTTAAAATACTGTATTGTATAAGTTGGATCACTAGAGTTTGCCAAAGTCTAAAAAAGAATGAAAAAAAAAAAAGATAATCCCTACCTACCGACCCTAATTTTTTTCAGGACTGAAATAACATTTTTTTTTCTAGGCATTACCACATTTACCTAGCATTTATTACTTTTGGTAAATCCCACTTTTTGTGCAGTGATAGGGACAGTGGGTTGTTAATACACTGTGTTTAGGGCGCAGTACAGTATATATACTAGTACTATAGGAAGGCAGAGCCTATTCTTCTCCTTCCACTCAGAATTTTTACCTCTCCGACCAAAGTCGGGTACCCATTTTACACCTGGGTGGAGTGAAGAAAATCGTGTAAAGTGCCTTTCAAAATGACACAAGGTCCAGCCAGGAATGCCAGGAATTGAACCTGTGACCACTCAATCTTGTGTCCACTTGTCTACTACTTAGGCACTTGGCCATTCGAAGTAAGCAAATTGGAAGCAAATAAATACTAGGAAGAAGTTCTTACCTGCAGATAGCAGGATTGTGAAAGAGTTGTCCCACTGAAAATGGTAGCACAGAAAGCCAAATGTGGCAGCCAGTAGGGGGAAACACATCCCAACACTAAGGATCTCTTGTAGTCGCTTGCCTGTGTGCAAAAGTATTCCAACACGTCAGAAAACAAAATTGTGAGCTTCTACGTCAATCAGAAAATTTGTTCCTACATGTGCCAAATATTAACATATTAACATCAAGGAAGCAGTTGAATCTATGTTGGTTTTCCGCATTAAAAAAAATTGGAAGGAACTAAAAAATCATAGATATACAATGTACATGTAGGGGTACAGATCCATAATCTCTCTGTCGACAGAGGTCGCGATCAGTACCATAACCTAAGGCCACAGCAAGTAATTTTTATGGATGACATCCGCGCGCGCATTGATTTTCGCCCGATTTCGGAAAAAAAAAACAAGAAATTTTGATGCCAACCAACTGTGGTCAACATGCCAAAAATATGTCAAAAACGGCCATGGGCAAGGCAAGGCTCTCATTTATTGTTTAGTATTTCATTTTTAGTTTGTTACAGTGTTATAAGTGATGTTGCCAATGAATCAAAACCATTTATACAAAGATTGAAAGCTTTAATTTAGTAATTCATTTTTTTCAAAGTTGTTTCAGAGACAAATTGATGTTGTAATAGTTGGCACAATATAAGTAGAGTATGGCTTTCTGGACAGTTCAGATTATGAATGAACTCTGTCAGTTATTGTGCCCCAATTTCCGGTAGGCAGTGTCTAATCTCAGAGACCGTCATGATCAGGGATCCAACAAACTTAATGGGGCACAATTACTTACGTTTGATGGCAACCGTTGACAGTTTAAGTTGTTCCATTGCAAACAAATACCCAGTAGCTACTACCATGTAGTAGCTACCTATGATGGTACAGGCTCTTTTCTACAATTGTTCTTGTTAATTGAGATTTATACACATGTACAAGGACGGTAATACTGTTAGATATAGGTATAAAAGATCTGTTGGTTTGTGATATCATGTTTTGTCGCCACAATTCTTGTTTAACAAGGTTAACGATCTCAAAATTTAAAAATGTAGAAATCTTGTTTTTTTTGCCTGCCTTGTTTTTTTTTCGCCCTCTCGCATTAGATTTGGAGTCTGGGGAGGATGTCATCCATAAAATTTACTTGCTGTGGCCTAATGTTGATCTTCGGTGGCTAATGGACACTCCTCTGGCCAATGGATACTGCCTTGTATGATTTGCTTGGAAATTACTATAATTAGCGACTCTACCGTTAGGGATCCCGAAATTCATTGTGGAGTCTGCAAAATTATTTTTCTGTTTTAATATGTAACTTTCCAACTTTGATTAAAATTAATTTAATTTATGCGAACTCATCAATGTGAGTTCAAACTCAGGATTTATAAATGGGAGACCACCATAACAAAAATAATTTTTTCCTGGAAACCTCGATCTCGCCTGGTGCCCAGTCTATCGTGGTTCAGGCGGGCTCTATTCGGGCCTGTAGACGATCCTCTCCGCCCAGTGCAACTAGACTTCCCGGTAGGATTTTTACGACCGAAGGCGATTTTGAACCTCCTTGATTAGCCCTCCACGGTATCGTGGTGTTCTAAATGTCTCCCGTCGTGCACAACCTACCGGGAAGTCTGGTTGAAATGGGCGGAGGGGATCGTCTACAGGCCCGAAGAGAGCCTGCCCAAACCACGATAGACTGGACACCGATCGTCGTTTCTACATGTACCAGTACAATTGGCGATTCTGTCAGATCGCAATCCCTGTCAGACTAGTTTAAATACGTACATCATATTATTTAATGTTACACAGAGAAGAAGGCACAAGGAATAATTTACATGTATATAAAATTTACGGACGAATCTTACCGCCCGAATACAGATTGGCTAGCTCCTTAGCACCGGCATGTCCTGGCCCCCACCGTGGCTGGTTTCCTTCTACCGATAGAGGTTGCTCATTTTTGTTTGGATCGTCTTCAGGCATGGAATTTTGTTGGATATAACTGGGATCGGCGACAACTCCTCCCTCAGACGCGTCTGCCATCTTGGACAGAAGTGTCAAAAAATGTCTTTCGCAACAAAACGTAAAACTACTGTACTCCTCCCAAAGACAATTTTGCGCGGATTATGGCTAGGATGATCAGATAAAAAAAAAGACAAATAGTTTTACAAATTCTTACTATTTGTATATATAGCCTGTTTTCTTTAAAAAGACATAATGTTTGTCTTAAAATAACTGACTACATTTGGATGTTATGAGATGGTGTGACATGGAATATACCATTAATGCGAGAAGTGTAGGGGTGTTGTTTGTGGGAACAGTGACCTCTAGCGGTCACAACACACATTACAGAGACCCCTCTTATTATACTCCTCTGTCCTTGGCACCTTCTTTCAAGTTATCATAAAATCTAAAACCGTTGCCTAGTCAATGTTGAAAATTATTGATCTTTCTTCAGAATGCACAGTACTTTTGTTTTTCAACAAGGTCCCACCAATAGCATTGGCTGTGATATTAGTATGGTTGAAATGTGCTGGCAAATAGAAATCACAAAAGCTCTCTTTGAAGAGTTTACACAGAATTTTTCATGGATCACATTGCCTGCTGGGAGACATGGGGTACTGCTATGGGTAATGCTAGGTGCAAACCAATAATCTTCGAGTAGATCTTAACATAAGCCATATAAGGCATATAGAATCTTAGCCAATACTAGGAGAGCTTTTGGCATGGAACAGAATCAACAAAAAACCCTGTCTCTTCGATGCCTAACTTGTAGCAAAACTACACCATATGCAGTCAGCTTGTGGGCACCCAAACTTTTCTGGTAGAGCAGAAAACATGCCTCTACACTGAACCCCTGGACACAATTTTCTAATGCCTTCCTAAAGCACTTACCACGTGTGCAAAGATTTTAACCTTTATCCTACTGCCTTATGCAGTAATGAAGAGAATTGGTAGCCAAATGGCTAGCTCAGTGTACTAAGGGTTAATTGGTATCTTACATGCTTCATGATCATCATCGGTCAACCGTATTGGTCAGGGTTACACCGCCCGCTTCATGACAAACTGATTTTTGCTGTGGTATGATTACAGCAAACTATGTTTAGCAAAAACATTAACGACCTAAATATACATATTTAGGCCACACCAATTTAATTTGTTGCTTCTCGGATTCGCCTCTTCATTTTTTTCTGATTTGCAAAAAAAAAAAAAATTCTGGTTCTGAATCAACTAAAAATGCTCATATTTTGCCTCCAACAGTTGAAGAAAGTCCTTTTCTTCCTAATTGTTACAGTTGTTACATCTACCAATGCAGTGGTTTGATTAAAAGTTCAAAATTCATAGTTTAAATTTTAACCCAGTCTTTTGTGTTGACTTCATGGCACCTATTCTAGTATTTGGGGCTATAATAGGATACCCCGGCCTGTTTTTATTTTTTTTTCGCGTCGCTTCATATTTTTTTCTGAAAAAACCAGAGAATCAACAAATAAAATTGGTGTGGCCTAATATCAGAATGGATTGTTTCTGAGCTGTCATTCTTTCCAGACCCCTATGCAATCTCCTTGGGTGGCGTCGAATGGGTGTTTGGATACCGGACACGAGATCGGAGTTTTGATTCCTGGCGTTCCTGGCTAGATGTTGAGTCCTTGAGAAAGGCAATTTACACAACTTTCCTCACTCCACCCAGGTGTAAAATGGGTACTGACTTCCGTTGGGGGGGGGGGGGGTAAAAGGTGGTGGAAGGAGAGGGATGGGCCCCACCTTCCAATACCGTTACCTAGACACAGTGGATCAACAACCCACTGCCCCTACTGCCTCAGAAAGTCTATGGGATTACCTTTACCTAGCCTATGCAATCTCCTTCAACTAAATTTTTTTTTAAAGCTTCATTAGGCCACACCAATTTAATTTGTTGGTTCTCGGATTTTTTCAGAAAGAATATGAAGCGACAGGGCGAAAAAAAAATAAAAACAGGCCTGGGCATCCTATTATAGCCCCAAATGCTACGATAGGAGCCCTGAAGTCAACATAAAAGGCTGGGTTAAAATTTAAACAATGAATTTTGAACTTTTAATCAAACCTCTGCATTGAGAGATGGAAAAACTGTAACAACTGGGAAGAAAAGGACTTTCTGCAACTGTTGGGGACAAAATGTGAGCATTTTTGAGCTGATTCAGAGCCAGAATCTTTTTTTTTTTTTTTGCAAATCAGAAAAAAATGAAGAGGCGAATCCGAGAACCAACAAATTAAATTGGTGTGGCCTTACCTATGCTAAAAAATTGCTAATATTTAGAAACCACTACACATTACAAAGCAACAAGAAGGCAAGAACACATTGTATCCTCTTTTATTTTTCATATACGAAGAGTCTTTTTCGTGGCGACTATTTTCTCTTGGTCTGCGCTGCCTCGGCGGCCTCTTCTGCAGCCTTCTTCTGCCGGGCTCCCAGCAGTCTGCAGTTGGCCCGGGCCATACGCATGGACTGGAAGGCCTGGTATTTCTTCTCCTCCTCCGTGGGAGCGCGTGCCTTCTCCTTCTTGTAAAGCTGTGGCGGGAACATAAGCATCATCATGAATGAGGGCTCAAAATACCACCTGCTGAAGGTTCAGAAATTCAGAGCTTGCACTCAGAATAGGTTTTTTTTAATACCTGCCACCTGCACTGTTGCAAGTGAAGTAACATTAAAAATCACCTGCACCAGACAAATTTTACCTGTACCATTCAAAATTTAGGAAGTATGGATCATACTAAAAACTGTTCAGAAACCATTGACATTATTTTTTCCATACTTCATACTCATAGGTCACTGTAGCAAATGAAAATACACATACATCTACATGTGAGGACAAGACAACCCTATGGACCAGTGCAGGTTATGTGCAGTTAAAAATACCGGTACCTACACATCTCCAGCACGTCGGCAGAAAGTACTGCGCCTGCGCGAACCCCGTAATGTATTGTGCATAGCACTTCGACAGAACGTCTCATATAAGGTCGAATTCGCGTATATAAGGGTGACAGCCTGTCTGTAGTTTTCAAATGTTGTGTAGAAAAAGACATGGTCTGCAACAGGCAAAATTCTGATGCAACGTTGACCAAAAATCCAGCGAAAATCCAGGTTTTGCGCAGGCGCAGTACGTTCTGCCGGCGTGCTCACATCTCCAATTCTGCCTGCAATACCAGTATTGATATTTCAAGCCCTTATTATTCAGCCATAAGCTCAGTGCATTCTGGGATTGTTTATAGGGTATTTGTAGACTCATCCAGAGTACTGATGTGTTACTAGTGTTTTTCTTTTATTATTATACTGTGAAGTAGTATACATTTTTTTTACTTCCTAAATTTTTCGTCTATTGGAAAATAACACCCTCCTTCAGGCTTCAGTGCTCCTTTAAGGAAATGCCTGCACAAGTTGTAAGAAACATTTCACCCACCGCTCGGACAGGCATGACTGGACCTTGCAGCTGGGTAGCCATCTTCAACTCCTCAGCCTGAAAAAAAAATCACCAAACATGTAAGAAATTCTTGTTGGTAAAATAAAATGACATTACATGAATGACTGACTGAATGACCCACATCTATGCCCACATTCCTGGAAACCTTTGGGACCCTGCTTTGGGAAATCCTCTCTGTCCCGGATGCCCTACTTTCTGTGATCCCAGGGCTCGTTCACTATACACTTAGGGGAGGAGTGCACTGTATCTGTATAGGTACCAAGTCTTCCTCAAAATCATGAAATGATGGCAGGGCCGCAGTGCCATGCAAACAATAACCCTAACAGCAACCACCGTCGCCATGGCAATGTATGTTTCCATTGCCAGTCTTGTTGTGAATGTATTAGAACTATGGAGGGGATTGTATGATATAATTTAATGGGATAGTACAACACTAGTACTTCCTGAATTCTTGTACATACCCACTAACCATCCTCCCACCTGGCATGTGCCGGTCACCTTGAACCATAACCTAACTATCCATTATCAACTGTCAAAACCACCTCCCACCCTACCTGCAAACATCCCTACTCTGACAGGAAACATACAAACTGACACCAGTAAGCCACTCAAAACAATACTTCCGTACCCAGGATTTCAAAAAAGGGCTACTTACACCACTGTCACCCTTCCTGGGCGAGCTGAGTTTCTTGGGGAAGAGGATGAGCTTGGAGCGGTACTCCTTGAGACGTTGGACGTTGGCCTGCAGAGACTCGGTCGACTTGTTACGCCTCCTTGGGTCCACGGAGATACCGATGGTACGGGCATACTTCTTGTTCAGACCTGCAGCCTATAGAAAACAAATCGGAGATTTCAGACTTCCAGGAAGTGCTTTGGGTTTTCATGTCCTTCGTGTTTGCCCTATTTCCTGTGTCTGCCCTGTTAGCACCCATGAAATATAAAAGATATAATAATAGCAATGGTTTCTGAACAGTTTTTAGTATGATCCATGCTTCCTAAATTCTGAGTGGTGGTGGTAAAATTGGTTTGGTGCAGGTTATTTTCAATGTTACCTGTATCAGTGCAGGTATCAAGAAGAAAGTATTTCGAGCCTTGTTAACCCACATGCCGTCAACCTACTCTATCTAGACAACCATATACTGTATACACAAACCCACCAAAAACAGTCCTTCCATACCCAGAAAGAATGAAGACTTAAGCATCAAAAAGTGTTTGTCATAAGAGACAACTATGTACAACTTAGGAGTCGGAGTAGGTGGCCAAGGCAGAGCTCGAAATTCCCACATGCAACATGCAATTTGCAGGCAATTTTCAAGATTTACTGAACTTGCAATATTGCATGTACCTGTAGTTGAAAATTACAGGTATCATGTTTGCAGACTAGAAAAGCCTAGTGCAGTCAGGGTGGCTAGAAATGCTAAGTTGAAAATACATGCAAGTTTTTCTTGAATAGAGAATGTTTGCCTTTACTACTATATATGATTTTGCATGTAGATTTTTCAAATTGCATGTAACATTTTTGCCAACATGCAATTCTGCAAGGTAATACACAGAGAGGACAAGTTCATAACAGATACATTGGATAAACCCATCCCAAAGCTAAATGCATAAATTAACATAATTACAGTACCTTGATCTCCTCCAGGGTGAAGCCACGTCCTGCCCGGACCTTGGTGTGGTACTTGAACGTCGGGCACCGGACGATCGGGCGCAGCGCTCCTCCGGCGGGGCGGGGGGCGACGCGGCGCGCCTTCTCCACACGGGACTTGCGCCTTCGGATCTTCCTGGCTGGCTGGTTAAACCATGTCTTGACGCGGTTCTGCCAATCCTTATGGAAATGGCCGTTGGGTATCACGTTGTTATGTTTGTGAGTCATCTAGAGGAAAACAACGGAATATTCATTTTGCGACAGTCTTCATTTCCATTGTTCATGCAGTTACATGTATATTAGTTTTTGAACACAGGCTCATCACAAGGAAAATAATTTTTTTTTTTTTTACCAATCATCACATCATACTAGTACGTACACAGTATAAGACAGTACTAGTACATACATACATAACCGTACACAGTATATAACCTAGTGACTATTGACTAAAGCCTAAATTATGGGTGATTTAGGTTAATTCTAACCTACCGACAATGCATAACTATAGCTTGCCTTGTCACTGTAGGAGAAATTTATTTTCAAGCATTTCCATTTCGTCCATGTGTCCAAAAATCAAACCTTCTAAAACACCCCCCTCCCCAAGCTCCGTACTAAACTAGGTCCAAACACGACAAAGTCTAAACACACCCTTAAATTGTCGCCACGATTACATACCAACAAACACATTAGCAAACATTGAATACTTCCAATTCTAGCACTGTAAACATTTTCTAGATTGAAAGTGATTTTTCGGTCTGATTTTTCTATTAGTTAGTTCTTTCATAGTCATACATGAAGAAACATCGCCTGGTGTACGGAGGTATTATTATAACCCGGTTCAGACAAAACTAACAATTTCCGACAAAAAATATCTCGTTTATGCTGTGAACCGACATGTAAGAATTTATTTCAAAGTTAATTTCCGAAGATTAAGATTAAGATGATCCGGTAAAACGAAGGATTGACTTTACCTTCCCTCACTACCACATCTACGGCAAGATGTCCGCAGACGAAAAGGAGGTACCGCGGAGCATGACGGGAAACGCAGGTTCGTCCATGACCCTGCAGTTCTTCATGTATATGCCAGGTGGCGTATAAGGTCTTCAAACTTTCCATTTGAGAGAAAAAAACTTCACAAAATTTCTATCACTACTTGCCTTGCTGCCAAAAAAGTGCTTGCTGCCATCATTCTATAACAATAAAACAAAATACTGCATCTGCATTAACAAGAGAAGAAGACTTTCAACACCTATTGCATTAATTTTATAAACCTCGCTTTTCAATCAATTATCTCAAATTAGGTCATACCAGAACAATAAAGGTTTGCTTCTTATTCTGGATTTATTTTTTTAAATTCACTTGAAATTACAATAGAATTTTTGCAACCCAATGCCCAGCTGGTAGAAAAGTGGCTTTTCATATGCAGGTATGGTACATTAACATACATGTAAATTAAATGATGTAATGTTTAAAAAGGCCCATATCATATTATATACCATGCCCTTTCCAGTCTTCATCTTCTGCATGAATTAAACAAAATAATAATCTAAAAAATAGTAACGTTAATAATCTAAATAATTGATGTTATGTTGTGCCAAATTCCAAAAATAAATCAAACAAAAACACAGTGACATGACATTCTTATTTTATTGAACTCTTCACATGGAAATTTTCATGTCATTTACCCATACGATTGTTTTGTCACCAAAAGACAAAGAAAGCAAAAACATAGCTGAAGTTTGATCTCATCAATAGTCTACATTGAATACAATATAATAATAATATTGCTGCATAGTTAGTACTCGTCTATCTAATTCAATATTAAGTAAACATGTACAGCAAGGAGAAAAATCAAAAATCATCCATCAATATAAATTGTATTTCATCATTTGACATAATTACTTTGCCTTTCTAACTAAACAATAACATAAGCTAATTCTATTTATACAACAGAATGTTGCAATAAGCCAATTCACAGTTTAAATTGTGCATGCAGTGTGATGCATTGTGGGTATTCTATCAAAGTTGAAAGCCCCTGAGACATAAACAAAACACAACTGGACATGTATAAAGCATGGTCTTGACTAGCGTCATTTACAAGTTAGGGCCTTCACCATTGACCTTGCACATGCACTGTTTAAACTGTGAACTGGGTTATATCACATGAAAATATCAATGGAAAATGCAACACCTAACAGATAAAATTCATCTTTAGCAACTAGCTATGTGAGAAAAGCATAATTCTGCAATCTCATGACAAAATATGGCATAGAAATTTCTCTCAGTTTGCAAATAAGTAAAGAACATGATTTTCCAGTAATTGATCATGTCAATCATCCAGCGCCCAATGATTAAAATAACCCACTCGCTTTTATGACCACAGGCTTTTATGATTACTTCCGGGTACGGAAGTATTTTGGGTGGCTAAGTTATGGGTTTGTGTCTCTGTCCATCTTAATTGCTTCTTTTGCATGGTGGGTGGGAGGTGATTTGACAGACGATTGACAGGAAGGTCAACCCTGAAGGTGACTGAGCGTGCATCAGGTAAGAATAATTGGGTGGAGGATCTGGAGGAATTCAGGAAGCGGTGTAATACCCGATTAAATTACATCATCACAATCCCCTCCACAGTTGTTATTCAAAACACTTCCCAGATCTACCGAAACCGAAACCGAAAATACTTCACATAGGTCTGAAATCTCTGATTTCTTGTTCATGTATGGAGTGACAGAGCATCACAAAGTTTTTTTTTTAATTTCAAAGAAAAACAAATTTTGGGAAATTTCTTTACCAGTCCTCCCCTTTACGTGCAGGATAACTGGACTGAAAAGAAAGGTACTGTCCGGTAATACAATGCAGCACTGCTACTTATCCTACACAGGTGTATGTTTTTATATTAAAAAAAGAGTTAGCATCTAAAACTGTGAGAAGTCTACAGTAACTGTTACAAAAAGACTACAGACAACTGATTTAAGGCAACAAATTGGCCACTTTAAGATGAAGTGTCATGGTTCAAAATACCACCTGCATATGCAAGTTAGTGCAGGTAAAATTGGTGTCTACATGTACCTAACCTGTACTGTTCCATGTACTGGGTTTACATGTATATAGGTGTACTATGTGGATTTTGTGTATTGACTGGTACCACCTACATTTTGAATGAAGTATAAAAGAAATAATAGCAATGATTTCTGAACAGTGTTAGTGAGATCCAAATTTCTGAATGGTGCAGGTAAAATTTGTCTGGTGCAGGTAATTTTCAATGTTACCTATACTGGTGCAGGTATGCAGAAAAAAGTATTTTGAACCCCGAGGATACTGTTCCACAGTTGTTCTCGGATCTAAGTCTAGTCTAATCCATCCAAAGCCAGCGTTGTGTTGTGACAATTGCTAACATATGGCATTCTCTTTTGTTCTGCTGATAGACCAATATCATACATAATAGTAAATACAATTGTACATCAATACACAAAGAACTTGCATATATTTCCACTTGTCAATTGTGTAAGAGATCTAAAGGCACAAGGTTTGGTGCTTAACAAATTAGGAAATGTTATACATGTATTTACACAGCCAAGCATGCAAATTACCCATCTTGGGTTTGATCTCACCGCAACACATTTACATACGAGCAAAACCAATCTTTTGTTTCGCTTTATGATAAATCTTGTTTCTAGATCTTGCCAAAATAGGTTTAACCAGTGACTCAAAAATGCTACTACATAAAATAAAATGCTTAACAATGAAGCCTATTAAATGCCAAGAAATCTATCTATTAGCATGCAGGGAGTATAACGATGTTACAATGTTACATGCCAGAGAATGCCAGAGAATTCTAATTTGCATGTCTGTAAGAGTTCTTCAATTCGAAGCTTGAACACGGGACAGTATTTCACTCCCCCACAATGTACATGTGCCTTAAATTTACAACATTTAGTGTTTTGCATAACAATGACCACACTGTAGCAGCACTTTTCTTCTGTACTGTTTCATTTGACATGGTGGCACCAAGCTGAGTGAATTTAACCCCAAGCAAGCCCGAAAAGTGACTACTGTGCAATACATAAAGAAACTGTTAATAATATCTTACACAATGGCAGAAAATCTCTAAATTATCATTTGGTTTATCTACAAACAGAGCCACCATGCTAGCAAACTTACAACATGCAGAGATATATTTCAAAACACATCTTATTTTCTCTGAAATTTCTTGTCCACCATACACAACCACCCTAAAAAAAGAAGAAGGAAAACCTACATATAAAATAGCTCAGTCTAAACTGTATCTTTCATCAAGGAATGCTTGCGTTCAGAATTAAAAGTCTGGTCATTAAAGTACACGTTGTTATATGGGAATTAGTATACAGAAAACTTCAATGTCTTCAATAGCACTGTTCATTGGAACACTTCTGGAGCATTTCTTGAAAAAGCAACAAGCAATGTACAGGCATCAGTCTGGATTCGGGAAAGATTTCACCATCAGCCTTATACATGTGAAAACACCATGGCACCAATTTGTACGAAAATTCTGACACAAAAGTTCCTTCACAATTTGAACATCATGAAACCGATACCATTATTCTCGCTATATAAATTGTTTGGCATAGAGTCAAGCTTATATCATCAGGAAAGACTGGAACAACTTACCTCAGTAACTGTCAGTTTAAATACAACCTACCATATAAATTACATCTCAAAAAGTAATCCTTTGAAGCAAATAACATGTTTTTAAGCTACAATTTTGTGCTGTCAGCAGACTTTAACTATTTTCTGTTCCACTCTTATATCACATGTCCTGTAATATCAAATTTTGTTACTTTCAAGATTGGAAAAGTTCTGCTGAAAAATTACATCAAGTATGATCATGACAATGCAGCGTAGAGTGGTCATCTCAATTCCACTGTTTATGCTAGCGCTGTATCAATTATACTGAGGTAACCACTTGTGCATGTATACTAAACTGACAGTATTATCATCCCATTGTAGCAGGTCAGAATATACCCCCGGCCAAAATGTACCCAGGTACATTCTGCCCGGGGGTATATTCTGGCCTGCTACACCTGATTATCCTCATATTAGCTGTTAAATTTGTTTGGCCAGTCTTTTATTAGCAGCTGTGCAAGTATACTGTGTATTATATCTCATACAAAAGTCCCAAAATTAATGCCAAATTTTAATATCTATTTTACTCCTAATGTTACAGTCAGGGAATGTCAGAAAGTACAGTTTCTCATAGAAATTATTTTTTGATACATCTTGTTTATATTGAACGTTCCCGATTTATACCTACCACCTGGGTAGTTAGGTTGCAGTCATGGCTATAGAAAATTACATGTATGTACCATAATCTATCTATTATCAATACAATTATCATAAAGCAGTTCACTGATACCCTTAAAGGAACGCAACACAAAATTTCAAATTCATTATTTTCCAGTAGTCTACACATTAAAAAGTTGATATGTTTCAATTTTTACATTAGTCCGCCAAATAATTACCCTGTGCACGCGTTTGAACTTCACGCTCTCCTAGCTCGCCCGCCACGATGGCAATGATTAATGCTTTGCTCTGACGTCTTCGTTCCAAACCCGCTTATTTGCATATGACAGTCTAGTGATCTCCCAGTGGCACTGCCAATATGCAAATAAGTGGGTTCGGAACGGAGACGTCAGAACAAAGCATTAATCATTGCCATCGCGGCAGGCGAGCTAGGAGAGCGCGAAGTTCAAACGCGTGCACAGGGTAATTATTTGGCGGACTAGTGTAAAAATTCAAACATATCAACTTTTTAATGTGTAGACTACTGGAAAATAATGAATTTGAAATTTTGTGTTGCGTTCCTTTAAACGTGCAGGCCAGAGGAAATACAGTACTTTGCCAGCCTGCAACTTTCACAGAGCTTTTTGAAGAATTTTCATCTGATGTTGTGACTCCTCATTTCTTTGCTGAGCACACCTTTAATCTTTGTTGTTCTGAAGACAAAAAAAAGATAACTTCATTAATTTATACATACTAATATATCATAAGCATCTTCTAAATTGGCAATGAATGGGGAGTATGACTGTGTAATTCATGTGAGTAACGTATCCCAGGGGCGGTATGCATCTTCTGCAGTTACATTTAAAACAACTGAAAACTAGAAAGGTAACATTTGCAAAGCAAATGCATAATGTTTACCTTTGCATATGGTCTGCTCTGTTAATTCTTACTCAAACACATTCATATATATGGTCAGACAGGAGTCTAAATCCCTCCTGCTATAAAATTGCAACATGATGTAACACAACACCAGTTACCATGGTAACAGTCTGGTTCAGGTCATTGACCAGGTCAGAGGTCACTGTTTTGAGAAGAGGAAGAAGAAACGTAGCAAAAACAATATGTTTTCCTTCGGTAAACATAAAAAGTTAGAAATCAGAGGTTTCAGACTTCCAGGATCGAGGTATATAATCCTCTGCTTCCTGAATTCTCCCATGTCACCATATCACATTCCTGCTGGCTCCTGGCCAGATCCTGAGACCTTCATGTTCACCCCATTTCCACTGTCTGACCCTTTATGACCTCCTTTCAATCTTCCCCCACCCATGTGCTGTCAACCTACTCTGTCCAGACAAACAGAAAACATAAACCCACAGCTCAGCAACCAAAAACAATACTTCCGTACCCCGAAGTAAAAAGAAGAACCGAATCGTGATAATTTCCAAGTGATATTTTTTTAATGCATGACCTGTATGCCCCAAAAATATCGAATGTTTTCCCACCAAATTTTTTCACTGAAAGTCCTTAACTGTACACAAATACATGCAGAAGGTGTGCAAGGAGTTAAAGGGGGGCAAGACTAAATTTTTTTAGTCCACTGCAGTATGATAAATATACCACAAAGTACAATTCGTACTTGTTTTACATTAGTCCATGACAGATTAGCGTTGTTACACCATTTCAAACTCGCACCTTTAATCTAATTTAATCGGTGAGGTCTCACGTCCTTTGACCCTTGTGACGTCAGGGTGCAGCCACCACGCATCTCACAGCACTAGTATCCTGCACACTGACGTCACAAGGGTCAAAGGTCGTGAGACCTCGCCGATTAAATTAGATTAAAGGTGCGAGTTTGAAATGGTGTAACAACGCTAATCTGTCATGGACTAATGTAAAACAAGTAAGAATTGTACTTTGTGGTATATTTATTATACTGCAGTGGACTAAAAAAATTTAGTTTTGCCCCCCTTTAAACAACATGTACCTCAGTTGTTACATCACAACACAGCAGCTAGTCTTCCTGGTCCCTACCACCTCTTGTACCGGGCTCCTGAACCTCTGCATGGGGGGGTCCAGGGAGCCCGTTGTGTTAATGTACGGGTACGCCGCGTTGTCACCTCCGTTCTGATTGGACACGCCCAGACTGGGAGTCCTGGAGCCTTGGTCGCTACTGTTACTGTTTCCTTCGCTGGAGAAGGCACTGCTTAACTGCTGTCTTAGCGCCAAGGCTCTTTGTCGCTTCAGCTCGGCGAGAGTCTGCGGCGCGCCGTTGCTTTTCGGCTTGCCCGACACCAGCTGGTATTTGTCTGACTTGAAGGCGTCCAACATGCTCCTGAGCGCGGAATCTCGGTTCCCGTTCCGACTCCTGTCCCCCTCCCGGTTTTCCTTGTTCTCGTCCGACACGACGCGGTTCTGTGATGCCGGAGAAACGGTGTTCGCTGTTTCTGGAGGCTGCACTGCATTGGCAGGGGGCGCTTCTGCAACTGCTGCAGTAGATACTGTGTTAGCTGGGGATGTGGGGGTCCCGGGGGTGACTGCAGCTGTAGAGACTGCAGAGGTTACTGCACGGGCAGGGGAGGAAGGCCTCTCACCGCTAGCGTGAGAGGATTCAGTCCTGTGTGGCGAAGACTGCGCATCTTGCGACGTGTTATGGGAGTCCTCTGGTTCGGTGACCGTGACGGTCGGTACTCCGGGTTCCATGTTTACTGTGACGTCGTCAATGTTTGTCTCCTCCTAGTGATCAGAAATTAACACAGTTTGAGAAATCATAAATTAAACTGGTTCTCAAGCCAATGTTTTCAAAAGCATATACTCTCCACATGTTGTTAACCTTTCCCCTGCTGATATAGCTTTTTGACACCAAATTCACCTTGGTAAAGGGGTTAGGCAACAGGTGAAAGGTTAACTTCTAGCCAAACTGTAAACAAGGATGTGGAATTTAGCCAAAAACAGTCATTCATTCAATCCTTTCCTTTAATTATTGCATCCATTCATCCATCTGTCCATCCAGTCATATGCATCCATCTGTCCATCCAACCAACCATCCATCCATCTGTCCATCCAACCATCCATCCATCCATCTGTCCATCCAACCAACCATCCATCCATCTGTCCATCCAACCATCCATCCATCCATCCATCCATCCATCTGTCCATCCAACCAACCATCCATCCATTTGTCCATCCAACCATCCATCCATCCATCTGTCCATCTAACCATCCATCCATCCATCTGTCCATCCAACCATCCATCCATCCGTCCATCCAACCATCCATCCATCCATCTGTCCATCCAACCAACCATCCATCCATCTGTCCATCCAACCATCCATCCATCCGTCCATCCAACCATCCATCCATCCATCTGTCCATCCAACCATCCATCCATCCATCTGTCCATCCAACCATCCATCCATCCATCTGTCCATTCCAACCATCCATCCATCCATTTGTCTATTCCAACCATCCATTTATCGTTATCCATCCATCTATGCATCCATCTGTCCATCCATTCATCCATCCATCCATCTGTCCATCCAACCATCCATCCATCCATCTGTCCATTCCAACCATCCATCCATCCATCTGTCCATCCAACCATCCATCCATCCATCTTTCCATCCAACCATCCATCCATCCATCTGTCCATTCCAACCATCCATCCATCCATCCATCTGTCCATCCAACCATCCATCCATCCGTCCATTCCAACCATCCATTCATTGTTATCCATCCATCTATGCATCCATCTGTCCATCTATGCATCCATCTGTCCATCCATTCATCCATCCATCCATCCATTCATCCATCCATCCATCCATCCATCCATGCATCCATCCATCCATTATGCCATCCATCCATCCATCCCTCCATTCATCCATCCCTCCTCCATTCATTCCTCCCTCCCTCCCTCCATCCATCCCTCCATCCATCCATCGATCCATCCATCCATCCATCCATCCATTCCCCCATCCATCCCTCCATCCATCCCTCCATCCATCCATCCATCCATCCATTCCTCCATCTCTCCATCCATCCATCCATCCATTCCCCCATCCATCCATCCATTCCTCCATCCCTCCCTCTATTCAATTCCTCCCTCCCTCCATCCATCCATTCCTCCATCCTCCATCCATCCATCCATCCATTCCTCCATCCATCCCTCCCTCCCTCCCTCCATTCATTCCTCCATCCATCTATCCATCCATCCACCCATCTGCAATTGTACATTACCAATACACAACTCAGAACTGACCAGCCGTGTGTCTACTGCATCCTCCACTCGTGCCAGCAGGGCTTTCCCCTCCCCGCGGGACTCTCGCCTCATCATCTCTTCCCGTTCCCGTACGCTGCTCTTACGCATGGCACTGCTGCTCGGACAAACAACAAATGTTGACAAGAAATCAGAGCAGGGGTCGAAATACCCCTCTGTGTGCAACTTGGTGCAAGTAAATTTGGTATCATGCAACTAATTTTTTGCCAGTATGCACCGCGGTGCAAGTTTGCTTTATCCGGGTTAATACTACCACTGGTACCAGTACCTGTAGAAATACCCAATAAAGAACTGGAAAGGGAACAAAACCAGAATCCATGAAGTTTTTATCAAAGTTACTACATGTACTTTTGGTAACAGTGTTCGTTTTATTTTGGGGGGGTGCAACTATTTTTCTTCTGGTGCAAGTATTTTTTTTTTCATCTGCACCAGTGCAAGTTGGCCCCAAAATCTATTTCAACCCCTGCAGAGATTTCAGACGTCTGGAAAGTCTTTTGGATTTTTGCGTATTGGAGCTGTGGGGATTGCATGATGTAATTCAATCATGTATTACACCACTTTTTGTGTGACTAATGTGAGCTTGAAACAAACAAACTTACAAGCAGCCACCCAAAACAATACTTTTGTCCCCCGAAGTAACAAGGTTTTATTTATTTTTATTTATGCTTACTTTACCCAGGGTAGACCAGCTCAGTGACTTTGCATTGCTTTACAGTAGTGCCCTAGACAGGTAATGCATACACATAAATGCAATTCAAATAAAAGAAAATAAATAATCAAACACTTATTAATAAACTAACAAGAATTCGGAGACCTCATATCTCCATGAAATATGGTTTCCTCAACACAAATTTCATATATTTGATATGTGAAAGTCAAATCCGTTGGCAATGTTTCATTTCAATATATTATCATTAATTATGCAAGTGACCTCTACATTAACATAATATATGCATGGTGATGTTAACTTTTAACTACCTTACACATGTCAGAAGTATGAAATTCCCATCATTTACCACTAAGGACACATAGAATTTTCATATCAATTATGCAAATTAGGTCCATATTGCATAATTGGTATCTGTTCAGATATTCTACCTGTGATAGATTATACACATTACATGTATGAAAGTCCTATTATGTAAAACACTGGAATTACAGACTTTCCTCATTAATTATGCAAATTAAGTCCTCATTTGAATAATTTTCATTTAATTATGTACATCTCTGTGTAAGCTACCTACATACAAAAAACCATGAAAATACGTCGCTTCTTTCTGGACTTATCTGCTCTGGCCAGAAACCCCCCTGCAGTTCCAGCACAAGCTGCTAGGGGGACCAAACCCACACCACTTATTCCTGACAGGAAAAGCTATCTGCCACCAAAAAATCAAGACCATAGCAGGTTCAGGACAAAAGACACAAAAACCGGAAGTTCTGCTGCAGTACCACGGTCAGCCACCAGGAGGCCTGGATTTGACCTTGACCTTTGTCTTCCTAAGACCTACCTACATACAAAATATCATCACAATCCATAAAGGCGTTCTTGTGTTATGCTGACCAGAAATTTGCGGAAACACACACACATACACACAGACAGACACACAGACAGACAGACCCAAAACAATATCTCCATTTTTCATGGAGATAATAATTTTTAGCTGATGTTTTATTTTTGGTACCTCCAGTTGGCTCTGGTGACATCAAGACTGTGTGATGATCAAATTTTTGCCAGATGCCTTGCTCTGAAATTGTTTAGTGCCTGTTTTTAGGAACTTGTGGCTTGCCGTACCTTTTCCTCCTGCTAGTGCTGGCACTGGAGTTTTTCCTGAGGGCAGCTCGCCACCGATCCTGGGCCTTCCTGGCGGCAGCCTTGGTCTTCCACTCCTCCAGTCTCGTCCTGATGTTCTCATCCTCGGTTACTTCTGTTAGAGAAATAACAAGAAATTTTTTACTTTCAGGAAGTGTTTTAGGTTTTCAAGAACGTATAGCACCTATGGAAAGGGTTGTATCATGATATTACACCCTGAACATACTCCCTACCAGCTTTTTGACCTCGTGTCATGTGGCCTGTCTTTCTCCAATCATGTGGCCTGATGATGCAATGTCTGGAACCCAAACATACAAACTCCCCCTAAACCAATGCCACCCAAAACAATACTTCCATCCCGGAAGTAACCACCAATCAGTTAGTAAGATTTTTGAAAATGAAAATGATAACTGATCTCAAACCAGTTTAGCTCAATGAAGATAGGAAAGACGGACAATATAGATGGATTTATAATTGTATGGGAAATTCCCCTAGCTCTTTTCAACAAGCTTACAATGTACAGTGGACCAAGGCTTAACACCCTGTCTTAAGGACTGCGACCCTTTCAAATAGTGTGCATGTTGGGTGACTATTTGCTACCATGGCCAACAGGTACAACTTATTGTAACACTCGACACTGTTATGCACTGTTAAAGTATAACATCTAGGGTCAGAAAGTAATGAACTTTTGTCTACAAGTCAGTAGGTGTTACTTTCTGACCCTAGTACACATAGTCATGCAGAATCCATAGATGTCATACTTTTACAATACATTAACAATACCTTGTACCTGTTGGCCACGATAATTTGTTTTATATCATACCCGGGCGGCGATACAGTGCTCCCGGCCGTGTTGTATTCTCCTGTACGACCGGGTGTATAAACCAGGCTTCCATAGAACGATTCGAACGCGTTTCGCCCCAACCGTGTGCGCCGCTTTCGAAAATTTGAATACAAGATTCGGACGTTGGAATGGATGTTGTTGCAGTTTTTTTGTTTAGGGACACCAACTTTTCGCTCATTTCGCCTTGAAAGACGTGTTTCCTAAGGTGGGTATGATATAAATAGTCTAAGAATACAACACGGTGTATTCCGCATCACCCTCGGTCTCGGCCCTCCCGCGAGTCGGATCGCGGTCGGGCCGATACCTCGGGCAATACGGAATACACCGCGGCCGTGTTGTATGCTTTATGTATCCTACAGCAATGATGCACTTACCCATAGGTGTCTCTCCCCAGTTTGTTTTTGCATCCAAGTCAGCCCCGTTGGACAGCAGCAGATCCACAAGTTCAGGCTGTCAACATAATTATTACAAATAACTTTATCAGAAGTTCTAACACAGATACAACCTGTCAGTGCATGCATCATCATGGTGACTGTGTTTCGTGTTTGAAATTACTACAGTTTTTTTGTGTTGGAATTTACAACTCAAACCTGTTTCATAATGCCTTCTAATATAAAACTGTATATATTCGACATGGTTCAAACCTTTATTTACTGTACAGGTAGACTCTCGTAATTGATAGATCACCAACTTGTCTTGTTTGTGCTCATTTTTTTACCCACTTTGTAATCATGTATTGTATTTTGTCGTTATGTTTTATTCTTGTTTTTATATTTGTGTTTTTGAGTAGAAGGCGTCATATAAGCAACTGTGCTTCCTGCCCAATACTCATTAAACATATGTGAATAAATAAAATGCCTTCTATGAACCCAGATGAACTTTCAAGCTAGAACGTTCCTTACCTGTGACCAGTAGGCTGCTGCATGGATAGGCTGCCAGCCGTCCTTGTCCCTAATGTCCACAGACACGTGATGGTCCAACAGGAACTCTGCTACTCTCTCATAACCATTGGCAGACGCAATGTGCAACTGCAAACACATCAACTCATTGATCACTGGTAACAGGATTTCACTTTGACATTCACAAAACTGTAATACTTTCAACATCATGTTTATACTTTTATATCATACCTGGGCGGTGATACAGTGCTCCCGGCCGTGTTGTATTCTCCTGTACGACCGGGTGAATAAACCGGGCTTCCATAGAACGATTCGAACGCGTTTCGGCCCAACCGTGTGTGCCGCTTTTGAAAATTCGAATACAGGATTCGGACGTTGGAATGGATGTTGTAGCAGTTTTTTTGTTTAGGGACACCAAATTTTCACTTATTTTGCCTTGAAAGACGTGTTTTCTAAGGTGGGTATGATATACATTAATGTAAATAGCATACAACACAGTGTATTCCGCATCACCCTCGGTCTCGGCCCTCCCGCGAGTCGGATCGCGGTCAGGCCAATACCTCGGGCAATACGGAATACACCGTGTTGTATGCTCTATTTACTATTGCTCTGTTGTATGCATACCTGGGCGGTGATACAGTGCTCCCGGCCGTGTTGTATTCTCCTGTACGACCGGGTGTATAAACCGGGCTTCCATAGAACGATTCGAACGCGTTTCGGCCCAACCGTGTGTGCCGCTTTTGAAAATTCGAATACAGGATTCGGACGTTGGAATGGATGTTGTAGCAGTTTTTTTGTTTAGGGACACCAAATTTTCACTTATTTTGCCTTGAAAGACGTGTTTTCTAAGGTGGGTATGATATACATTAATGTAAATAGCATACAACACAGTGTATTCCGCATCACCCTCGGTCTCGGCCCTCCCGCGAGTCGGATCGCGGTCAGGCCAATACCTCGGGCAATACGGAATACACCGTGTTGTATGCTCTATCTATTTCACAAGGAATTGTTCTCACTTAGAGCTTTCGACTAGTCACTGAGACTGGTCTTCTTCAATAGACTGACCCAGTGAGACTTGTCACATGGCTTCTCTGAAGTGTGAGAATAATGGACACTGAACAAGACTACTTCCTGAGGAGGGTGAAAGAGGCTAATGTACATCAGGGCCAGGCTTTTATCTAGGATTTTTTTGTTGGGTGTCCATTTTTTTATTGTATGCTATAAGGTACATTCAAGCTTTTTAGGGGGCTTTTAAAGTTTTTGTGAAAGTCATAATGCTCTCAAACACTATTTTGTACTTCCTGCATTTTGAAGTGGAAATTTTGAGGAATACAGCCAGGTTTTTTTTCCCTTCGTTACTTCATTTTTGTATTCACAGACTAAGGCTGAAGGGAGGCATGAGGGCATGGCAGAGGTTAGGAGTGGAAAAAAATAGGGTGTCCTACCAAAAAATAGGGTGTCCAATTTCTCATTATTTTCAATACAGGGTGTCCAAAAGACACCTGGACACCCCCCTAGCTAAAAGCCTGATCAGGGCCCATCACCCATCACTCAACCGCGACGGTGGGGACGGTGTTGATGGCAGTTTCCGTTTAGGACGGACAGGGAGGCGTCAGACGGGCAGAGACAGCATCCAAGACACCGTTCGCCCTCCGGGACACTTTCATTTTTCACCCAAGAAGTCTCACTGGGTCAGTTAATTGAAGAAGACCAGAGTGACTGGTTGAAAGCTCTGGGTGAGACTGAACAATATCTAGGGTTGGAACAAAAGTTTTTATTAACTTTAAAGGAACACAACACAAAATTTCAAATTCATTATTTTCCAGTAGTCTACACATTAAAAAGTTGATATATTTCAATTTTTACATTAGTCCGCCAAATAATTACCCTGTGCACGCGATTGAACTTCACGCTCTCCTAGCTCGCCCGCCGCGATGGCAATGATTTATGCTTTGCTCTGACGTCTCCGTTCCGAACCTGCTTATTTGCATATTGGCAGTGCCACTGGGGGATCACTGGACTGTGATATGCAAATAAGTGGCAGACTAATGTAAAAATTGAAATATATCAACTTTTTAATGTGTAGACTACTGGAAAATAATGAATTTGAAATTTTGTGCTGTGTTCCTTTAAACCATCCTCCCATTGGCAGGGCCACCACACTCATTCTTCGGCACTGGCCCTGCCGATATGGCAGCTGTAACCGCCTCCAGGACCCAATTCCGGGGACACGCTCTCAGCCAATCAGCTATCACAGAGAATATCTTCAACGCACTTTTCATTAAATATTCATGAGCTGACCTAGAAATTACAACCAATCACGTTGTCTCTTACATTGGCTTCTTGGTTAACAAATGAAAACAAACATGGCGGAGTGCCAAATAAGGCAAGCTCATGAATATTTATATCTCCTGGGTCCTGGAGGCGGTTACAGCTGCCATATCGGCAGGGCCAGTGCCGAAGAATAAGTGTGGAGGCCCTGCCAATGGGAGGATGCTTTAAACAAGACTTACTGGAGTCGCTCCTTCCTTGTCTGTGAACTCCAGGTCCATCCCCTGGTTGGCACGGTCCTTCAAGTCGTCCAGCATGGTCTGCTCACGGCCCCCCCGCAGCCGCTCGATCTGGTCCTGGGTAACGCCCTTCTGCGCCATGACGGACTCGATGTAGTCCAGCGCCGTCTCGTCCTCACAGATGTCGTACGGCATGTTCCCGTCCGCGTTCACTGCTAACACATCTGCACCACTGGGAGGAGGATCGACACATTGATTAAGGCCATACTGACCCAAAACATCTACAGCTCCATTGTTCCCGTCCACTCTACCCACAAATATTCAACTAGATTTTCCAATTCTTGTAGTTTCAAACTACCTAAACCGAAAACAAACAGCAACAAGACGCCATAGGCGACAATTCTCCGTGAAATTTTATAATTTGCAGATTGAGAGGTGGTATTGGCACTGGCATGCCTGCAGACAACGTATAAAATTGCATGCCGATTGAACAAAGGGGACCGTGGGTTTTAGCTGCAAACACGGAAAAACGGGTACCGCTCAAGTCAACGTTAACTCCAGGACTGTCTACAGGGAACACTCGCATATTAGCGCGACTGGCCATACACCGCGACTGGCCAAGCCCAGACCCTGCAATTAGTAACAGTTGCACATCAATCCGGCCGAAAGCATTGCGTAACACAGGCTACTTCTTCCTATATTCAGCGCCGTGTTTCCAGAGAATAATACTGGGAAACGATTACTTTTCTTGTTTTGAACGCATAAACATAGATGTACGCTAATCTAGTATACCTGCCATGGCCAGATTATCTAAAGATGTGTGTATTCTGTGTACAATCTACAGAAATGTACATCAGGTCCAATCATCCGATTTTCACGTTTCAGTTTTTTGGACTCGGTCATCGGTATTAACATTAAATTTTTCCTAATGTTGACCTCTGACCACCCCACATATCCGTCCCCATCAGCCCCGCCCCGACTTACTACCGGTGACATAAACGGACGACAACATTTCAACGACATGGGGATGTTTCGAAAATAACCATTTACTCCAATATCAAAACAGCTACGGTAAAAATAAAAAGACGTGCATCATCCCGGACATAATGCAACACCACATGCGAAATTACACAGAAATGCGACGTACGGAAGAATGCGTTTTGGCTGCGAACATCTTCCAAAAAACTTGGCATCTCTTAACCATGGGCAAAAACATCTGGAACCACTTATAAAAACCACCCCGTATCTGCATGAAGTTCCACCCCCCCCACTGCTATTCCAAACAACGCGTTTTTCTGGACCATTCCAATTCACCTCGTAATTGTAGGGGTGCGTTTGCAATATTACATTGACCGCGAAAGCAGCAACGGCAAAAATACACATTCGTGCATCAACACGGGCATGCCCGCAGACGGCGTATAAAATTGCGTGCCGATTACACAAAGAGAACCCAGTGTTTTGACTGCGAACATGAAAAATCAGCCGATTACAACACTCCGTCCGGAGGTCCTGACCTCCTTCACGGAGTAAAAAGCGAACATTTCTCTCTTTGACCCTTGTGACGTCAGGGTGCAGCCACCACGCATCTCACAGCACTAGTATCCTGCACCCTGACGTCACAAGGGTCAAAGGACGTGAGACCTCACTGATTAAATTAGATTAAAGGTGTGAGTTTGAAATGGTGTAACAACGCTAATCTGTCATGGACTAATGTAAAACAAGTAAGAATTGTACTTTGTGGTATATTTATTATACTGCAGTGGACTAAAAAAAATTTAGTTTTGCCCCCCTTTAAAGCTAAACTTTCAACCACTATGGAATCTACCAACACAGATGAGCTTTCATTCTAATAGTGATGCTCACTTGTTGATGAGGTAGCGGACCAGGTTGATATGTCCACAGGTGGCGGCTGCATGGAGGGGAGTCCACAGCTCACAGTCCACAGCGTTCACGTTAGCACCGGCCTCCACCAACACTTTCATCATCTCCTCACTACCTTCTATACAGCACTGCGGACAGGACACAACAGTGTCACATATTATATCAGCAGTCACAAATTAAACATTGAAACAGGTAGATATTACAATGTAGCCCCTGATCAAAGATTTTGTTGATTTTGTCCAGAACAAATTGAAGATGAATTTCACTTTGTTATAGAATACACTAGATATAATGTTTTACGTAATAAGCTATTCACATTTCTATATCAAGTACAACAAATTTCAAAAGACTCGATGTTAGAGACAGATTTGAATACTAGTATATCTTTACATGCAATAACTCCTACAATGTAAAAATAGGCAAATATATAAAAGATTGCTTTGCTATTAGAAAAAATACCAAAACTCATGATTAACCACACTCAACTGTTACACTATATTAGGTTTTATTCTATACTTTTTTGTACTTCGTCCAATATATACAATGTAGTTGTTGCCATACTTTGTACTCTGTACAATTGTCGTGCAATAAAGTTTTCAGTTTCAGTTTCATATAACACTGAAGTCTAAAACAATATTGCAGCGTACGAAATACTAGGTTGCCCAGTTACACTGTGCAACCATATTTTGCTTGGTTCAACCTATTTCTACACGCAGGTAGCCCATTGCACTACCTAGAGTTTGTGGTACGGATGCCCCTTTCTTCCCTTGCGAACTGTTTATTGAGAAGTTTCCATGTAAGAACTCAAGAAAGGAGAAACAACTCTTTGTCAGAAATATGTAAATACACGTTGCATTCTAACGAAGTTATTCATAATGTAGAAGTGGGCAACCTGGAATTTTGATGGGCAACCTAGCTTTTATCCTAGGTTGCCACTGGGCCACCTGCCTCAAAAAAGTATTTCGTACACTGTACTGGTATCATTATTTTAAAAACATTAGTCTGAGAGTATTGTCTTGGGTGGCTGAGTTGTGGGTTTGCCTGTATACTTGCATTTGTCCAGACACTGAGTAGTAGTTTGACAGGATGTGTGTGGGGGGGGGGGAGATTGAAGGACAGAATGACAAAGCAAAAGGTCAGACACTGGACCTCTCTGACGATGAGTCCATTCGTAAACAAACTCGGCATATGTACAGCAAAGCTAATTCTCTTATTCGCAAATTTGGTCACTGTACACCTGCGGTAAAACGCATTCTCTTCATAGCACACTGTAGTGCGATGTATTGCGCACAGCTGTGGTCCAGTTACAGATCTGGTACCATGCATAGGTTACGAGTTGCCTACCATGACGGCCTCAAAATCCTACTGTCTCAGCCGAGAAGTACGAGTAACAGCGAACTATTCGTGCAGTCGCGGGTGGATACATTCGACGCCAGGCACCGGAAGCTGTTGTGTTCATTCAGCTCCCGGTTGTTAGGATCTGAAAATGTTATTATAAAACTATTGCTCCGCTCGGAGGCATTCTCGTCCAGCCTGTTCTGGATACATTACTGTAGATTGACCCACCCACCGTAAGGGGGCCTTCTTGCGGCAGTCTCTTTCTTTATATATTCTGTACATAGCTCAATGTCTTTATTTTTTAGATGTCTTTGTGTTATGTCGCGTGTTTTTTTATATGGACCACTGTGTCTGAAATAAACAATAATAATAATAATAGGGTGAACTTGAGAGTAGGTTGACAGCATGTGGGTGGGGAAGATTGACAGGCAGAATGAAAGGTCAAAAGGTCAGACACTGGACATAGGATAAACTTGAGAGTATGTTGACAGCATGTGGGTGGGGGAAGATTGACAGGCATAATGACAGGACAAAGACATAGGGTGAACTGGTTGACAGCATGTGGGTGAGGAAAGATTGACAGGCAGAATGACAGGTCAAAAGGTCTGACATTTGAACATTTAACTACAAGTGAGAAAATTGCTTTTTGGAATACTAATTTTAAAATACATCACAGACTTTGTATCTACAATGGCTCATAACTTACACATTTTAAAGACAGTTAAACACAGTGTTCGAAATATTTTTTTGAACCAGGTAGCACGGTGTGCACCTTTGAGTTCAGCAGTACATATTTTCAGGTTGCGTGGTGTGCTACCTGAGTCAGGGAGCAACTAGCACACAAGAAAATCAGGTAGCAATTGCTAGTGTGCTAGTGGGTATTTCGAACACTGTAACAGCACTATGGTACATATATTTTTAATATTCATTGCTTAATTCTTACTACAACAATAGAAAAAGGTTATAAAGGAGGTAATTTTCCATTCCTTACCTGATGTAGGGGGGTTAGGCCATCACTGTTGGTCATGTCTGGACTCACACCAGATTTTAGCAACTCCGCAACTATTTATCAATAAAGCACAAGAACAGTGTTTTGAAAAACATAGAATCTGTTGAAATAGTATAGCAAGACAGCAATCGAAAAACAGAAATTTGTTGAACTCTTTGAAGGAGAGCAATTCTTTGCCTGAATGCCAGCCCTTTTAGCTTTTATATAATATACGCTTGGTCCCTGCCAAAAAGACCCACACATATTCTATCCATCTGATGATTGGATGACCCAATACCGCCGCTCAGGTCTGGCCAATCAGAATGCCTGTTCAAATTCTGAACAAATACTCAAATGACAGACTATGTGCGGGACCAGTCTTTTTGGCAGGGAAGAAACTGTATAAAATTGGTAGTAAATTGAAGATTGTATATATGTATATATTGTGTATGTTGATGTATATACATGTTGAATGTATTGTTACGTTTTATGTGTATACTCTCTCCTGGAAGAATAGCTGTCACCCTCGGGTGGGCAGCTAAAGGAGAGTTTTAACTCAATAAATTCAATAAACTCAACCGAGCGTACCAAAGCTAAAAAGGCTGGCATTCAGGCTAAAGAAATCCAGGCCGGCAATTCTTAGTTGGGGGCCCGCATGGAGGGGTCCCGACAACGCTCTGCGCTAAATTTCGAGAGCCGGCTACGTATTACGCTGAATTCAGGAAATCTCTCGATTACGTTCTACGGTAAATTCCGGGGCACTACAACGCATTACGTAGAATTAAACGGCGAATTACGCTCTACGGAAAATGCACCGATTACGCTCTACGTTGAATTAGAGCGGTCCGTCTACGCTCTACGTAAAATTAAAACGGCCGGTTACGCTCTACGGAAAAGGGCATGCGGGGCCCCTTAGTAATACCTTCTTGAACATCGTCTCTTGCTGCGGAGTCCAGGAGTGTGACTGTGTCCACAAACTTCAGTCTTTTCTTGGACTTCTCCTGTTTTGGCACATCCTTTCTCTTCTTGCTCTTCTTGTCCAACTCCTTCTGCCGGTGGGCCCACTGCTTCATCTGCTGCGAGCGGCGCTTCTTGGCGTGTGCCAGACGATCGGTGGCACTCAGACGCTCCAGGAGTGGCATTTCTGCCACTAGTTCCATGTGGTCCGCCATGGTCCCGCAAAAGCTGATCAAACAACTGGAGCTACTTTAGGTCCTGACTGCTTCACCTGTTGGCATAAACGTCATATTTTTAGATTGTTAAATAACATAAGGCCACACCAATTTAATTTGTTGCTTCTCAGATTCGCCTCTTCATTTTTTTCTGATTTGCAAAAAAAAAAAAAAAAATTCTGGTTCTGCATCAACTCAAAAATGCACAATTTTGCCTCCAACAGTTGTAGAAAGTCCTTTTCTTCCTACTTGTTACAGTTGTTACATCTACCAATGCAGTGGTTTGATTAAAAGTTCAAAATTCATTGTTTAAATTTTAACCCAGTCTTTTGTGTTGACTTCATGGCATCTATTCTAGTATTTGGGGCTATAATAGGATGCCCAGGCCTGTTTTTATTTTTATTTTTTTTCGCCCTGTCGCTTCATATTTTAATCCGAGAAGCAACAAATAAAATTGGTGTGGCCTAACGGGAAAAAAAATGTTACTCATAATGACCTAATAAATTAGCTAATAGATGACCATCATCTCAGATTAATGATATTGAATTTGATGAGACTACATTCATTTTCTACTTTTTGTTACCAACCTTTTAATATAGAAGTTAGCACCTCTACATATACATATGTAAGCACCACCTGGCCAATATGACCACTTTTTTGTGATCCCTTAGATAATTTTCCCATTGACACAAGCATGAAGAATCCAGTGTCTACATAGTGACCGCATGTCCACTACAATCATATTTTGTCGGCCTCCTAAGTTGTCTTCTAATGGGCAGTTTTTAATGTATTTTGTAATACTGTAAATCACCTTATGTTCACAGTTACTGTAGCAAAAGTTTGCAGTCTGAGAAAAATGGACATGTTTGCGGAACTATATACTACATTCGCGGTGGCGGCAGGTGCAGCAAAAAGAAAGTCGGCCAATTATTTCTTCACGGTAATGATAAGTTCACGGTACAGAAGTGACCGCGAAAACCGTGAATATAAAAGTACCCGCGAAAAAATCCTGATTTACAGTATTCTAGTTTGTTTCAAAATTGATCATACCATTTCCACCTAAATTGTCACACTTAGCCCTAGCAGCCGTTCTCCAGAAACCGATAAAAAGCGTACAAAATCCGCCCCCTCAGTATACACAAAGGCCCATCCCCTGAACATATGAAAAGGTGGCCGGCTAAGCTCTAGCTCAGCCCCTTTTGACCTGTATAGACACAATATGTGGGTGTAGTAAGATTCCTCCCTTAAACTAAACAAGGTTACACAGGGAACAATGGTGTTTGGAGCCTCACCCTGTAACGCAGTACTAGATAAACTGGATGGAAACAGAAGTCATCAAAGGACTGGGACATGATTATGTAAACAGGTCAGGTCATTATATAGGCAAAACCATATAGCATGATGGCAGAACATACTGCACCTGCGCAAAACCCTGATTTTTCACGTTTTTCGTTGGATGTTTGGTCAACGTTGCATCAAAATTTGGCCTGTTGCAGACGATATCCTTTCCTATACAACATCTGAAAACTACAGACAGGCTGTCAACCTTATATGCTCTAATTCTTGTTTATATGAGACGTTCTGCCAAAGTGCTATGTACAATACAAATTACGGGTTTTGCGCAGGTGCAATACGTTCTGCCGACGTGCTAAACCAAATAACTAAAGCACAATTACAAATTTACAGTGTACAATGGTAGCAAGATATACATTGTAACAAGTGTTGGACACGGACTTTTTTCACTGATTATAATAAGTATTTAACTTAAGAAGGGGTTATCAGAAGGTGAGCCAACCTAAGTAATAAATTACAATTACTCTCAAAGTCCTAATTGCACAAGGGCTCGAAATGCTAGGTGCATATGTATGCATTTTTGTACGCAATATACATATAAAACTGGGTTAACCTAATTTTTAACTGTTTGTGCACTGGTACACTTCGACATTTGTTTAGGGTTATGTACGAAAAAGTACTATATTGTAGTATGCTACAAGTGACTCAGAAAAAATTATAAAACCAGTATGTATTATATAATGCATTTTTCACAAGTAACTGCAAAACTGTTAAAGGAAACACAGTTATAAATAGTCAAACAAAAAATTAGATTTTATATAAATAATATGGTATACTTTTTTTCTGTAGTAATATTCAGAGTAGGATCTTATACACAAAAATGCGGCTTATGATAGACGTGTAATACGATTTAGTTTCGTTCAACCATAGTTCATACCACAGACAAGGACAGTCCAAATATTTACACAACCTTAATCATTCTCACATTTATTACATACTATTACTACTGCCTTAACATCAAACACTATTTAATCTCAACCAGAGAGTAAGACACACACCGGCTTCCAGTTTCTATCAAACACACTGCGGTCTTAACAAACATCACTACAACAACGTTAATGTATTATTAGACTGATTAAAAAAAAAACAAGCTATTCATGAAACAGATTATGGTAATCCTGTCTCTTTCCCAGAAATTTGGGTCACCCACATAAGGACTCCTGGAAAAGGAATTGTGTTGGCAAGCACTAACTGTATTCTGACTGTACCTAGCCTCCATATTAGGCCTTCCTAATTCAGGTGCTTATGGACAGTAGAATTTCACAGGACCAGTGAGTGAGCCACAGTAAGTAGGGCTTGAAATACTTTTTTCTGCACACCTACACTGGTGCAGGTAACATTGAAAATTACCTGCACCAGACAAGTTTTACCTGCACCACTCAGAATTTAGGAAGTATGGATCATACTATAGCTAAAACTCTTCAGAAACCATTGCCATTATTTCTTTTAAACTTTATAGGTCACCATCATAAGTGACAGTCAATACAGCTAATCCAGATACACCTACATTTGTATATAAACCCAGTACATGGACCAGTGCAACATCTGTATACAAACCCAGTACATGGACTAGTGCAGGTTATTAAGTGCAGGTAGACATCAGAAATACCTGCACAGCCCCAATTTTAGATGCACCACCCTGCATAATGCTTGAAGTCCGTTCTGATATTAATAAACGATACGCTGCATAGGTACAGCTCACTGAAGTATGGGAAACATGTGGCTCCCAAACAACTGTTCTGTGTTTTTCTGGTTATGGTTGAAAAAAATCAATAACAAGCAATGTGTAGATTTTACTCAGAGTAATATTGGGAAACAAATTCAGTGTCTGTTATTAATTGGAAAAGAATTAAAAGTTAAGAAGAACCTGTACATACCCTAACCAGGGATTGCTTGCATTAAGTTACTACAATTTTGAAACACATTTTAAAGTCATTGTCAATATGACACCTCCTTAATGTCACGTCGTGGCAAGAAACATGTCAGAATTGTTGGGCATGGTGGCAAAACGCTTGTTTACAAAGGGCAGGACTTTGCATGGGGAAAGGGCAACATTCTTGTCTTCTTAGTCACATAATATATGACTCCAAACAATATGGGGTAAAGTGCTATGACCTTAATAGAATATTAATTACACCTTGAACTGTTACAAACTTAACCAAACAAACAAAAATGCATGACTGAACTAGATACATGGCCAATTCAAGAACCAGCACAGCTGGTAGTCAATGAATATGTCAGCTTGTAATTAAAATTAAAGTCCCCCTTCTGAGCTTCTCCTGTATTGGAGGTTTGGAAAAAATTTGTTCATGACAATTACAGCAAGTTTGACCCTGTATTGGCCTTGTGGTATCATTGTTCAAAGTTCAGAAATGTTTGAGTTACATGTACACCCACATTTTTTTGCAACACCTAGGTGGCATTAAGCACAAGTGTTCATGTTCTACCAGCACGTCGGCAGAACGTACTGCGCCTGCGCGAAACCCGTAATGTATTATGCATAGCACTTCGGCAGAACGTCTCATATAAGGTCGAATTCGCGTATATAAGGGTGACATCCCGTCTGTAGTTTTCAAATGGTGTGTAGAAAAAGATATGGTCTGCAACAGGCAAAATTCTGATGCAACGTTGACCAAAAATTCTGCGAAAATCCAGGTTTTGCGCAGGCGCAGTACGTTCTGCCGACGTGCTTGTTCTACCCCACTGAACTGTCAAAGGTCCCCAATGAAAGACAGTGAGCAATTAGTACTCACAATACCAGCCCTTCTAGCTGTCAATTTAAGATGTTTAATATATGGTATAGAATATCAAAAATTTAGTTTAAAAGTCTGCCAGTCAGCTTAAAAAAGAACTTGGAAATAATGAATAAGTACCAATACAATTCTTTAAAGCTTATTATTAATATTATGACATAAATGAAGCTGTATAATATATATATATATATATATATATATATATATATATATATATATATATATACAACAATAAAACAAACTTTAAGGTAATGTCTTGATACCTTCCCACAAATATGGGATCAAATCTTGTGAGCTAACAAACTTGAATACACACAAAAGTACACACACACACACGCATGCACACACACGCACAAGGCATGCGCAGACATACACATACATACAGTGTATATATTACTGAATCATGTATATTAGTATATGGGAGAAACTGTTCATGAGTTTCACTTTGATCCCATATGAGACATGTACATCTCCGCACAAAGACGAACAACCTTCTACAGATAATACTGTTATTGTTATTACATGTAATTCTATAATCTTTGGAACTTTGTAAATACAACAACTGTTACTGTACAGTACTAGTAAACACTATGGATAAATGGATCAGGAGGCTTAAGCTTGCATGTAAAACCCTCAGGTTCCCAGTACTTGTTGACATTTAAACTGACCTCAGGTAATATAAGTATATTGTACACCAGAAAAAAACACAGATTCGAATTAAAGATTTCCATCCATCACAACAAAGGAAGCTAACCAGTAAATCAATATTACATTCTGAGATTTTGAGAAATGAACTGGCCGAATTCTTTTATTCCAACAGCTATTGGTACCTAATTACAGGTTGCTAATCTAGGTTCTGTATCTGTATCTGTATCTGTATAGCCGTTATAACCGCCCTTCGGCGTAACACACCAGCTTCGCAGGCATGCGGCGCGGCGGCAGCTGGCTACATTACACCGAACGACCTGTTACACCTCACCTTTGAACGTCTAACTCTAGACATTGTTTAAAGCTATCTATTGACGATGCCCCTACTGTACTTGGTGGCAGCGAGTTCCACTCTACGATTGCTCTTAGAAAAGAAGAGTTTTTGAACACCTCAATCCTTGCTTGATGGCTCTGGTACTTGAAGGCATGACTATTTCTTGTTCTTTTCTGAGCTGGTATTAGGAACTCAATGGATCCTATCAGGAACTAATACCATTGAATATTAGTATCATTGGTAGCAGAACCAAATAAGAGTGTCACCAACATAACAAGTGAGAGTGATAACTTAAATCGCGACGTTACTTAAACCCGGTTCTACACTTGTATTTGCCAAGTACAAAAGTGAAAGCACACTTAATACTCGAAGATTTACGGCAATTATGGCGTCCTTTTCGGACAGGTGAGCACTCGAGACGAAGACTTGGCCTCTGTGGTCGAGTTACAAGTGTCTTTATATAGCATTAGAACGTAGTATTTCAGTATTCAATACTCCCTGTTTTATAATCCCATAGACCATGATATGGTCATATGTGCATTTAGCCCATTTGGGCATGAATATGCAATAAAGATTCAATTCATTCATTCATTATACATGTATGCGGAGCAAGTTGATGGATGTGAACAAACAAGTTGATGGATGTGAACAGTCACAAGACTCCCAACTTCAAGGCACTGTCAAATGGATGTCATGACTTCAAAGAACGTTGTTTGTATTTGAGGGAGGGTGTTAGTTTGCTGCATAGACCTTCTATGGCTTGTTTTTTTCTGATTTTGCTGTTTTCTGACTGCTAACATGTTTTAATCTTATATAATAGCCATTTTAATCAGTAAGATCAACCAAGAAGCTTCTACAACGTTGTAGAAGCTCCTTGGCAGCGTGCGAAATACTAGGTTGCCCAGTTGCAATGTGCAACCATATTTTGCTTGGTGCAACCTATTTTTACACCCAGGTTAAGCCCAGTACACTACCTAAATTTTGTGGTAAGGATGCCCCTTTCTTCCATTGGGAACTGTTTTGAGAAGTTCCCATGGAAGAGCTCATCACTTCAGGTAAGGGGAAACAACTCTGTGTCAGAAATGTATAAATACACAAATTGCATTCTAACAAAGTTGATCATGATGTAGACGAGTTTAAATTTGGGGCAACCTGGAATTTTGATGGGCAACCTAGCTTTCATCCTAGGTTGCCACTGGGCAACCTGGCTCAAAAAAGTATTTCGTACACTGCTTGGACCAACCCAGTAGGTCTAGCCTCTACCAGGCTTCAGAAGCAGCAAACTGTACTCACCTTTATTAGCAGACCAACTCCCATGACATGTTATCTGTCTATTTGGCCAATTTCTTACTCTTTTCAGCAGCTTGTAAAGCCTGGTATAGGCTACAGTTAGGTCTGTTTCTTTTCTGTTACTAACATAAGGATTCTAACACGTGATCCAAAAATGGTCCAAATCAAAAAGTATGGATCATATATACAATGTACTGTTAAAAATGGTTCAGAAATCACTGATATTATCTCTTGTACACTTAATAGGTCACAGAGGACAGTCAATTACAGCTAATGAAAATCAACCTATATTTATATATAATATAAACCCTGTACATGGACCAGTGCAGGTTAGGTGCAGATAGACATCAGAAATACCTGCACAGTACCTGCACTATTTAGCAGCATATGCAGGCCAGGTGGTATTTCGAGCCTTGAACATGAACATTGACTTCAAAAATTCTGACTTGCTGACTTGCCAACAAGTTTCTAGCTGTATCATACATAGACATGAGGATTATACATTCCAACCTACACATACATTATTCCCTCCCTTCCTGCCAGGAAATACTGTAATGCTTGAAACTTTTGCAACTTGGTTTTATTTTCGCGGTGACTCTTCCACTTTGAATACATGACACTGCAAATATGCGTTTCCAATGACTAATCCAAGCAGATGTAGAATCTGTCTCAGTGTTCTATGCATGTTTTTGCAGAATTTATTATCTTTTTTGAGTAATGTATACCTATTCATAACTCCTAGGAGAAAGGAGATGGAGAAAAAACACTGGCTGCTACAAAGAGCTGTACATGTAGAAAGATAAAAAAACGTGAGTAAAACACTGCATGACCATGACCTTACATCTGCTTGGAGATTCTATGTATAAAACAGAAGGGCATCCTGTGATACCTAGTAATCGTGATCAGTCACGAGTGTTACTAAAGGATCAGCAGTCTACATCCTGTCTGCAAGGAATGTGAAAGTCTTAAACTTAAAGTTTAAGATGGAAACAGTAGCTCTCGCATAATCCAAGCCTGGAAGCCAGACTGTTTCCAGGGCCTACACGGGCCAGCTCCTCGGCTTCAGGGCCAACATGGAAATTTGCACACAGACCCTGCCAGGGGCATGTTGGCCAAGTAACTCACTCCTGTGGGCCCTGGAAACAGTCTGGCATGCAGGATAATGTAATTGTAATCCCTGCCACAAAACGCTAGACTAAGTGTAAACCGCACAGACTTCATTCTACATGACTGTGAATGATCCATATATACACAATTTGAATTGTGACTAGCTAGTTTTCTTATTATGTAATCTCAACAATGAGTGAAGATTATATAAGGATACTTTCACTTAAAGTAACAAATTGTTGTGACAGTCGATGGTACAACAAGATAAGAAAGGATGTACGTTATCCTATCGGAAATTGTCTTTGTCGTTTCCTTTTGTTCAAAGTATTACTAGTGGTTTCAGGGTATTCTTCCTGCTCCATGCTTTAATACCTACAATGTATGTTTGTCAAATTGCATCAATTTCATCTTATTCAACTGTTTCAAATTTCGAATGTTTAAGGTCTAAAAAAAATATATCAATATAGTTATGTTTCTGTATAGAGCTTACTTAAGTTCCCAGGGAACTGTGCTACCAAAGGTGACCCAACTTAACCATCTTAAGCCTGATATTTATCATTTTCTAAAGGTAATTACTTCCTGAAAGAGTGCCATTGTTGTCCTACAGCTTATCTCCACTAGGGTAACCCCTTTTAGGCCACCCTGCATGGTCATGCATGTCAAATGAGGTTGGCTGATAAACTATAGGTCTATTTTAGCCAAGGAGTGGACATGGGGTTTTTCAGAGGGGGGTACATTTCTAACGTAAATCAGTTTCACAGAAAAACTTGAGTATTTTGCAACAGTTGCCATAGTCTCAATCAGACTGCTTGTGTTACTGAAGAATAGCAAACATTTTGCGAAATTTATGCTAGAATATATGATGTTTTACCTAATAAGTTATTTACATTTCTTTACTGAAATACAACTGATTTCAAGAGACTCAATGCCACGAGCAGATTTGAATATTCAATATATATCTTTAGATGTGAAAACTCTCACAAATAGGTATATAAAAGGTCATTAGCCCCACCTGATTGTAATAGGCTATTAATAAATTTACTTATTTTAGCCTTTATTGTTTAGTATTTAGAATTTTATGATTTTTTGGTAATTCCATTTTGTAGTAGATCATATGAAAGTCAATAAAGCTTCGTTTCTATATGTTCCTCTTTAATATACATTATTTGGTGAATTTCTAACTATTTTTCTATCAATTCTCATGCCCTGTATCATTTGAAAGATATTCAATAAATCTATTTGTTGCGTGGATAATTATTGTTGTTACAAAAAATATTGAACGTTCAACATTTCCTAGTAACGTTATGACTACAGTACATTGTCAGTATGTATCGATGCTGGAATGCTTATTGTAAATACCATGAACTTAATGACTTAAACGTTAATAATAACATGTTGTGGAGAAAAAAATCATGCTCAAGTTTTGGTATACCGTTGAAGCCTTTTACCACACACACTCACACACACACACACACACTCACTCACTCACTCACTCACTCACTCACTCACTCACTCACTCACTCACTCACTCACTCACACACACACACACACACACACACACACACACACACACACACACACACACACACACACACACACACACACCTTTACTAACTACAGAACTCGTATACAAACACCGTCATGGCCTTACTTTCTTTCCTCTCCTGGTATCATTGGGAAACAACTTGGGGGCAATTTAGGAAGTTGTTGGTCTGGTATCGTTGGCTGTCATTTTGGTGAGTTCTTACCAAGAAGAGACCACAACTTTACCTAAAATTCCGTGGTACGGCGCAGACGTGTGAAGCTACTGCTTCAATCCACGGTCAATACCACAAGAGTTTACACATTACGACACACACACACACACGCCATAGTCGTACAAGGTCCACAAAAAATACCTCCAAAACTTGTTGGCTCGATATCGAGCGCCCCCCTCCCCCATAGCCTACCTTGTCGTCCTAGCCTAGCGGTCCCTGTTGTGTCCGATATATGTGGCTTCCAACAAGTGGTTGCACCGTCTCGCATCTAAACAGTTTCCTTTTCCTTCCTACGTCGACAAGACACATAGTTCCTCCATGATGTACTTCCTTGAACAGTCATGGAAGGAGACTGGGTTTTGGCTAGCTTGAGGCTTTTGTGTCAGATCAGACGACAGCTCAGCTCCCGGGACACCTGAGGTAAACCAACTGTGTCCACTTCCCTCCCACCCCTACGGTCTCATGAATATTCATGAGCTGCAGGGCGTCACCACTTCACGTGCACAGGTGTGTGAGGAATCGGCTGGATATAATACGTTACTGTAAACACCGTAAAACTTTGTACTTAAGAAAAAAGGAGCCTCTTTAAGTGTGTGGGGGAGGAGGGGACATTCCTGGCAGAAATGTTATGTCTTGTTCGTGATGTTATGGGAGAAATTTCCGATGGGGGCCGTTCAATAGTAGTAGTATGGGGGTGGGGTATGGTATCAATCATTGATAAACGTGAATGGAAACCTTTCTCTATTGAATGGGGAAAGATACGGGGATGGATTACAATCCCTTTTGTTACCCAAAAGCTAAGTCAATTATTTCTGCATGGAGTTGTAACGTTAATATAAAGTAGTAGGGTTAGACATGCTAGCCAAGACCTAGCCGTGGCGACTCAGGTAGCGCTGCTTTTACGAATTTGTATAACGTTATATACTGGCTACCGGTAGCCAGTAACGTTATAACAAGTTATATACAAATTCGTAAAAGCGGCTACCTTAGTCGCAACGGCTAGCCAAGACCTAGATCTAGACTTCGGACGTTTTGCTCACGGTTGGTAAATTTAGTTGCAGATAACGAGAAAAGAGCGCCTCCTATGAAGACACAGTATTATTTCATAGAGGAGGTAGAAAATATTTGAATGAAAATTTGCCTGATGTTTCATAATTTGGCGCCGATTTTATTTTTCCTGGTTGCCTTATAATAATTGCTTCAACAACGATTTAAAAAGACGTGTTCTGAAATATGTTACCAGTAAACCTCACAAGAAGTGACGTTAACTGCTTAAAGGAGACTAAAAAAAGTCCGTGAATTATTTTCAGCCTCTCCGTGTACACGTACAAAGTAGCGTGTGTAGTCCAGTGGTTAGCGACCCTGCCTCTGGACTAAGAGGTTGGGAGTTCGAATCCCGGCTGTTGTCGCTCACCCGACATGCACGCTACTGTAGGGTCGCAGTCCTTTAATAGGACGGGACGTTAAGCCGTGGTCCACTGTTCATTGTGCTTGTCGAAAAGAGCTAGGGGAATTTCCCCGGTACAATGAACCTGTAAATACTGTACATAGCGTCTGTCTTCTCTGTCACGACCAGTGGAAGATTAGCTCTTCAGTGAGCTAAACTGGTTCGAGATCACTATGACCCACTATCACTATCACGTTTGTCCTAAATTTACACCCCCAATGACACAGTGGCTAGAAATTTAGAAAGCTAGCTTGGCTCACTTTTTAAGCCCTGGCCCACTGAAGTTGTTACGTTTATCATGGTAGCAGTAGTTGGGTACGGGAGTATTATTTTGGTGGCTGAGCTGTGGGTTTGTGTGTCTGTTTGTCCAGAAAGGATAGGTTGAAGTACGTAGGTAGAATGGCAGGAGATAAAAAGGTCAGAAACAGGAAACTTGAGAGTAGGTTGACAGCACGTGGGTGGGAGAAAGATTAACAGGCATAATGGCAGGTCAAAAGGTAGGTCAGAGACGGGAATGGAGTGAACTTCGTCACTAAAGCCAAAAATACTTCCCAGAAATATTTCTTGTTTGTTTGTTTGTTTGTTTGTTTGTTTGTTTGTTTGTTTGTTTGTTTGTTTTTTTGTTTGTTTGTTCTTTCGTTCGTTCGTTTGTTTGTGCTATGGCAAGGAAATATAGCCAGGAACGGCGTCACCAGAGATCACTTAGTATTGAATAAAGAGACTCTTTCTACACAACCAAGTGTTTTATTCAGCCGACGTTTCGGTGACCGTCTGTTACCTTCCTCAGGGCAATTCTGACTGGTTCACATTGCACTGCAGCATAGGTGTCGCTGCTATAGATGCATTCCCAAACGTATTTACATATCTACGAGTACACATGCACTGTTTAGGGAACTGTATTTACAATGCGGTCCCAAACGTAAAGTGACTTACCAACCTGATGGAACTATTCACGGATCACTTAGTATTGTACCCGTATTATACCCCTTGATTTGTCATACTTGACGTGAACTTTCACCCCGTATATATATGAACCAAAAAAATCTGCTTGATTTTTTTTCAATACATTGAAAACTTCAAGAATTAGAAGGCGCTGTCAGTTTCAAGCTACTAAATTATGTTTAAACAGAACACGCGGCATGTCCATTGGTACAAGCGCTAAATATAACATTGCCCATTACATAAGCATAGTGTACGTGGGGTATTTCTGGATGTACCAAAATACCTTGGGGTCACTCCGTGCGTAAGTGACCATAGTTCAGGTATGGCTGCTATGTTCTAACGGTCATAGGGGGAGGGTCGGACGAGGTATTTATGCGGATCTATCATGTAAGTGACCATGTTCACGACTAGATGTACGCTGAAAAAAGGTCAATATTACTTGTACAGAGTTCAAGTTTAAACTTTTGGTTGTTGTTTGAAGATTGCCTTTTTGCGTAACGTTGCTTTGTTTCCAACATCGCTTGGTGTGGTAGACCTTTGCTCAGTTATCTATGGTAATCTCCAAGCAGATGTACGGTCGGATTGTTGTGGTTCTTTTGTGGTCTTTTCTCTTTCTTACTCTCCAAGCAGAGGTTTAGGCGTCGGCTTATTTAAATTTATCTGGCTTTCCTTTTTGTACTAGTATCTTTTTTAACGCCAGCTTTGGGTGGCAAATGGTGACTGCCTGGCAAATGGATACTGCCTGGCCAATTTGATACTGTCTTTGCAGCCACCAACAAAAAGATCTGTTTGGAGATTACGTCTTTCTCTCTAGTGATGCACGTTTTTTTTCTATTCCACCCGAATCACTAGAAATCCGCACAGAAACATAGGAAAGCAACAAAAGACACAAAAATCTAGCAAGCCTGTCAGCTACATCTCTTGGAGATTATATGCATGACTGTTATACCACTAGGCTTCTTTACGTAAACATTGCTATCTGAGAGGCGCCTGAATGTTGCTGAATTATCCAGTAGATATAACATTCTGTATGTTACGATGTGTTTTTATGTACAACCGTGCCTTCAATTCAAGAAAGTTGTCAGTAGCCAAACAACTGCAAGGGCTTCAACTGTTTTTACAGCGTGTGTTGTCTTTATTTTTCACACAGGCATTTTAATGCTATTTTCTGTTCATTGCCCATCCCTCTGTCTCAACACAGATGGACAAGGTTTGTGAACAAACATGGCGTACTACCGAGTCAACGACCACCTATATTTCAGCAACGCAGTGTCCGCCCGCGATCTAGACCGACTGTTGTACCTCAAGATAACGTGCATCATCAACGCCACCCAGCGGCAGCAGAGTGCACAGCACCCGTCCATCGATTTTCACCGCATCTCCGTGGCCGATTCACCTCAGGAAGACATCCTCAAGCATTTGGACAGGGCTACGAATATAATCCACGAGACTGCGAGGAGAAGCGGTCGGACGCTGGTACACTGTAAGTCCGGTGTGAGTCGTGCGGCGACCATCTGTATCGCTTACGCCATGAAGTATCAGAACTTGTCATTGCGGGAGGCTCATGACGTGGTGCGCAAAGCACGCTGGGCGATCCGGCCAAACGACGGTTTCTGGGAGCAACTGATGACGTACGAAAAACGTCTGAGGCACACAAACAGTGTTGAGTTCATCACCATACGGTCTCTGAGACTACCCAGCGTGTACCGACAAGAGTACAGCAATATGAACCAACTGTAAAGCGTAGGAATAACATAGATATGTGTACACAATTCATTATGCACTTATTCATATTGAGATTTACCACATTTGTGGAAAGATTGACATAACAGGTCACTATCACTTTTTCAAGATGTCAACCTTGAGACCAGACTGTAAGGTTTGAACCAGTCACACTTGGAAGGACGCCTACTCTTTTCGATGAGTGTGGTGGGATCTTTAACATGCTCAAGGTGTGGCTCCTAACCAAAGCTAGGTACTCATTTTCACCTGAGTCAAGTGAGGCAATAGGTGTTAAGTGCCTTTCATAGCGGCACAACATTGTTGCCTGCCAGGGATTCGAACCCAGAACCTTTGGATTCTGAGTTAACAACCCTAAACAAAAGACCACCTTGCCACCAATATTGCTCTTTTTTTTCATCTCAAAATCCCCATAATACATAAATACTACATGAATTGGTTTGATAGACAGTAAGCTTTAATGTATGTTGGTGTTCCTAGCGTCATCTATCCATTCAAGCATCCAATAAGTAGCTATAGGTTGTTTATTTATGTTTACCCTAAAAGTCTACTCTCTACTGTACATATTTTATGGTTTATTACGTTTACCGAAGGAAAACATATTGTATTTGCTACGTTTCTTCTTCCTCTTCCTCCTTCTCTTCTCCAAACAGTGACCTCTGACCTGGTCAATGACCTGAACCAGACTGTCTGTTACCATGGTAACTGGTGTTGGGTTACATCATGTTGCAATTTTATAGCAGGAGGGATTTAGACTCCTGTCTGACCATATATATGAATGTGTTGGAGCAAGTTTGAGTAAGAATTAACAGAGCAGACCATATGCGAAGGTAAACATTATGCATTTGCTTTGCAAATGTTACCTTTCTAGTTTGATAATGAATTCGAATAAACAATGATAAACGTTAGATAAGAGCGTTGAATGTGTCCGAACCCTCCGCCTCTTGTACATTCCTTTCCTTGGTACTGAAATGTCTTCACGTTAGCGCCCGGTCACACGCGTCGCAGTACGATTCCAAACTGAGAACATTCTTAGAATAGTCGTGCATGTGTCGTGCAAAATTCATCTGTCTTGTAACGGAAAAGGTTGCCTTAGATCCTTGTCATCGGTTGGTTCTGTCACAGCCTGGTTGAAAACACTGCTATATATATATATATAGCTACATCAAAATTGTTGTATGACGACCTACGATGAATGTGACAGCGCCGTAAGTTAACACCAAAAATCAGAACTGTAACCTATGGTGATCTATCACATACGCATTGTTCAACAACACCATCTTTTTAATCAATCATTCATAAAGCTTTCATATACAAAATCACCTGGCGTGCCTAATAAATTATGTATGCGACGAAATGAATTCGTTGTTCTTTAGACTGCTCGGTACATGGTCTGGTATATAAACAGACCGTCGTGGCTCCCTGATTTCTACGGCGCTGAGAGTGTGTCCGCCCGCCAAGCCTCCCGCCCAGCGCACGCTGGAGGTTTTTAATAGGTCTATGGGACGGCAGTAATTAGGAAAGCCGACTGGAATTGTCTGCCCTGTGTCAACAAACCGGCCCCGAAACACCGTCAAAGACCTCCAAACCCGGCCCGTAGAAAATGGTCACCACTCACCAGGCTACTCGAGGTACAACGAAGGCTTATAGTTATACTTCTGCCTACCAGGGTTTTCATACCGTTACAGTGTGACTTAAGTGTGTCACCACATTTCCAGTTTGTATCAACAGCTTGATCGCCGAAGAACATGGCACCAGTACGATGGAGTGTTTTCGTTCTGCTGGGGTGCCTGGTCGTGTTTTCTTTCCTTCTTCAGTTTCGCCACACGATTTACGATTGGAACTTCGTACCAGGGAGACAAGCAGAGACTACAGCACAAGCTGTATCTATCAGGTGAATTCATTTTTCTTCTTCATGATTTCATATTTCCTGAAAAGCAGTATATGTATTTTCTCTAGCTAGGCGTGATATGAAATTCTGTGAAGACTATATTCATATGCAATCACACATGCAGCTAGAGTGTGCAGCTAGTTTTTTTCCTAGGCCTACGCTAAACCTGAGAGATCATAGTCTCCATAGCATTCGGGGGTTGTTGTAAGTTAGACTGTTCTACTTCTAAGATAGGGGGGTTATAATAGGACTGCTCTATTTATAAGAAAGGGGGGTTTTGTGTGGTAATGCACAAATGCTTCACAGTGGGTTCACAACGGGGGTAAGGACCTGACTGTTGATAGTACGGTCACAGACAATACGGTTGTCAGACGATATTCACATCAACATTTGATATTCCCTCTAGGGCGGGGATAACGCCTCGCAGTCACGTCAAATCTCGCGTGAACAACACGGATTTCAGGCACGCCGAGAAACAAGATGTTGGCGACGTGAAAAACGCCACTGATATCTCCAGGGAGCATCCCCCGCAAGTCAGAGCCACCGCTCCACGTTGTTCGGCTCAGAAAAGCTTTGTGTTCATCAAAGTGCACAAAGCAGGGTCACACAACACCGCCTGCATCCTCCAGGTATGTCATGTGGATGCTGATTGGTCCAATGAAATAAATTGACCAATCAGTGTGGGTAATGTTTGCTCTGTGGGAATATGATACCAAGTAGCCTGAACACCATCCCGTGATTGGCTACCTCTGGGTATACATAGTAGTAGCAAATCTTGAAATTTATATATTTGTTGCATTTCACTCCCTATACCCTGGGAATGGAATGGAAATGTATTGTAGCCTCTGTGTACAGAATTTTGTTTTTGCTGTGTTTGTCTGTTTGCTTGATTGTGTGTCCGCAGTTATTTGAATACAGTAGAGTGACAGAAATTGAGAGAAGGAAATCCTGTAACCACAGACTGACAAGAAGTTCGAATTGCGTGTAAAAATGGGTCTTCCGAATGTGTGACTTATGGTACAATCGTGGAAGGAAGTTACTTCATACAATCGTATGTGTAGTAATCCATTGTGTGATGTAATTCAATCGGGTATTTCTCTCTGACCATACAGTACAGTACAGTTCCAATACATTCACGGATACCCAATACTCACAATATTCTCCGATTTCTTGTTCACTTTTGTTTCTGCTCTAGAGATTTGTATGGACCAACAACCTGACCATCGTCTTACCACTGAACCCCGGCACGTCCGTGTTGAGAAGTCCGGATCTGGCGTACGCAAAACCCCCTTTCTACCCTCCGTATGACGTCATGTTACACCATTTACGCTACAACAGGCCTCAAATGTCCTACGTCATGAAGAAGAACACAAGTTTCGTCGCCATCTTGCGTCACCCTCTCAGTCACCTAAAATCGGCCATTAATTTTTTTCACGTGGACAGGCGTCTTGGATTGCGAAAGGAAAACCCACTGAAGGATTATCTGAGCGATCCCAAGTACTTTCTTGGCACCATGGCGTACAAAACAAGAAACTGGCAAGCTTTCATGATGGGGGTACCTCCTTGGTACTCCGGGAACGAGAAGATGGCGCAAGCTCGCATCCAAGAGCTTGGGAAAGAGTTTGCTCACGTGATGATTTTGGAGTATTATGACGAATCGCTGCTCCTGCTTAAAAGAAAACTATGTTGGAAACTTCAAGACATCTTATACGACCGACAAGTTCGGAACTATCGGTCGTATTCCTATAAGAACGAAGAAATACCGGAGAAACTTCAAGAAAACCACCGCCGCTCAAGCAACCTGGATTATATGTTGTACCACTACTTCAACAGAACTTTATGGCGAGAAATCGCGGAAGGAGGCAACGATTTCCAGACTGAAGTACAGCTCTTCAGACGGGTGAACTATGAAGTGAATCTCTACTGTAATCGTTCTGTGAATGGGAGCGGTTACGTTGTTCAAGCGACGGCATGGAACGAAGAGTTTACGGTGGACCAGACGCTGTGTTCTGAGCTGAGAATGACCAGAGCGGACTGGGACAAACGATTCTTCAAGAGACAGGGAAAAGTACCACAGCAAACTTTGACTAGGGGCACGAACATCAGTTTCATCAAGGATTTTGTAAAACGTGCAACACAACGAAGACGAGGGCCTCAAATGGGCCGAGTGAATGTTTCAAAGGTTTAATCTCATTTGTGGTTCATCATTTTCAGCTTCCAACAATTTCTTGCTCCCCAAACCAAAAACAAACAGTAAAAAAAGAACATTTCAGTATCGAGCAATCGACCTTTGGAACAAATTACCACAACACATCAAACCACTGTCAAGTACATCTAACTTTAAAAAAGCCATCCGCCAACTGTTCACACAATATGAGTCCTGTGATTAGAGTGTGAATTAGGTATCTTTCATTTGTACATAATGTAAATTTCCTCTTTATGTCATATGTGTATTTTTAACTATGTCATCTGTTGTTTGTATTGTATGATTTTCGTATGAACCCTGGAAGACTAGCCAGTTTGGGCTAAAGGGTATCGAAATAAATAAATAAAGAAAAAATAAAAATAAAGAAAAGAAATCTATAAATGAGTGTAGCGTGGAAAAAATGGAACGCTCAAATACCTCTAAAATTATGATGTGGTGGTGGGGCCATTTTTTTTGAAAACTGATTAGTATTCAGTTTTCTTTTTGAGGTTGTGATGTTTCGTGAATGTGTATTGTATTTTTAGGGTAATAAATTCGAGTGATACGAAATTACAAGTACAATAAACGGAGACTTTTGTAATCACTATTTATTGTGTTTATGTTTTATAGTATTTCATCCGATGATCGAATGGCCAAGTGCATGACTAGGCGTAGTAGCGGACATGAGATCGAGAGGTCACTGGTTCGATTCCTGACATTTCTGACTAGACATTGTGTCTTTGGGAAAGGCATAACTTTCGGGCTTTCACTCGATCGCGACCCAGGTGTACATGTAAACGGGTTAGGGACTTCGGTTAGGGAGGTAAAAGGCGGTGGAAGGAGAGGGATGGGCTCCACCTTCCAATACCGTGCTGTAGGGGAGTCTGGCCGCCTTGAGGTTGACTGGCCGCGCTATACTAACCCTCCCGCGGACCGACTCTATTGGCCAGCTATTCCCTTCTTTTGCCGAAGTCTACGATTTGTACCCCCGTAGGAAGGCCTGGTGGAGGCTACCGTGCCCTAAACACAGTGGATTAACAACCCACTGCCCCTACGGCCTGAAAGTCTATGGGACCTTTACCTTTTTTTACGTATATTAGAAAAGGACTCCAGAAAGAACAGTGCATGTTATAAATAAACGACAAACAGTTACTTGTTTACTGAGCAAAGGTTCTCTCCCCTGTACCTTTTCCCCCGAGGACAAAGTTTGAAACTTTGTCCTCGCGCGTGACTTTCTCTCCCTGCTGAGGTCAGGAACAATGGCGAATCTCGGAACAACAGGTCTTGCCTTCGTCGCAGCATTCGTCGGTTTGCTGTAAGTTAGGACTCCGACCCGGTTACATACGTCGTACGATCGTCGCACGATCCGACAAACTGAGGGCATTCTTTGGATAGTCGTACATGTGTTCTGCAAAGGTCCTGTTACGAAAAACTTCTAGATCCTTGTCAGCCTTTGGTTCTGCCACAGCTTGCTTGAAAATTCTACGGCATCAAAATCATAGGCGTACCGTAAGACCTACGACGAATGTGACCGATCGAGCCTGTATCATGACTTGATGTTTACGCCAGCCTTTGGTCACAACCTAGAGTACCTTCCCTTTCTTTAGATTTGCGGTTTCAAACTAAGAGATGTCGTTAAATAACGTATTACATGCAGAAAGTTTCCACGGTTGTCGTGTTTCAAATTTCTGTAGAAGGGTCATCTTTTTTTTTCTGACGAGATAACTTTAGGATGAATGAACAAATCACAGCACTTAGAGGGCTAGATTTTTATAGAAAAATATTCAATCAAGCAGACCAGTTATTGATTATTCTAAAATAATCGTTGAAAGCCCTGGTGCACGGTACAAAGGTTTTCTGCAACGCGCGATGATGAACTTTGACCTTTGTTTCAGCTGCTGTGTGCATGGCCAGCTCGAAGCAAGGACTCTGTTCAGGTAATACAATGGACCAATCATGACTGTCCATCACAATTAACATTTCAACCAATGAGAGAATGGTAATTAGCGGTTCGACCAATGAAAGAGTGGTCTGCATGTCCGTCAAATATTTGCATATTTATGCTTTTATTTTGCATTTCTACGTTTTAACGGAGGGGCTTTGGGGTCGGTCTAATCATGGTCTAATCGTACAATAAAGTACATGTAAACAAATTTGTAAAAGCCATACTGTCAACCAGCACTATTTTTAATTCAGCTAGTGTTAGGTCGAATTTTACTTTTTTTGTGCGGTGTAACATCATATTACCCAGGTTTTAGAAGTGTAAACGGACTGAAAGATTTTAGTACAAAGACCATGTGAGAAATTTAGGATGACCAAGGAGGTTAAAAATCAACCTCCTTGGGATGACTGCTTTCCTCCAACTTTTTTTGTAAGTCAATGGAAACATGAACACAACCGACGGTACAAAACGGCTGTAGAAGAGACGGCAAGGTTTGCTGCATTCCAAGAAAACCTCCTCAAGGTCGACAAGCTGAACGCGGAATACAGGTAAGAACAGTAAGAACCATCCTTGTGCAGATACTTGATCGATCCGCTGACTGTCCATCACAATTTAGTGGTTCAACCAATGATAGCGTATCAATTAGTGATTTGACCAATGAGAGAGTGGCTGCAAATAAGGATGATCGACACGAGGCTAACGTTTTCTGTCTGTCAAACCAGGAATAGCCTTGCTAGTGTGATCAAATGTTGTTGTTGTTTTTTTCTCTAACTTGCAAGGCCTGATGTTTTCGTGGCAAAATCTAGGTCCACGTTTTCTTTCTTGAAGTAGTTAAATTATTTATCTCACTAGCATTCGGGAGGTCGTGAGTTCCAACCCCGGTCATATAAAGACTTCAGAAATGGAACGTTTGTTTTTTTCTCTGCTTAGTACTCAGCACTTACGAGAAAGTGTATGGTAGTTAAACACATTGCCACTATCCGATGAGTGGACTAGCTATAGCACTTGCTGTACTGCCTGCACAACATGTGTGGCCCAAGGGCTACGGAAAACGGAGATGCGGAAAGTGTAGGAAGGATTTTATCTTGACTAAAGAACATTTATCTATATAATTACCACGACTTTGCATGTTGTTTTAATGTCCCAGTGGAACGGAGTTTGCCATCAACCAGTTCGCAGACATGTCAGAGGAGGAGTTCAGATCGAAGATCCTCATGCGGCCACGCCCTCCCCCTCAACACCCTAAAGAAAGGCACGTTCTCTACGTTATCGTTTCATTTAGACTCGATTTACACTAGCATTACAACGGTGACTATCGTACGACTGCTATCCTGCGACAGTTTCTTGTTACACCTACGACAGGAAGTGTTTTTGGCCCACGGACCGTGCGCATCCTGTTGTTAACTTCCGGGGTGGAAGTATTGTTTACGGTCCCGCTAATTGAGAGTTTGTGTGTGTGTGTGTGTGTGTGTGTGTGTGTGTGTGTGTGTGTGTGTGCGTGTGTGTCGGTTCCGCACTGGAACCTAGAGATTGAGTCATTTGAGACTCAGGGTTTCACTGGAGTGATGTGGTCGTGAACTAGGTGACTGTGTTGTTGCGTAATGAGGGGTACCTTTTACCTTGGTCCCTTAACCCAGGCCAGGGTCGTGGGGGCACTGCATGGTGGAGTGTCTGACCATCTGCCTCCATCCCTCTCGGCTGTATGCTAGGGTTAGGGTTTCCGCAAGGTTTTTGCCTGCCCATTCCTGGATGTTGTCGGCCCATTTTTTCTTTTGCCTTCCCCTTTTTCTTGCTCCTTTTACTGTCCCTTGGAGGATTGTTTTCAACAGTCCATGTGATCTCATAACTGTCCAAACCATTTAAGTTTCCTTCTCTTCACGACTGTCAGGAGCCTTTCATACTGACCGTGCTGTTTTACACTACATGTATTTATGATTTCTTCGTTTGTAACACGGTCCAGGTATGTTATCCCTGGGATTTTTCTAAGGCATTTCATTTCTACTGATTGTATCCTTCTTTGGAGCTCAGCATTTAGAGGGGTACAACTGTAAATACTTCACGGGTGTGTGGAAACTTTGATTTCTTGTCTCTCATATGGCCTGCTCCACTTTCTGTCAACAATAGATATTTGTGGCACGACGGTGAAGTCAAGGATCTACCGGAGGCTTACAACTGGGTGGACCATGGTGCCGTCACTCCCATCAAAGATCAGGGTAAGAAGACGCCGATGGAAAATATATTTTCCTCCTTATATGAATATGTGTCAATGTTGACCCCATACGGTGGTTTGAGGGTTAAAGAAGCAGGCAACTAAACACCAAGTCTCCTATGTCAATTTATTCATGTCTTGTGATTCTGTTTTCTTTTTTTCTCTCCCGAAGGTTCAGCTGGATCATGCTGGGCTTTTAGGTAAGCATTTAGCCGGTACACTTCCTTCAAATAAAGTAATCTTGTGATCGAAACTCAGGAATTGTGTCAGCCTATTTCTGTTTAATTTATTCAACGATTGGAAGGAAAACACACACCTGGATCAACTAGTACTAATGTAACAATACATCTCTGTTATCATTGCACATGTATTACATACTCCATGAATAATTTCATCAGGTTGGTGAATGATTGAATAGCAAAGTCCTTAATTCACAACTACTTGTGTCACAAGAGTCGACGTTTCGATGACCGTCTGTCATCTTCATCGGGAAAATTATGACTGGTTCACTGTGCACTGAAGCTAGGTGTTCTTGGTTCACTGTGCACTGAAGCTAGGTGTTACTGGTTCACTGTGCACTGAAGCTAGGTGTTACTGGTTCACTGTGCACGGAAGCTAGGTGTTACTGGTTCACTGTGCACTGAAGCTAGGTGTTACTGGTTCACTGTGCACTGAAGCTAGGTGTTACTGGTTCACTGTGCACTGAAGCTAGGTGTTACTGGTTCACTGTGAACTGAAGCTAGGTGTTACTGGTTCACTGTGCACTGATGCTAGGTGTTACTGCTAACAATGCGGTCCAAAACGTAAAGTAATTGTGACATACATACTAGATATTTTTACAACAATAGTGAGATATGCGGTTCCAAATGTAAATTATTATTATTTACAATACAATACAATGTATATATTTTTAACCAACAATACTGAGCTAATGTGGTCCCAAATACAAAATATTGCCACATACAATGTACATGTTGTTGAAAAGTATGAAATGATGACCATACAAGTAACCGGCATCTATTGTTACATCCCCACTTGACTTGTCCACTAGTACCATAGAGAACCTGGAAGGGCAGTGGTTCCTGGCGAGCCATCCTCTCACAAACCTGTCGGTAGAACAAGTGGTTGATTGTGACGACAGCACTGACCCAAAAACGTGAGTACAACAAACGACATGTAGTACAGCAACATCCTGACTGTCCATCACAATTAGCTGTCCAACCAATGAGAGAATGGCAATTTTCGGTTCGACCAATGAGAGCTAGAGAGTGACTGCATGTCCGTCAAGTAATTTGCATTTCTTATGTTGTATTTCTATGTTTTGAAGGAGGTGGGGGGAGGAGCTATGACATCGGTTGATAGACTATATCCTACCTCATGGTGGTGGATGGCAATTTTATATAGATATAGTTTGAATTGGGCAAAATCGGAACCAAAAAAAGGCTTGTATCTGTCCTTGGTACTGAACATCAACAAAACTAACATACGCGTATTAGTACAACATCAGACATTTTCGTGGTTCATGCGTTAGAAAATAAGAATCATCAACCTTCGTCCTAATGACCTCTTCTCTCCCAGAGGCAATGCTGACTGTGGGGTCTTCGGGGGTTGGCCGTATCTTGCCTTTCAATACATAAAGCGTGTGGTAAGTTTATTATTACTTTTTTTGCGGTGGGAATTAGTCCATTTCATTTTAAACTCTGAACGAATGAATGAATGAATGAATGAATGAATGAATGAATGAATGAATCTTTATTATTCAACTGGCAGACATACATTTTGTATGGGTCTGAATTTTGCTGAATTTAGAAGGTATAGCTCCGTAGATGTTAAAATTTACATGCTGCGTTGTTTCTAGCCAACTTTAAACTATGAAACAAGGTCATACGCTCATTTTCAGTTAACATTAAAACCATACAAGGTCATACGCTCAAGGTCATACTCCGTGCAAATGTTTGAATCTTGTTGGCTTGCAATACTAGGGGGAAGGTAATTGTTGCGTCAAACCTCTACAAGTAAAAGAACACAGTGCACGTATCGAGAAGAGAGGGTGAGAACCAATGTGTTTGTGGGATCGTGTGGCGTAACGACAGAGCGTTCGCCTCGGAACCAAGAGGTCCCGAGTTCGAATCCTGCCATGCCACCGACCTTGTGCCCTTGGGAAAGACACTTTACACGACTTTCCTCACTTGACTCAGGTGAAATTGAGTATGTCTATTGTCCGTTCATGGCGGCATTAAAATAAGTTGAATAAACTTGAGTATGCCACCACCATGTCTTGTGATAAAATGTTGGAATAAAAAAAAATGTGTTTGGCTGAAAACGCGAGGGCGACGCACTAGCTACATGAAAAAAACATCATGCTTCACCTCAAACTTTGAGAATTACAGCTTCATCTGAAGTCCCTGTCAAACATAGCCGACCATGGTCTTTCGACCTTCTGCAGACCATGGTTGGGAGTAAGTAGTGAGCAAGGTCATCTGTAGTTGGGACTTGGTCGGCGAAGTCGTTGCCTACTACTAGTACTAGTTTCTAAAAGTCGTTTGCGCCAGCTGCCTATGAGGTTTGACAAGTCATGTATTTTTCTCAGGTTCGATCAAAGAAGCAACTGGAGCTAGAATAGAACGGATTCCAGGCTAATCCCAACCCAGCGCCGACCTTGGTTGGGAAGGTCGAGAGAAAGGTCGTAGGGAAGTTAGCCTAAAATCGCGCTCCTAGCGGCCGGCCAGATGTGAAGCCAGATTTTTGATCCTGCCAAATATTTACCACGACACTGCATGGGGGTTTCCAGTATACCGGAGAGGAGGGGTGGGATAGGGGTTGTCGCGCTGTGGAGACTAATCCTAACGATAACCCTAACACAAACCCGATCCTTAACACTAACCGTTAACCCTAAGACTAACCCAAACCCCGGTGTCCATTCCTATCGTGGCGTATCGTATATAGGCGGGCTCTCTTTGGACCTGTACTACGATCCCCACCGCCCAGTTCAACTTTTAATAGGCTCCCCGGTAGGAGATTTACGCCTGCAGGAGTTTTTGCACGGCAGGGGATAATTGAATTCCTGTCATGCAAAACCTACCGGGGAGCCTAGATGAACTGAGCGGCTGGGATCGTCCACAGGCCCGAAGAAAGCTCAAACCACGATAAGACTGGACACCAGGCTACCCAACCCCTAGCCCTAACCTACAGGCACGCGCACAACCCCACAGAGCAAAAATCTGGCGGAGCAGAACTTTGGTGCGGCACCAACTGATTGTAACACAGGCTAGTGATAAGGCCACACCAATTCTATTTGTTGCTTCTTGGATTTTTTCAGAAAAAAATATGAAGCGACAGGGCGAAAAAAAAATAAAAATAAAAAACAGGCCTGGGCATCCTATTATAGCCCCAAATGTTAGAATAGGAGCCATGAAGTCAACACAAAAGACTGGGTTAAAATTTAAACAATGAATTTTGAACTTTTGATCAAACCACTGCATTGGTAGATGTAACAACTGTAACAACTAGGAAGAAAAGGACTTTCTTCAACTAGTACTGTTGGAGGCAAAATATGAGCATTTTTTTAGTTAATTCAGAACCAGAATTTTTTATTTTTTTTTTGCAAATCAGAAAAAAATGAAGAGGCGAATCCGAGAAGCAACAAATTAAATTGGTGTGGCGTAATGTTATGAATACGGTGTGACAGGAGCTTAACCGTCTTGCACGTTCCCGTACAGGGAGGTATAGAGAAAGAAGAGGACTACCCGTACTGTAGCGGGTTGGGAGGGGAGAAAGGCACCTGCTTCCCCTGCCCCGCCCCGGCCTACAACGCCAGCATGTGCGGTCCCGCCGTCAGCTACTGTAACGAAACGGAGAGCTGCGGCTTCAGACTCGACAAGTCCAAGTTCATTCCGGGACTAGAGGTCACTGACTGGAAGGCTATTGACCAGGTAGCTTCATTCTCTAGATCTATTAGATAGTCTTATTTATGTTATTGTAGATGCCATATTTTCTTGTTTTGAATCATTTAAGTGTTACTTAGCTTTTACGTTAGATAGTAATTTTGCTATAATTTTGTTTCAATTATTTGATAGTTACTTATTTATGATTTGTTAATATTTTGCCTTGTTTGTCATTTCAAGTACTTCAGTTAAATTGTAATTATTATTTGTTATGTTATGTTATGTTAAGGAGAAGGGTTATAATAAGCCTAACAGGCTTCCTCCCTTCTCCTGCACAGTGTTTTTTATTTAATTTCTTCCTTTTATTCTGTATTTTGTGCGAAACAATAAACAAACAAACAGGTACGATGCACGGAAATGGTGAGGTTTTACATACCTAATATAGCACTGTATTCTATATTTTACTTTTATTTACTTTATTCATTCGCACATACATATAAAAAAACATAATGTACTAGAAACAAATAAACATGCAGGGGTAGAGAAAAAGCCATAAAGGCTTGTTTAGGATCTCCCCCCATGAAACTATCGTATTCTTAAGTCGTAAGTGAAACAAAATAATTAATCAATTAAACAAAAAAATAAGCAAAAACAGTCATATAAACAAAATGATCAGGTTTAACAAGTAAAGAAACAATTCGTGAACCAATTATATCACTGCCCCAAACAGTTATCCCTCCTGGAAAAGTGATTTGAGTTCGTATTCAGATTTTATTTCTGAAAATGTACTTTTAAAGTGTAACCATAACTTTAAATGTTCCTTTTCAATGTAATCATAACTTTTTTAAAAGCTTTTAACTTTAAATGGCCCTTTTAAACGTAATCAGTTAGTTAGTTAGTTACCGGGCCGCATATATGAGTGGATACGGCTCGGATCTGTCACGTATGCGAAATTTCGGATCCTGCTATATCCGGACTATTTTTGGATCCGAAAAATTCCAAAATACGTAATTTTCACAGATTCGGTGAAGGATTTTACAGGTTTTCCCGGATCTTATTTTAAACCTCCTTGTCCTAACCAAATCCGAAACCTGAACCGCCTCATAGTCTGAACTCAACTTAGGCCCCGTTCATACGAATGCGGTGAAAGCGCTTTCGATGTGGTTTGGCCGGATTCTGGATTCATGTGGCTCCATCTGAACGCTCCGAATCTCATTGAAAGCGCCTCGATCCCAAACCACATCTGGATGTGGTTTCAAACCGCCTTGACTGGATCGCGATTTGCGTCTGAACGCGCCGAAGCGCTTTCATCAGGTTTAATTTGCATATCAACCCGGTCATTGACCTCGGGGTCCGCAAATAACAAGTACTAGTGGCGGCGTCAGCAACGAATTCTTACAAGGGCCACCCGTAGCCTGCGTCTCCTTCGTACTCCTCTGAGCCGGTTGCAAGCGATTATCCATTAAAAAAACACGACAACTTCTAGGGCATGATGCACTTTCACCCCTAACCTCTAACATTGGCAAGACGTCACCTTGTGTGTTTTCATCAAACAACAATGAATGTGGTTTGGGCGAATCGTTCTCGGGCACGGTTTAGAAGGAACGTGTGGCACGTGGACCAGATGTGAGGAATGTGGTTTGCCCGAATCGAGCTCAACGCGCATTCGTATGAACGGGGCCTTATACTATAGGGAGTGTGCGATCTAGAGACTCGAGTCGAACGTAATACCGGTAGGATTCGCCGGGCGCGGGACAAGGGGGATGAAATTTCTTGTTCTTTCTTTTGAAACCAATGAATGAATGAATGAATGAAGACCTTTATTGTACACACATACGCACTGGATTTAGTACAGGTCACAACAAAAGAATAAAATACACTGTCAGATAACGTTACATATATACATTGCTACAACTAAGTACATTCGATTTCTTCTCGTTTCTTAGTAATGGTAAAAAGGTAAGAACAGATATGTTTCATAATTGAAGGTTTGTCTAAGCTCATTACAAATATAAATTTGTCTGTACTGCTTAGGTGTATGAAGTAGGGGAACATGGGTTGAATCAAACTATAAAGTTTAGCTCTCTCTTTGACTTTGTTGTATAGTTTACATTCTAATCAATGCGCATGGGGATGTCAGCCATAAAATGTAGCTGGGCCTTATGCCTGCGTCACATTGTCGACGAGCTTCGGCCGTATGTGTTGATCGTCGAAAGGTCGCCTGATTTTAGATCGACCGAGGATTACGCGTGTTTTGGCTTAAAAATCGTCCCCGTCACATGGAGCGAGGTTGGGCGATCGGTTGGCGCGATCGGGCGACTAGTCGCTTATGTTAAGAACACGTTTAACGTGTCAGCGAGCTTCGGCCGACTCCTAAAAATCGCCGGCGATCCCGAAAATTCGCTTGATGATCGACGAAACATTTGGCGTACTACTGCCGTCAATGTCGTTTATATTAGAGCTCGTCGACTCTTCGGCCGATCGATTTTCGCACAATGTGACGGCCCCTTTACGGAGGCGAGCTTGTCACGACTCGTGGCGGCGGAGACGCCACCTGCAGTGACTTGTTATTCCTCAGAAACGACGTATATGAAACAGCGGGAGCGAAAAACGCGTGTGCGCGCGCGTGTGTCAATCAGGCCATGGTATGCTCTTTCAAGAAGGTCTGCTTATAGCTTCAAGGCCATCAGTAGGGGATCCGCTAACCGCACAGCAGGTTCTCGAGTTTGGATTCTGCGATTGTTTGGATTTGATGAGCTACGTGCCCACGCACAGGTGCGCTGTCGATCGGCCGTGTTGACGGGTGTTTTAAGGGGCCGTCACATTGCGCGAAAATCGATCGGCCGACGAGTCGGCGAGCTCTAAACGACATTTACGGCAGTAGTACGCCCGATGTTTCGTCGAGCATCGCGCCAATTTTCGGGATCGCCGGCGATTTTTCGGAGTCGGCCGAAGCTCGCTGACACGCGAAACGTGTTCTTTATATAATGCCTGCGTCACATTGTCGACGAGCTTCGGGCGTATTTGTTGATCGCCGAAAGGTCGCCCGATTTTGAGATCGACCGAGGATCGCGCGTATTTTTGGCAATGTGACGGCCCCTTAACAGAACCTTCCAAAGAGCTCCAAGGTTGATTTTGTGATAGGTCCAAGTCATTTTAAAAGTTCAACGGTCCACTTGCAAGTTGCAGTTACTGCGCGATGAAATGTTCTCTTTTTTTTTTTCCAGCAGAAATATTTTGTGGGAAAAGTCTTCTTACCATTTAGTGATTTTTTTCCCTCTACCTTCTGGTCATGGTCTAGTCTCTACCAGACCAGTCCAGTTTAAAGGTTGTAAAAAAAATCAACACAGGTCTGACGTTGTAACAAGAATTGAAGCAACGTTAACAAGACATGCATGGTATCACAGCCAACAACAACTCATTTATTCAAGGAGTGAACAAAACGCCCAACTGTGCCGTATTTCCAGCAAACTACCACCTGATAAAGGTCGTTCGGAGAAAATCGTTTAGCGGTGTTCAGTTTTAAGCTAATTTTTTCCCTCAGATAAGCAAATTATGATTTTATAGAATCAATTTGCATAACCTGATATCAGGGGGGACATGGTTTGTCGTTTAACGATGTTCCATTTTTAAGGATTTTAAAATGCTATGTTTTCATACCGGTGCATACAGATGATATCCCGTAGGTCTAGCACGTCGGCGGAACGTACTGCACCTGCGCGAAACCCGTAATGTAGTGTGCATAGCACTTTGGCAGAACGCCTCATATAAGGTTGTATTAGAGCATATAAGGTTGACAGCCAAGCCAGTCTGTAGTTTTTAGATGTTGTATAGGAAAAGATATCGTCTGCAACAGGCAAAATTTTGATGCAACGTTGACCAAACATCCAACAAAAAAACGTAAAAAATCAGGGTTTTGCGCAGGCGCAGTACGTTCTGCCGACGTGCTCGTAGGTCTAAGGTTAGGGTTAGGGCACAGTGTCTTATGCTAGTTGCCTAAGATTGACAGCATTACAAAGTTTATGTTTCTTCTCTTGAATTTTGGTCTGTCTCTGATTGTCACAATTTCTTGCCGATAGAATGAGACGGCGATAGCCGAACAGCTGTTGAAGATCGGCCCGCTGTCCGTGGCGCTAAACGCCGTCCTGTTGCAGTTCTACCACAGAGGGGTGTTCGAGCCTCACTTCTGCGACCCGAAAAGCCTGGACCACGGTAAGGACTAGCCTCCACCAGGCCTTCCTACGGGGGTACGGATCGTAGAATTCGGCAAAAGAAGGGAATAGCTGGCCAGTAGAGTCGGTCCGCGGGAGGGTTAATTTCCCCCTCCGAAGGCCAGTCAAACCACAAGGCGGCCAAACTCCCCTGGCAAATATTCTCCCTATTGTGGCCAGCGTAATTAGTCTGGTAGAGACTAAGTATGGACTAAGTGATAAACAAGAAGTCCAGCATGGATGCCAACCTTTTTTAGCTGTAGTACTCTCTCTCAGTTGCTCCCCTTTTGGATGGGAAGCGGGCGAGAAAGCGTAATAAAGCTAAAAAGGCTGTCATCAAGGGTTAAAAAAGTGATTTCTTATTTTGATTTAGAGCTAGATCTTTTATAAAAAAATTAAATCATTTAGAAAATTCGTTCACCAAGGACGAATAAAGTTGTCTTCATACAAAACGGTGCACAGGCCAAACTGACGTCATTTAGTAGACGTCCCACCAGGTTTCAAATGACTTAATTTCCCCTTCTGGTCCCTGCTTCCTGTGTTCACACAACCAACACTCAAAGTACAGCAAGGGATAACTGTTCTCTATCAAGCATACCTAACAAAGGCAAGGTATAAACAGGATGCTAATTCTCTTTGAGGAGAGTCTGAATTCTATGTATCAACAGGAGGTGCTACTTTCAGTGTTAATGCTGAGAAGAACTCCGTCAGGGATCACAGTTTGCAAGCCAAACACTGATCAACAGGATGTAGAGATCACCAGAGAGCACGTTGTTCAACATCATCTTTATTGAATCAACTACACATTAAAACAATACAACAAGATGAAAGGTTAAAAAGTGTACACCTCGGTCGGCCCCTTAGAACAGATCGACATTGATCTAGAGCGCAAGGTTAAAAAAAGAAGGGGGCTGTACATCAGCCATCAATATGTACATTCCTATTCCACAATATATATATGTTACTACACTACTACATATTATTGCACGGGTTTAGAAAGATTACCGGCTGGAGAACAGTAGGATAGTCTCCACTCCTGAAATTATTGCCTAGGTGGATTGTAATAAGAGGTGGGACTTCTTTAATTTCCTATCATTGTGTGGGATGTGGTTGAAATGAGACACCCGGAGATATATTTAATTCAGTTTCTTCTGGTGACAGACGGTTCAATTTTTAAACCTAGAGGTATTCATGCTCTCTGGTGATCTCTACATCCTGTTGATCAGTGTTTGGCTAGCCCTTTATATAGCCACCAAAGACTGTCACTACTCAGCAATCTTCAACACCTTGTAGGCCCCATTCTTGACTTGCAAAATCTGTCCGAACAAGCCTGTACCCACTTATTACTAAAGGGCTCACCTCTCGTGAGCCCGGAAATCAACAGACATATTTTGTCCTCAACCCAAACGTACATTGTTCATACAAAATGGTTCTGCCTACGGTAAACTATTCATTCTTAGCCCTTACGATCGTTTTTATTATGTTTTTGCTTATATTGCCCTTTTGCTGTTTTGTTATTTGCTGTTATGTTACTTGTTGCTGTTTTGTATGATTTGCCATTGTATATGTATTTTCTTTCCTTGTCAGTGGTGGGACTAATATTATCAACTAGCTAGAGTTGCCCACCACTGTGTCCTTTTTGTTCCCTTTATGTTGTTCAATAAAAACTGTCATCCCTGACGGAGTTCTTTTCAGCATTAACACTGAAAGTAGCACCTCCTGTTGATACATAGAATTCAGACTCTCCTCAAAGAGAATTAGCATCCTGATTCACCTACCTTACTTTTGTTGGGGATGCTTCGTACTATGGATACTTTATTTGCAAAATCATGCTCGAAGGCGAATTGCTTGTGCTCTCTAAGCAGAGGTTTGGGTTTGGGGCTTATTTTTGGCGTTGGGTTGGGATGAAAGAAAATTTCTGTGAAAAAAGAAAGCCCGATAAAAAAGCCTAAAACCGCGCCAAAAAATAAGCCCAAAACCCAAACCTCTGCTTGGAGAGTAAATTGCTTGTATAGAGTCAAAGAAGGTACAGTACAGCAATGAGAAAGAGTCTAATTAACTTATATACTACTACGCTTGCTATTATAATTATGAGGTTTGACTTCTTCTTTGAAGGCAGTGGATAACGAATTCACCCACGTCCTGCATAATAAGTGGGTTTTGTGATCTTAGTAAAAACGCAGTCTTTTGTTGATCTTCTGGTAAAAGGGTGGAGAAATTGTGGTCGAATAATCTATTTCTGTCGGTCTCATTGTGATTGCACTGACTAATAAAATGTGTATCATTTTCCACTGCATTCATTGGGCAATATTTCCATAATCTCTCGTGCACAAGTAGATATTAAGGTTGATATTTTTTACTGCCACTTCATTTTTATCACGCTATTAAAACTTAAAGTAGCACGAAACCTGAATGTAGCACAACAATTTCTATGGTTCCTTGTAGTTTTAAATATAGTTGTATCCGCACTGTTCCTGCGCGACACAAGGATTTTTCACGGTTTCCACCGAATGCCCGGCCAATGCCGCACCAGAACACTCGGAAGGATTTTAACTTCTGTTTTTTTTTTACCACTCTACTGTGTTTAGCTGTTCTGCTGACTGGCTGGGGCGTGGAGAAGACCATATTCGGAGAGAAGAAGCCCTACTGGATCGTCAAGAACTCCTGGGGGAAGAAGTGGGGAATGGACGGCTACTTCTACATCAAGCGGGGGGTAGGACAGTGTGGCATCAACACACAAGTGGCCACTGCCATTCTTCAGAAAACTTAATACCGGGGCACAACCCCAGCCCAGTTCTTTTCCGTGATAGTGCTCGTTAAAAAAGGGTTTCGAGGGTCGGATTTCTGATAATCTGCTGCGAAATGACATTAAATACTAATATGGTATTAGAAATAATTCAAAACTGTCTTTTCTTAGCAAATCGAAAAGCTGTTATGGACAAGAAACCTACCTTTATGATGTGCATAACTTTGAAATGCGCAAAGCGATATCTCAATTAAGAATCAGTAGCCACAAATTGAATATTGAAACAGGCAGATACTATAATGTAGCCCCTGACCAAAGGTTCTGTCCTTTTTTGTCCAAAGCAAATTGAAGATGAATTTCACTTTATCATGAAATGCCCTAAATATGATGTTCTACGTAATAAGCTATTCACATTTATCGAATCTAGTACAAGGAATTTCAACAGACTCGATGTTATGGACAGATTTATATATATATTCAAATGCAACAACTCTTACAATGCAAAAATAGGTAAATACATAAAAGACTGTTTTGTTATTAGGAAAAATGACGAAACTAATGATTAGCCCTATTAAATACTGTATTACATCTACATCTACATCTACACTATACTGAGCAAGACCCCTCGCGGGGCATAATGCTCAGGGGAAGCGGTCAAGCCCCATTGTGACCGGTGGTGGTGGTGGTGTGACAAAAGAAAAATGCAGTGCATGAAAGTGAATAAAAAATGAAGAAAACAACAACAAACAAGTGCTGTGTCTATATACATGTCACAAATGGGGACAGCTCCTGCTTAATTATGGCCTGCTTATTAGCCCTTGTCATTTAGTAATTAAGATATTAATTTCCTTTCTTTATTTCTGAACTATGTCTTTGCCATACATTGTACCGTGTACAACTGTCGTGCAATAAAGTTCTTCTATGACGACTGAAAAGTGCAAGAAGTGATGATTTATTTTGTGTGAAAATTCATTTTTGGCTCGAGCCTTACTTTCGGGTATGTATCGGTGCCGAACGTGGCACAGGCTTCCTCCCTTCTCCTGCACAGTGTTTTTTATTTAATTTACTTCAATTTACTTTGTATTTTTGTGCGAATGAACAATTAACAATATACGTGGTGCGTCCGTTTGCCCCAGATTTACCTCTGTGTGTGTAAGGTTTACCTCGTTGTGTAAGCTTGCAACACCTCGCACCGTGGATGATTAGAAAAATTTGGGGGCCTCCTTTATAATTGACTTGAGCATACCCAAGGTTTGTCTCTTTTGTCAACATCAGTCATAGGTTTTATCCCACGCGGAAATTGCCAATTTTGTGCCTTATTTTTTGCATGAAAGTAATATTTTTTCTGTTAATTTTGAGGGGATATCCTTCCATGCAATATACAGCTATTTTGCTTCCAAATTATTCCTTGGAAGAGACGGTCGCGCTAGACTTAAGGATGTCCAGATAGATTTAAATTGAAATCCGAAATAAACACGGGTGTGCCCCCTAAGCTTGATATGTAAAGCGATTCACACATTATGTCAAAATTGTATCATGATCCCATTATTTCATCACAAATTATGTTTTCAGTTTCATAATTGTGCAAAATTTGTTGGTAACTTACGCCTTCTAATCAACTTCTTACTTTTAACAGGGAATTTCTGCACTGTAGTTTTTTTATGTAATGCCCTTGGTACGATAAAACATGCATAGGTGATGTGGAGAATTTCGTCTGGAAACTAAAGTTTCACAAGGTCAGATGAGAGTCCACAATCATGTCCTTTTTCCTGATGCGTAGCAGGCTATTTTGATTCACTGTTAATCATAGCCCGGCCGCCTCTAATTCATTTAGTTAAGCCATGTCGGTGATTGGTTACTTTAATAATACCTAGCACGTTATTTGTCAACCAGAATTCATCGTTTTAAAGAGCAAATGAAATGTCTCCAAGGATCAAACAATGGTGACCGGTCAAAAAATCGATTTGGCTGGTATTTCGCACACAGATAATACTTGGGACCACAGTCCCTCAAAATAGCTTTCTTTCTTCTCAACAACGGTGGATCCTATTGTGACGGGCCAAACAACGTTTGGGGCCATATTTTTCACTGATTTGGGCATGTCAAAAAACAGGAAAGTACAGCACAGTGGGAATAATATTAACGTTTCCCTGATAAAATGATCACCGGAAAAATTTCAATACAACCGCGTAGGCCTCTGCTTATCACATTTAGTTGAAGATGATGAAAGAGCTAGAGATAATAAAGTCCGCAGTTTTCATTTCCGTCACATAAATCAGCTTATTTAGCATATCAAAATTGAAAATTGTGCGCAGATATACAGCAGATACTTATTACTACAATAAAGCCATAAACAGAGACAGACTCACAGAAGGCCGATTAGCCCGCAATAGGAGCGCGATTTCAGCACAACCATATCATTTAAAACATGCCTTTGATACACATTGAAATGCCAAATCATACGGGAATGCATGCGATGCAAATCAATCTACGAGTGAAATGCTTCTCATAACAACTACCCATCCCTTTTAATTACAATTTACCGTATGCCAATGTCTATAGAAACCTAGGAAAACAGAAGCATGAAAGTGCACATATCATGTTGACGGGCTCTCTCATTGGTCAAACCGCTAATTGCCATACTATCATTGGTTAACTGTTAATTGTGATGGACAGTTAGGATCCGTCTATTGAATGTCCAAACAGGACGCAAACGTAGGCAAGCGTTTCATCCACCCACGGTTATACGTATGCAATGAATCTCAGTTTTGTGGAAACAATGTCTGATGGTGACAGCTAGGAGTGTCAATCTTTCAGTCATGTTGCCTGTCCCCCTGTCATTATATTACAAGATTTTCAATGTAGCAAATATATTTCAAGAATACCACATACATCATGCAAAAGTGTAAAATTTAGACAGGTCTACAAAACGACGACACGTCTACATAATAACAAAGAGATGGTAAAATAATAATCTGCCTGTATCTCACCGTATTAAGTATCCAAATCTATCCAACAGAAAATAATAGTTTCCGTTCATCTTCCAAACTCAAATGAATTGTCGTCAATTGGCATTTGGTGAGTTTGATTATTATTTGACAGACACTAGAAAGTATAATTTTTAATGAACAACATTGTGGATATCAATAGCATTTATACAAATACATGACCCATCAAATTCTGATACTTCTGTCCACTTAAAATGTTTAAGATATGACAAACCTTGCTCAGTCGGTGTCTTCCTCGCTGCTTGAGATTTCTAAAGCGGGTATCTTCACCGACCTTGGCGAGGCTACGAAGACATCTAGACGGCTTAAGCTCGGTGTGATTCTTGGACCAGCCGCTCGACTGACTGCCCATTTAGGCGGCTGGCCAGCCCGATTGTCCGTACTCGGTCCAGCAACAGCGTCCATTGCCCCCGCATCTCTAGCATGGCTTGAGCTCGGTGCGATTCTGGGATTCGCTCTTCGACTGACTGCCCATGTAGGCGGCTGGTCAGTCCGATTGTCCGTACTCGATCCAGCAACAGCGTCCATTGGTCCAGCATCTCCAACACGGCTTGAGCTCGGTGCGATTCTGGGACCAGCCGCTCGACTGACTGCCCATTTCACCCCGTTCTATCACCATCCTCGATAATACTCGTAGGATGGGGGCCACCATCCACCGATAGATATCGTGGTAGCGGAGTACTCTTATACTATGGAGTATACCATCCTCGATAGTATATCGAGTCTGAGCGATGGTGCCATACTCTGGGTGGTGACGGGTCACCGTCTCAGGGAATGCTCACCGCTAAGCAGACCTGCGCGAAGCCTGACGGGAACCTGGGAATGACCCCGAACCAAGATGGCGGCGCCCAGTTGATGTGACGCGCCGGATTGAGTAAAAGAATACTCCATACAATAAGTCGTAGTACGGTCACGATATGTCAAAATGAGATTGAGACAGCAGTGAAGAGGAGCCAGTCCAGGTTGGCAGGACAGTTCCATACCTTATACCTGTGACCCCACGACCGCACCAAGCTAGTACTGACCGTACTACATGCGGCGGCATGGCATAAATGATAAATTTGGGGAAATTCGGAAGGAAGCCACAATTTTGCTGCCAAAATCTCTAAGGTAAATACGTATATAAACATTTTTCACATCCCTTATCTTATTACAGCACAAGACTGGTAACTTTAATGTAGTTTCAGGACAAGAAGAGCCATATAGCACATGAAGAATTTTGTTTTGTGTGGGGGAGGGGGGTGGGTTCTGCCTACTGTTTCACCGACCACCGACCGCATCCAAGCCTAATAAAAAGCAGTGTACAGAGGTTAAAACACCTTTAACGCTCTAGATACATTACCCATGCAATTAGGAATGGGAAACACCCTGCATTTACGAGTATTTTTCAAGATATAACGTGTAACTAGAAAGGTAACATTTGCAAAGCAAAATAAATATTATGTTTACCTTCTATGCTTACCTTTATGTTAAATATTATGTTTACCTTCGCATATGGTATGCTCAGACACATTCATATATATGGTCAGACAGGAGTCTAAATCCCTCCTACTATAAAATTGCAACATGATGTAACCTAACTCTAGTCACCATGGTAACAGACAGTCTGGTTCAGGTCATTGAGATCATTGTTTTGAGAAGAAGAAGAGGAAACGTAGCAAAAACAACAGGTAAACATAATAAATACTCGAGTGAAGGCTCTTTTTAGTGAGTGATACACCCCGCAAAATATCCCCCTCAGGTATTAAGTGCTTAATCTACCACTGGAAACATGAATCAACCCTGGGCGCGATGCCCCATCAAGGGCTTTGCCCAGTAATATACGTACATGTATATAGATAGATAGAATGAATATTGCTTCCTTAATATTTACATACTACAACATAATCTGTTGAATTATTTCGACCAATATAGTCAGGTCTCTTTTCTATTGACAGACAGTATACCACTGTAACCTTGCAAACCACATATTTCATGTTGAAAAGAACACAAAGATTTCATTATCTATTTGTTGTCAGATTTGCCCCATAGTCAGTCAATTAATGCTGAGCATAAAATGCCCCCAACACCTTAAACCACACAGAAAAACAAGTTGTTTAATGTTAACAGCATACCTTCCTGCACTATGCAACCTAGGAGATTTTACCCCCAGGCACAATGCATCATGGGAATGGGAAACTGGTGCAAACTGGGGGAAGGAGGCATTTCTTCCCCTGATATCATTTTATTGATGATTGATTAAAGCAACAAGGTTCAAAGCAAATAATCAAGAGCTAAATATATTCTAGTAACACAAGAACAGTGGGAAAGCAAGTTATGTTTGTAGGACATGTTTACAAATTATTAGAATTAACAGCATTCTAGGCTGTTGCTCTCTATGTGTGCTCTCTATATGTGGCTCTCTATATGTGCTGAAATATTCTATTACAAACTTTAATAATTTAGGAAGAATACTTTTTCACCCATCATGATCAACTACTCTTCATAAAACATTTTCATGTATGTCCTGTTTCTACACAAGCATGTTTTTTTTCCAGACAAGAGCAAAAGCTGGTGAAAACACGAAGTCAGTCGATGGGAGGAACACCATGATGAGTTCAAGTCTACACTACGTCTCATTGACCGGGAGGAGAAAAAGGCTCTGGTGGACAAACTTTGGCGAGATGCATCAGAGAGGACTTTCCTTCTGTCATTGAAGAAGTACCCAGGTTTGTTCTACTTAAACATGAGGGAGGATACTTTAGATTGGCAACATTTGCAATTTTGTTTTCATGGACGGTTATCAAAGTCATACAAAGTGTCGTTTATATATATTTCTGCCATCTGATGTGCATAATACATGAATATGTATTTGAGTTTGAATTGGCATCAATCTATATTTCCTCCAGATGGCCAGGCCATACCCACAAAATTGGGTTGGCAGCTGAAGAATGTCAACAAGAGGCTCAAGTACAACAGCATTGGCAAGTGCCCACAAGACTCAGTATTCCCACAAGTGATTAACTTTGTGGATGCCCTGCCAGCCAACCTAGCCTGGTACAGCTACACACAGCTAGATTTGTTGGTGAGTTTGTCTAAAATTTTCATACCCATACATCAAGTTTAAATTATGTAGGAGTCTGCTTGGATTCACAACTGATTACTCTCATTACAAGATAATATGGTTATAATATATAACTTATATATTATACTCGAAGGGAAAACATGAGAGCCCTGTTAGAAAGTCAACCTTTTGTAGTGCTATCATCATCATCATCTTTTGTTATCAGTAAGTCATTGTCATACACAAATTTGTATGTTATGCACATCTGGGAGTTTTAATGATCTCTGACTGCCAAATAAAGTAACTTAATACTGTCTTGTTATGTTATTTATCCTCAGGAGGAGGGTGCTGTCCCTAGATTGGTACAAAGACAGGCGATTGAAGCACTGTGTCTGAAGAAAAGTGCAGAGGAAGAGCTGAGAATGCACCGGCTTATAAGGACTGGAATAAGGGAACTTGAAATAATTGGAGAATCATTGCAAGCATATAGTGCTGCTTATACTGTGGGGGCTGTAGCAATGCTAGTAGGAAAGCGTGATGCGATAGAAAGCCATCTGCACTTTGCCTACGGGTTGTTAGGGACAAAAAATCCAGATCTTCCTAATGTACCCACAAGGGGCAGTGCTTCAGACTTGTACTTATCTACTGACTTGGCATATCTGATACATGTAGATAGTGAATCTGATGCTCTTTTTAGCTTTCACAACAACACAACATAGGGATTGGTTGCACTATGCCATTTTAGCACAATGAAGTTGTCCAAGGTGAACTAAGCTTATATTACTGTTGTTTGAAATGACATTTAGTCATTGGCTTTCAGGATGGTCGTTGCACATTTATGAACTTGAATTGTAGATCATATTCACAACTTCATGACAGCATGTAGTATCTTGTGTACTCTTGAAGTAACTAAAGATGTACAGTAGGTGAAGTACATGTATGAAGATAAGGATGGGACTTGTCAAGACATGTCAAAGATAAAGCCTGTGTCAATTTCTGTGCCAACTTGAGCAAAATACTAAGTAAAATTAGGTTACTAGTATATCAATCTGGAGCTTTGTTGAAATTACATTAACTGTGTTCAATCATTTGCTTATATACCAGTAGTTACATGTAACTGTACCGTACATGAAATTAATACTGTGCAGAAATTTTTATCTGAAAAGTATACATTTGAAACATGGCTTCACATAAAATGGTGTCTCAGAATAAGTGTACCCGTGTTTTTGGCGACGCCTCATGGGCGAGCCAAATGGTACAGTATTGTGTGTGATTTGCAAGAATTCTAGGAATTGTACAGGAATTTTATCCACAGGTATGGAATGTCCAGAGGAATGTCTCACAGCCCTGGAATTTTGCTGGCCCACATCTACAATGTATGCCCACATTGACCTACTTAGTGAAATTGCTGGAAACCCTTGGGAGATATGGAATGTTTTCTGTGAGCCCCAGGGCTTGTTCACTATACACTTAGGGGATGGTAGGGGTGATATACTGAACTGTGCTGTACTATATCTGACTAGACTTATATTAACAGGTAACAAGGTACTTGTATACTTTCCTTATCATAGAATACTGTATATCATCTGCACCAGTATAAGAATAAACATCTATAGTCATCAGATTCATTGCATCTGAACAGGTACTTATATATCGTTATTATAAAGTATACTATGTCCTGATGTGATTAACGTTAGCTCACCCCAGCTGGTCGAGTTCCCTTTGCACAATTCCACTGTTATGCCCGATGTTAGTGCTGCCTCGATTTCACTACTGATGAGGATATTTGTGCTGACGGTGCCATACATTGAACACAAACCCTACCAACATCTTCCGTCGCCATGGCAATGTACTTTTCATTGCCAGTCTTGTTATGTTTATGTCTTGGAGATTATGTCTTTCAGTTACTTTGCTCATAACTTTTGTTCAACCACGATATGCTGCTGGTGCAAATGTGTTACGGTCATTTCTTTCAAGTGCAGTAGCATTTTTTAATAAAAATGTTCAAATGTATCATTGCATACATAATGCATTAATCGTCAAAGTTGAATGACACCTATTATTACCTACATGAAAAATGAAGGTAGTATTTTTGGTATGTCTTTGTGTGTTAATTTGTGCGTGTCTGTGTGTTAATTCGTGTTTGTGTGTGTTATTCAATTAGCAATAAGACCTTAGTAAGGTTTGATTACAAACAAAATATTAGAAATAGTGCCTGCCATGAATGATTCTGTCGAAATCAACTTTCCTTGTGTTCAGCAAAGCTATTTGATAAGCACAGTGTTTCGAAAAACAGGGTCTCGACGTTAGGCGGGTTAGATCAAGGAAGTTAGACGGAGAAACTCCTTGGTTAGATGATACCCTGTCAGCATTGATATTTCTCCACAGTTACTCAGCAACAAATTACTGGTGATAAACCATGACGTCAGCACGGGAATTCTTACAACGACTTTGTAGCACAGGCTTTCAGAAGTAAACCAGCCAAATTTGAAAGACGTCGTTGTATTCTAGCTGAGATATGAAAAACCAAAACGTCGTGGACGCTGGCAAAGCGAGGCCGCATATGCCGACGCAATGTTCCTTTGCTGCAGTTTCACTGTATCTCGCTAGGGTACCTACACTTGTTTTTAAAGTGTTACAACTAGATTGAAAGATGGAGATGTGATGTCATGGCAAGTCTAACGACAAAAAGTGCGTTTAACGTGATTATTAGTTAATTTTATTGAAATAATTGCCCGAATTCCTCTCAATTATTACACGCTGCACTTTTGATACATGTCGCTAGGGCAATTTTTAACGGGTTTTTGTGTCAAAATTAAAGAAATTGTTTAGGACACGGTCCAATTTACTCTGTTTAAAGTCACATGGTATTGTAGGCTATCCGGTTACAAAATATGGATTACCTGTATTGCTTTGAACGCGATCTATTTGGCTCTAAAGCGTTCTAGCTATAGGAACCAACGCTACCGACTACATTTGCGCCTGACTGAAATTGAAGACAGGTGAATGTCCTGTATGTCCACAAAGGATGACGGAAGAGCAAATCTATTAACAACACAGCAAGAGCAGTATATTAGCCTAGTACTGTGTAAGTTTCGTGCCGATATATCAGATTCTTCTTGTTTTATGAAAGAAAGCGCACTTCTGTAAGATGCGACCTACAATCGTCTATGAGAAACATACGGTATTGTCGGACAACGCCTTGCCAAAACGGCGGAGTTCATAGATCGCTTAGAATTAAACAGATTTCTTTCAAATCTGACTAATCAATTTGTGGATGCTTTGATAGTCGATACGGAAATTCCCATGCCGAATCCACAATTCATTGTTGAGTTTCTATCATTTAAGGTTTTGGCGATTACGGTAAATCGTATTTTTTGTCTCAGATATGAACAAGTAATGTTTCTAAATTCTAGGACAAACAAGGTGCGGACCTCATGTTATGAATATAGGGTATCATTCTGCATACCATAAAGTTGGTTCAAGGGTATTGGTCATCATTTCTACCCAAAAAACCTGTTTTGGCCTCAGGAAAGCAATTGCGCTATTACATACCATAAACCAGATGCACATCTGAAGTCAAGGAACCAACTTGTGTACCGGTATCACATTCTTTTGGATGAATTGACAAAATTATGCTACCTAGATGCATATATAATGTGAGTAAAGTATTGCAAGCCCAATAAAGTTGGTTTGGAGGAAATCGGTCATCGTTTCGCGATATCGAAATTTTATGCCGAAAAATGCTGTTTTGCCCTTAATTGATGAAATTATGATATTTTGGGAAACAAGATGCATTTATGATGTCGGGGCAGTCTCCCGAACCCAATAAAGTTGGTTTGGAGGAAATCGGTCATCGTTTCGCGATATCGAAATTTTATGCGGAAAATGCTGTTTTGCCCTTAATTGATGAAATTATGATATTTTGGGAAACAAGATGCATATATCATGTCGGGGCAGTCCCCCGAACCCAATAAAGTTGGTTTGGGGGAAATCGGTCATCGTTTCGCGATATCCAAATTTTATGCGGAAAATGCTGTTTTGCCCTTAATTGATGAAATTATGATATTTTGGGAAACAAGATGCATATATCATGTCGGGGCAGTCTCCCGAACCCAATAAAGTTGGTTTGGGGGAAATCGGTCATCGTTTCGCGATATCGAAATTTTGTACAGAAAATGCTGTTTTGCCCTTAATTGATGAAATTATGATATTTTGGGAAACAAGATGCATATATCATGTCGGGGCAGTCTCCCGAACCCAATAAAGTTGGTTTGGGGGAAATCGGTCATCGTTTCGCGATATCCAAATTTTATGCGGAAAATGCTGTTTTGCCCTTAATTGATGAAATTATGATATTTTGGGAAACAAGATGCATATATCATGTCGGGGCAGTCTCCCGAACCTAATAAAGTTGGTTTGGGGGAAATCGGTCATTGTTTCGCGATATCGAAATTTTGTACAGAAAAATGCTGTTTTGCCCTTAATTGATGAAATTATGATATTTTGGGAAACAAGATGCATTTATGATGTCGGGGCAGTCTCCCGAACCCAATAAAGTTGGTTTGGGGGAAATCGGTCATCGTTTCGCGATATCCAAATTTTATGCGGAAAATGCTGTTTTGCCCTTAATTGATGAAATTATGATATTTTGGGAAACAAGATGCATATATCATGTCGGGGCAGTCTCCCGAACCCAATAAAGTTGGTTTGGGGGAAATCGGTCATCGTTTCGCGATATCCAAATTTTATGCGGAAAATGCTGTTTTGCCCTTAATTGATGAAATTATGATATTTTGGGAAACAAGATGCATATATCATGTCGGGGCAGTCTTCCGAACCCAATAAAGTTGGTTTGGGGGAAATTGGTCATCGTTTCGCAATATCGAAATTTTGTACAGAAAAATGCTGTAACCATAACCTTGTTTACCAAACCTATTTTAGCTGCCGTGTCTCTTTTGTCCTCTCTGCAAATACCCTATGACCATTTGTTACATGATTTCCACAGGGGTTATATCTGCTCTGAAACTGTTGCCTGGAAATTGGTCTTGCCTGTTGATTCACCATACTTTCAACAGTTATGTACTGAGAGACTGTCAACAGTTTATGTACTGGGTAACTTGTTATCAATCTAGTGCTAGTGCTAGTCTGCTGAGACTGAACTGCTAAAGATGAGTGATAAAACCACATACTGTTCCTACATGAGTACAATGACATTGAGCTGTGAAGAAATTAAACTTTTCTATGTAACATTATGAGTGTTTGCATCTTGTTTTAAATGTTAGCCTTTGATTAAACCAGTCAAGTTATCGTAAACTTTTACATGAGGTAACTTTCACGACGCGTGTTAAGTAAAACGAATAACTCCATAGATAATACAATTAAAACCTACAAAACAAGACTTCTTGTTAGGTTTCAGAGGAATCAACCTTTCAGCCTAAACAGAGGAATCATTGGTATTGTAATGTACAGTCATCACTTTGTAGCTTGACTTGTACATTGATCATTTTGCATTAGACTCACACTACATTTCAGTGTGAATTCATTGGCATGAATGTCATGATGCCAAGTCGGTCAACTGTTGAAAAGATACCAAAAGAACGTGTCAAGTACTTTTTTCTCCATACCCCATAAAATCCTTTTTGCAACACCCTTTGCCATACATGTGTATATCAAAGGTAAGCACGGTGCATGCTGGGAATATCTGGAGGGGACTTCTTGAAAGTACTGATGCTATCTGATTCAGCATGTACATACAGCCTACATGACTAATGGGAACCTACATGTATTAGTAATTGCCTTTTGGCTTAAGTATCTATTGAGAGCTCCTCTACAACTGGTTGACATGTAGGCGCTACCAGCCAGCCCTTCCCCAACTAATGTTATATGTACTATCCCCAACTAATGATATACATGTATGTGCTATGTGTTTGATATTTTATTGGGAGGGGGGAGTATATTGATTTAGTTGCTTCATTTCCTCCTTGTTTTGGCTTTACAGCAACAATCATGTTCAAAACGAATTGTAAATGTTGGGCCTCCACGTTTCTTCCTAAAACTGATCAGGAACAGTTGTGTCAGAGAAAAAGGTGGCAGTACAAAACCATATGTTCCTATGTCCCGAAATTCTGCCCTACCTTCACCAAGAAAGAATCAGGATGTATAAGTTCCTGCGATGTACTCCACTCCAGCAGTACAATGTAGTTTGTAGTAGTCTTTGATTATACTGCTGCGGGGTCCCTGACACAGGTAGGCATGCGCAGCAGTCAGCTAGTCTTCACATCACGTTTCCAAGCTTCATCCGATTGGTTATTATTTCACTCCACCACTGTAAGTGGAGATGAAATGTTTTGTTTTCTCTCACTAAATCTAATTCTCTAGAGGGTGGGGGGGAGGGTTATTTTCTTTTGGGGGGGAGTTGAATTTAAAAAAAGAATGAGTGAAGTTCAGTTATTTCAGTTAACATAATTGTATTTTACCTGGGGGAGGGATGGGGAGTGAAATGTGCTGCTTTTGTCTAGTTGTAAAAAAGTTAAAAATAGTTTACATCACTTATTAGTCTGTATAGTTTTAGTATTATAATGTACTTCTGCTTTATCCATGACCTGTAGAGCATAAACTGCTGCAACAACCACCTGAGGTATACATTTCTGCATGATCCAGCATATCTTGTGAGCAGAGTCAATCTATGGTAGCTAGTATGTATATGAATGGAGGATATATACACAGTCCTAACTTGATTGTAGGAAGGGCAATCAGTAAAAGACAAACTTTTGCATTCACACACCTCATCACACCAGTCTCATGTCTATTATTAAGCTGTATCTGTATAGCCGGTATAACCACCCTTCGCTGTAACACACCAGCTTCGCAGGCACGCGGCGCGGCGGCAGCTGGCTAAATTACACCAAACGACCTGTCACACCTAACCTTTGAACGTCTAACTCTATAGATAGACAATCAATTTGTTTAAAACTATCTAGTGACGATGCCCCTACTAGTACTGTACTTGGTGGCAGCGAGTTCCACTCTACGATAGTTCTAGGAAAAAATGAGTTTTTGAACACCTCAATCCTTGGTTGATAGCTCTGGTACTTGAAGGTATGACTATTTCTTGTTCTTTTCCGAGCTGGTATTATGTACTTAGTACATCCACCAGTTTATTAGTCATTTTGTACATCATGCGTAGTCTGGACATTTTTCGCCATGATGACATTTCCATGACACTCACCTAATAATCTATTCAGCACACACACACACACACACATACATACAGTGACACACATACACACACACAGACACACACACATGATATCGACATCACAACGTAAAAAGTCGTTTGGGATTTTAGCTGCTCTCAAATTATTCAACAAATTTTCAGGTTGTCCTTCGGGGGACCAATTCACAAGGTTTTTAATCCCGAGTTGAGGTCCAGGTATATGGTATGGAACCTGCCAACCTGGACTGGCTCCTCCTCACTGACACTGCTGTCTCCATCTTATTTTGACATATCGTGACCGTACTACGTATATACGACTCATTGTATGGAGTATTCTTTTACTCAATCCGGCGCGTCACCACTGGGCGCCGCCATCTTGGTTCATTCCTGGGTTCCCGTCTGACAGACAGGCTTCGCACAGGTCTGCTTAGGTTCCGAGGCCACAGAGTCGCTAAGCACGTAGGCTAGTCCATGAGTCCATTCTTAGGCGACTCTGTCGGCCAAGCAGCGGTCCTGCTTATATGAAATTATTAGGTATGTTTTTGTCGTCCAGGAATGTTAAACTTGTTTAAAGTATAATATTTTTTCGCGAGTTTCCTATGTCAAAGTCGCCATAATTCAACGGCTAAGGCTCTGATCGCCACAGTACTTGAGTCATTCACTCACCGACTAATTTTCCCTTAGCTTATAAGAAAGTCAGTTAGGGCGCCACAAATAACCTCAAAAGTTGCTGTTCTCTAGAAACTTTACGAGTCGACTGCCGCTGTTCAGCAGATTTTCACGGAAAGCCGCCATATTGGAAATCTGATGGCCTGACCTTTATGTCACTCCAGCATCATGGGACGGTGACCCGTCACCACCCAGAGTATGGCACCATCGCTCAGACTCGATATACTATCGAGGATGGTATACTCCATAGTATAAGAGTACTCCGCTACCACGATATCTATCGATGGATGGTGGCCCCCATCCTACGAGTATTATCGAGGATGGTGATAGAACGGGGTGCCCATTTAGGCGGCTGGTCAGTCCGACTAGTACTGTCCGAACTCTGCCCAGCATCAGCGTCCATTGGCCCCGCATCTCCAACAATCTGAATGTTGACCACTTGATTCGATGACCACCCCAACTTTTCACGAACCGCGTTGGCGAGTCGTCGCGCCCTACGGTGCGCTGCTTCCCGAATCTTCTTGATCCTGAGTGCGTAGATGACCGGGTTTATCGCCGAATTACAGAGCGCGATCAGCAACCCCCAGAACGGCCTTGCCTCTATCTCACAGTCTTCTCTTGCGAGGCACACATACTCCCGCACACCCCCGATACAAACCGGCAGCCAGAAGATGATGAACACCGCTGCAATGATGACAACGGTCACCTGCATCTTCCATACGTCTTGGAGTTGCTGGTATTGTCTTGCCGCGATTCGCTGTTCCCTGCGGCGTGCGGCGGGCAGATCGTCCTGAGGGTTCTCGGGGGGTTCCAGTCTGGAGAAGCGCTGCTTCAGTTCGAAGAAGATTCTGGCGTTGACAAAGACCACTATCACTACGGACATCAACAAGATGGTGTTGATCAGAATCACGTAACTTACGGGCAGGTAATGCGCGCAGGTCTTTGTGTTGATATAATTGATGCAGTTCCAGCCCATGAGAGGAGACAAGCACACAAGCACACAAGCTGGCCACGCGATCCCCAAACTGACGGCAACGTGTCGCCCGGACACGCGGGTCTGGTAGAATATCGGGTGGAGGATGGCCAGATAACGGTCCACGGACAGGAGGACCACGCCAACTGCTGATGAGACCAACACTAAAAAGAAGGTACAGACTAAGCCCGTTATTACCCATGGTCGAATCAGTTCCAACTGGAAACTGACACAGAATAAGAACGAGAACAAACCTGCCAGGCAGTCCGCTACAGCCAGGTTTGCCACAAACATGTACATGGGTTTAGACAGGTGATGGTTTTTCAGCACTCCGGACAAAACCACGCCGTTCATGAGGAGAGCGACTGTCCCGACAGCGGCGGAGGCGATCCCGACTTTCTTGTTCTCATCCAGATACGGCGCGGGCAGATGAGAGCACGCAGCTACGGCCAGCTCGTACTCCGTCTTGTTTTTCATGTGCCAGAAGAAACACGGCCAGAAAGTCTCGTACACCGTGGAGTTTCCTCCGGTGAGGTTCCCAGTGCTGCCGTTCATTTTACGATTCTCAGTGAAGTCAAACGCTGATTTGGGGGCTTTCCACCCTTTCCGAAGATAACCTGTTGACAACCTCCGAGAATCTGACGGCTGCGTCTGCGCACTGAAGATCAGACGTGTCTATTTCAGTGTTTCCAGTTTTACACACGCTGCCGTTAGCGTTGCCATGACAACAATTACTTGAAAATTGGAATGTCAAGCCTTACGAGAATACCTGTTGTGGTGAACCATAACATTTTTTCATGAATAGAACACCTGCCGAACATATAATGAGGTTTATTCACATCCACAGGCATGATATACATGAAGCCACAGCTTAAAGGAACCAAACGGAGTGAGGGTTGAAATCAACACTCCTTCACATCTTTAGGGCATGAAGTGATTTGATTTGCTATGACCTTGTGATTTGATTTGCTATCGTTAATGGAGTCGTTGATGCTCCGAATATTGAATGTTATTTCATTTGGAGCATCGAAGACTTGAAGACTTGATTGAATCAAAGACTCCATGAACGATAGTGCTCAAATCAAATCAGAAGGACTGCTTTCCTTCCTACAGGAGTTTTGATCACATGTTAATCATCAAGATTTTCACCAGAGTTGTTTTTGCAATCGTTGAAAGGAGAGGCGTGAAAAAAAGCTGCAGTGAAACATGATCTTGATCACCGAGATTAGCTCACTGAATCTCGGGTCGCAGAAGTGAGGCTCGGACACCCCTCTGTGGTAGAATTGTAACAGGACGGCGTTTATGCCTGCGTCACATTGTCGACGAGCTTCGGCTGTATTTGTTGATCGCCGAAAGGTCGCCCGATTTTAGATATCGATCGAGGATCGCGCGTATTTTTGGCTTGAAAATCGTCCCCGTCACATGGAGCGAGGCTCGGGCGATCGCTTGGGAATACATCTATGACCTCAAAAATCGGGCGACTAGTCGCTGATGTTAAGAACACGTTTCTCTTCTCAGGGAGCTTCGGCCGACTCCTAAAAATCGCCGACGATCCCTAAAAATCGCACGATGCTCGACGAAACATCGGGCGTACTACTGCCGTAAATGTCGTTTAGAGCTCGCCGAATCGTCGGTCGATCGATTTTCGCACAATGTGACGGCCCCTTTAGCGCCACCGACAGCGGGCCGATCTTCAACAGCTGTTCGGCTATCGTCGTCTCATTCTATCGGCAAGAAATTGTGATAATTTATGCATTCAGAAGAAAAAAAAGCAGTGATAAACAATTCCTTCCATGCATCAGGGTAATATAATTACTAGTAAGTCAAACTAATAAATTATGGCAAAAATCATGAAACCCTTGAGGGAGACAGGACTGATATCGTTTCTGGTCTTTTTGCGTCAAAAATTGATTTCATTTTGTTCCAATCAAGTAACATCCTGTAATCACATACATACATGCATTTTTAATGGATAAAAAGGCAACTGGCTATGAGGATCCATATCTGAAACCTTAACTATATATAGATAAATTACAAATATAAAAATGTACATTGTCTTCGGTTATTATAGTCCAGGGATTGGTAATAAAGTTCAGATTTACAATATTCAGAGTTTATAATGTGAAATTATATGAAATTATGTGTATTCCGTCCCCGTCCAGTAGCTGTCAAGTCTTGCCTTAAAAATATTAACAGTCTCCGCTGCCACCACATCCGCGGGAAGGCTGTTCCAAGCATTTATTGCACGTACACTAAAAGAGTTTGATCTAATTAACTTCTTTGCTTGTGGTTTGGCGATTTTGTATGGATGGCCTCTGGTACGTCCATCTACGTTTAAGTTGAACAGCCGGCCTGGGTCGATACGGTCGAAACGTTAACCCTTGACAAACTTGAATACCTGTATCACGTCACCTCTTTTGCGGCGGTACTCAAGAGTAGGAAGTTGCAGACGACGTAGTCTGTCCTCGTAGCTGATATTACTAAACCCAGGTATAAGTCGCGTCGCCTTGTGCTGCACTCTGTTAAGTAGTTCCTTAGTGGGACATACAAGTAGACACCATGATCAGCGCATCAAACAGAAAGCTGTTCCTGTTACGCCGACTGAAGAGGTTTGGAGTCACTACACAAGACCTCACAACTGTCTACATCGTGTACGTCAGACCCACTATGGAATATGCGGCACCGGTGTGGCACCCGGCCCTAACCTGTTCACAGTCCGCAAGGCTAGAACGACAACAGAAGCGAGCATGCAGAATAATCCTGGGCACACAGTACACTGACTACACCTCAGCACTGTCTACACTGAGCCTCGACTCCTTGGCAGAACGACGAATCCACCTATGCCTCACCTTCGCCAAGAAACTCCTCAACTCTGAATTCAGTGACTGGTTACCCCCACCCCGGAAACAGATATCTGGCAGAAACACACGTAACGCTAATAAACTGGACACTCCCATCTGCAGAACAACTCGCCACAAAAACTCTGCGATACCTTACATGACAAACTTGCTGAACAAACAATTGAACTAACAAACTGTAAACACTAATATGTCCTTGTACTATATTTCAAAAGACTATACACTTTTTATCGCAATTATATTTATTGATGTTAAACCGACTCGATTGTTAATTTTAACTCCCTAGCACTTTTAAACTATGTCATTGTAAATACCTAACAATTCAGACGTGTGTCTGCAACTAGGTGTGTGATGTATGAATAAAGAATATTGTTATTGTTAGGCAATTCACATCACTCTATGAATTGCCTAATATCATAATATCAGGGTACATGAACAACAAACACTTTTTTTCATGCCAGGTACAAAATTTATTGGTATCCCGTGCAGCAAAACATGTGTATTGAATGCTGTGCCATAGGGTGGCATCTAGTTGAAATGCATTTGATACAAGCCGAGATGTGCAAGTTGAAATTACTCCAGCTATACATTGTCTAACCTAGCCTCCTTCGCAGGCTTGTGAGCGAGGTTATTTTTTTTTTTGGCGACAGACGCGAGTTATGTCGCGGAGGGACGGTTTTGCAGCCAAGGGAGTTTGCCGGGGAGAGAGCGGCGAATCCTTCTCTCCCCGGCAAACTCCCTTGGCTGCAAAACCGTCCCTCCGCGACATAACTCGCGTCGGTCGCCAAAAAAAAATAACGCCGCTCACAAGCCTGCGAAGGAGGCTGATCTAACCAAAGTTGAACCAATACTCACTGTTCACTGCCATGTGTACTAGTCATGATACAAATGATAAAGCAGGAAAGCAAATACTATATGAAACAAATCGCCCAGCTATTGTTGGGAAAGAAAATCAAAATGTTTTTTAACCGGCCAGACTTCTCTGACAGCCACTTATAACTACATTGGGGTAGTGTCTGTCAGGGGAAAGCTCAGCTAACAATATTATGATTTTCTTTCCCAACATCTGCTTGGAGATTAATATGGAACAATATTATTTGACGTTTTGGTACCTTCAACGTTTACCTTACATTTCCCCCACTTTGACCCAACTAATAAAAAACAGGAACTTTGTCTACCCCCTCCTGCCAAACAATACATTGTGCAGAAGACAAGAATTGTAGCGCTACCCTGGCATTATACAATGTACAATTCAATTGTATCTTCCTTTCATGGAAAAATCTTACACCATCAAATCATTTAAAAGCAAGAAAAAAAAATGTACTACTACATGTAGTCATTTCTTTAAAAACAAAATTAATTCTAGTCTTACATGATACAGCAATACCCCGGTTCATGGTTTCAACTGCGCAAGGGCGAGGTCAAAGGTGAAGGTCACTAAGTTACAAACAGGTCTTGTCTAGACCATGCTTGATGAATGTCCAGACGTGTTTTATGTCTCAGGCTTTCAACTTTGACAATGCATCAATCTGCGCATGCGCAGTTCAAACCCTGGACCTGCTTATTTGAATTCACAATTATTGGCTAATATTCGTGGTTGGGGCCACTAACATTTTGTTCGCCTGAAAGAAGCTACCACTACCAATGACAAGCGCTGATCGTTCTACCAACTAACAAGTATATTACCTGGGAGAAACAAGCACGTCGGCAGAACGTACTGTGCCTGCGCAAAACCCTGATTTTTCACGTTTTCCGTTGGATGTTTGGTCAACGTTGCATCAAAATTTTGCCTGTTGCAGACATCTTTTCCTATACAACATCTGAAAACTACAGACAGGCTGTCAACCTTATATGCTCTAATACAACCTCATATGAGACGTTCTGCCAAAGTGCTATGCACAATACAGTACGGGTTTCGCGCAGGTGCAGTAACGTTCTGCCGACGTGCTGCAGAAACGGGGGGAATGTTTAGGGCTTGGAGATCTGCCACACAAGTCGTTAGCCATACATTAGTGGGAAGATCTTGGGAGAAACAAACTAACAAAGCTATGTATATTCACCCAACATGTTAACCCTATAGTGTTATGCATCAATTGATTAGATTTTGCATCAAAATTTCATGTCTGTTAACACTACTTGCCATTAAACCTAACATTAACTGCCAAATTTAATTATTTTCTTCAAGACTAATCAAGAATTGTCCATATTCTTGAACTGAATGCTGTGGGTTTTTTTTTTATGGCTAGACTTTAATTTGCTGCGATGTTGACATCTCTGTTTATAATCGCGAAGGACTAGGTCTGTTCGGTAGCTTCCGTTTCGGCCTCGGCTTCAGCCTGCACAGGCTGGTCCTCCGCAACGGTTTCTGCTTCCTGCAATGAAAAAAGAAAATCAATTTATTGTTTAACTATTCAGGTGAAGGCTGCTCCTTCTAGAATAGTACAGAGCTCGAAATACTGGGTACATATTCACCTTAGTGCAGGTAAAATTGGAGCTGTGCAGGTATTTCTGACGTCTACCTGCACCTAACCTGCACTGGTCCATGCACTGGGTTTACACACAAATGTAGGTGTATGTGTATTTTCATTAGCTGTATCACCTATGAAGTGTAAAAGAAGTAATGGCAATGGTTTCTGAATAGCTTTTAGTGTAATCCATCCTTCTAAAATTCTGAGTGGTGCAGGTGGTGCAGGTAAAATTTGTCTGGTGCAGGTAATTTTCAATGTTAGGTATGCAGTGAAACGTATTTCGAGCCCTGTAGTACACATGTAGCTAGCATGTTAACCCTTAGGTCACACGAATTTGAATTCTTGGTTCTAGGATTTTTGCAGTAAATCATGGATGTGGGCGGATGAAAAATAGGCCAAGGCGAAAGGTGACAGCTCTAAACTTAAGGCTATCATAGGAGTCATAAAATCAACCTACCAGGCTAGTTGACAAAACAAACAATGAATTCTGAACTTTAAATCAAAGATGCTATAGGCCTGACCAGTGGAAGGGCTGCTAGAAGCGTGATATAGTCAGACTAGGGGCCTGACCAGTGGAAGGGCTGCTAGAAGCGCGATGTAGTCAGGCTAGGGGCCTGACCAGTGGAAGGGCTGCTAGAAGCGTGATATAGTCAGACTAGGGGCCTGACCAGTGGAAGGGCTGCTAGAAGCGCGATGTAGTCAGGCTAGGGGCCTGAGGCTAGGGGCCTGACCAGTGGAAGGGCTGCTAGAAGCGGGATATAGTCAGGCTAGGGGCCTGACCAGTGGAAGGGCTGCTAGAAGCGTGATGTAGTCAGGCTAGGGGCCTGACCAGTGGAAGGGCTGCTAGAAGCGGGATATAGTCAGGCTAGGGGCCTGACCAGTGGAAGGGCTGCTAGAAGCGTGATGTAGTCAGGCTAGGGGCCAGACCAGTGGAAGGGCTGCTAGAAGCGTGATATAGTCAGGCTAGGGGCCTGACCAGTGGAAGGGCTGCTAGAAGCGTGATGTAGTTAGGCTAGGGGCCTGACCAGTGGAAGGGCTGCTAGAAGCGTGATGTAGTCAGGCTAGGGGCCTGACCAGTGGAAGGGCTACTAGAAGCGTGATGTAGTCAGGCTAGGGGCCTGACCAGTGGAAGGGCTGCCAGAAACATGATGTAATCAGGCTAGGGGCCTGACCAGTGCAAGGGCTGCTAGAAGCGTGATATAGTCAGGCTAGGGGCCTGACCAGTGAAAGGGCTGCTAGAAGCGCGATGTAGTCAGACTAGGGGCCTGACCGGTGGAAGGGCTGCTAGAAGCGTGATGTAGTCAGGCTAGGGGCCTGACCAATGGAAGGGCTGCTAGAAGCGTGATATAGTCAGGCTAGGATACAACATCACATGGACAATCTACCTCTGTTGGCTGTTGTTCCCCTTCCTCAGTGACAGCAGGAGTCTCGACCGTCTCTCCCCCTTCCTCCTCCTCCTGTCCCTCCTCAGCTTTCTCCTCCTTAGCCTTCTTCTGCCGTTTCCTCTTCTGGGGGGTGGACTTGGGCGTGTTGCCTTTCCTCTTGCGAGGGCTCTTGGGCTTACGCTTGGGCGTTTCGTCGATGTCGTCCCCGGGCCTGTAGTCGGCATCTGAGTCTTCTGTGGCGGCAGGAAAGGAGAAATATTCTCAGACTGATTGTAAAAATCATTCAGAACAAGTTGCTCATCCCGACAACTATCTAATCATCTTTCTTGATTCCTTTTTTTCATGACAAGATTTGATCCAGAAGTATTTTTTCTTTCAAAGTATTTGTACAACAGGAACAACCAAGGTGCAACTTTTTACTTACTGCTTACCAAGCCTTGTGTTCAATCTGCATAATATGGCATCATTGCAAATGCCTTGACAAAGCCTGCAGCTGTTTGGTTGGAAATTTGGATAAGTTCCAAACTTTCTTCCTTGTGTTGGAAATAAGTTTAAAATGCTACTTTAAAACTAGAAAGGTAACATTTGCAAAGCAAATGCATAATGTTTACCTTTGCATATGGTCTGCTCTGTTAATTCTTACTCAAACCAAGGAGGTTAACCTCCTTACTCGAACACATTCATATATGTGGTCAGACAGGAGTCTAAATCCCTTCTGCTATAAAATTGCAACATGATGTAACCCAACACCAGTTACCATGGTAACAGACAGTCTGGTTCAGGTCATTGACCAGGTCTGAGGTCACTGTTTGGAGAAGAGAAAGAAGAAGAAACGTAGCAAAAACAATATGTTTTCCTTCGGTAAACATGATGAATTCTACCAACACACATAAACTTTCAAGCTAAGGTTGTTCAAGCTGTTCTTGACCTACCATCCTGAGGCTCCATTTCCCGCGCTTCCGCGCCCTGTCCGTCCATCTGTTGTGCCTCGATCTCGTCCATGGCCTGCTCAAACTCGTGTTCCCCCTCCGACATGGAGTCCTCGTCGTCCAGGCGGTCCTGGAGCCGGGACCCCCTGCCGCGGCCTCTCATGGCGGGAAGGACGGCGCTGGGGTCGTGCGACTGCTCCACGTGTTTGCGCAGGTTCCCCTTGCGGGTGAAGGACTTGTCGCAGTTGGTGCAGGCGTAGCGGGGAGGGGTGTAGCCAGGCGTGTGGTGCACCTGGTCAGGAAGAGAGCAAGGATTGCACAGCGTAAAACAAATGCTTTCACTAAGAGATGCCTTGTATCAAACTGTGCTCAATTGTACATGAGCAAAAAGCACTTCCGGGAAGTATTTTCGGTTTTCAAAATCTTCAACTTCACCCGTGTCTGTATTCACCTCCTGACTCATTCTGCCTGTCAATCTTGAACCCACATACTGTCAACGTATTCTCGAGTTCACACCATTTCCTGTGTCTGACCTTTGGACCAGTCATTCTGCCTGTCAATCCTACCTCATCCACATAATGTCAACCTATTCCCAAGCTCACCCCATTTCCCGTGTCTGACCTTTTCACCTGTCATTCTGCCTGTCAATCTTCCCTCGCCCACATACTGTCAACCTATTTCCCAGCTCACCCCATTTCCCGTATCTGACCTTTTCACCTGTCATTCTGCCTGTCAATCTTCCCCTGCTGTCAACCTCTGTCCTAACAGACATACACACAAAGTTCAGCCACCCAAAACAATACTTCCTCCATACCTTGATGTGCTGCTTGAGCAGCTGCTCCTGGCGGAAGGTGTGGTCACACTGCACGCACACGAAGGGCTTCTCCCCGGTGTGGCAGCGCTTGTGGTTGATGAGGTGCCTCTCCTGCGTACAGCAGTAGTTACAGTCCTCGCACCTGAAGCGCTTCTCTCCCTGTCAATACATCAATCAATTTTTCAAAACCAACAGGCAGTATAATACAAAAAATGTGGAACAGTCTGGTTAAAAAAATAATCAGAAAATCAGTTTTATATTTTCAAAAATTTGTTAAAAATTACATGGAGCAGATTGTACTGAGATGTTTGGTAAGGTTGTACTGAGATGTTTGGTAAGGTTGTACTGAGATGTTTGGTAAGGTTGTACTGAGATGTTTGGTAAGGTTGTACTGAGATGTTTGGTAAGGTTGTACTGAGATGTTTGGTAAGGTTGTAATGAGATACTTAGTAAGGTTGTACTGGGATGTTTGGTAAGGTTGTACTGACATGGTGTGTTTTGAGATGCTTGGTAAGGTTGTACTAACTTAAAGATATTTGGTAAGGTTGTACTGACCTGGTGTGTTTTGAGATGTTTGGTAAGGTTGTACTAAGACATTTGGTAAGGTTGTACTGACCTGGTGTGTTTTGAGATGTTTGGTAAGGTTGTACTGAGATATTTGGTGAGGTTGTACTGACCTGGTGTGTTTTGAGATGTTTGGGTAAGGTTGTACTGACCTGGTGAGTTTTGAGATGTTTGGTAAGGTTGTACTATATATTTGGTAAGGTTGTACTGACCTGGTGTGTTTTGAGATGTTTGGTAAGGTTGTACTAAGATATTTGGTAAGGTTCTACTGGCCTGGTGTGTTTTGAGATGTTTGGTAAGGTTGTACTGAGATATTTGGTAAGGTTGTACTGACCTGGTGAGTTTTGAGATGTTTGGTAAGGTTGTACTAAGATATTTGGTAAGGTTGTACTGACCTGGTGTGTTTTGAGATGTTTGGTAAGGTTGTACTTAACTGTTTGGTAAGGTTGTACTGAACTGGTGTGTTTTGAGATGTTTGGTGAGGTTGTACTGAGATGTTTGGTAAGGTTGTACTTAACTGTTTGGTAAGGTTGTACTGAACTGGTGTGTTTTGAGATGTTTGGTGAGGTTGTACTGAGATGTTTGGTAAGGTTGTGCTAAGATATTTGGTAAGGTTGTACTAAGATATTTGGTAAGGTTGTACTGACCTGGTGTGTTTTGAGATGTTTGGTAAGGTTGTACTTGTCGGGGAAGGCTGAGCTGCAGTACTTGCAGGTGAGCAGCTTGTCGCCGGTGTGGAGTTTACGGACATGGGACTTCAGGTCGCTCTTCCGCGTCAGGGCAGTGCCACAGATGTCGCAGATGTAAGATGGCGCTGTTCCCAAATGACGCTGAAAACGAAAAAAAAATCAACCTCGTCACCTTAAACACTGGGTTGTATTTTTGTTAATATGTAAATCATACACATTGTAAGGAATGGTTTTAAAGTACAAAACCTGTAAACTAACTCAATGAACTACAAATGTATTTCCTAAATGCTACTTCAACTTGAAGCTGTTCCAATTTAAACTACACTAATCTTGTTTTTTTGCCCATCTTGTTTTCTTACTATCACTTCGGAGTATGCAAAGGATGTCATCCATAAAATTTGTCCACGACCTCACTATATACATAAAGATACAGCGTGCGAAATACTAGGTTGCCCAGTTGCGATGTGCAACCATATTTTGCTTGGTGCAACCTATTTCTACACCCAGGTAGCTCAGTTCACTACCTAAATTTTGCAGTAAGGATGCCCCTTTCTTCCATTGGGAACTGTTTATTGAGAAGTTCCCATGGAACAGCTCATCTCTTTAACAAAATGTATAATTTACTATAAATGCACATTGCATTCTAACAAAGTTAATCATAATGTAGAAGAGTTTAAATTTGTGGCAACTTGGTATTTTGATGGGCAACCTGGCTCAAAAAAAGTATTTCGTACACTGAGATATGCGTATGAGTATGACAAATGTTAAGTACACAAGGAATATAGCTGTATTGTACCTGGGTGGGATGTTTCACAAGAGCACAAAAGAAGAAAGTAGAAAAGGAAGAAAATCTAAACAAATCAGCAGTGACAGGCCACATCACAAGAAACAATTGCATAATAGACTGGGAGGGGGGTAAGGTGATAGAGAGGACAACAGATGCACCCATTGGATAAAGGAGGCTATTATCATCAGTATATGGATCAGGAAAACCACTCCAGTATTGAACCGTGATGAGGGGGGATATAGACTTGGGCAGGCTTTTAGCTAGGATTTTTTTGTTGGGTGTCCGTTTTTTTTATTGTATGCTATAAGGTACAAGCTTTTTAGGGGGGCTTTTAAAGTTTTTTGAAATTCGTAATGCTCTCAAACACTTGAGGTGGAAATTTGGAGGAAAACAGCCAGGTTTTTTTTATTTGTTACTTCATTTTTGTATTTATAGTAAGGCTGAAGGAAGGCATCAGGGCATGGCAGAGGTTAGGAGTGGAAAAAAATAGTGTCTTTAGGGTGTCCTACCAAAAAGTAGGGTGTCCAATTTCTCATTATTTTCAATACAGGGTGCCCAAAAGACACCTGGACACCCCCCTAGCTAAAAGTCTGGACTTGGGGCACATTTGGGACAGCATTAAGTAACTGAAACTTGTTTATCATTACTGTACTTGACGAAATGTATATATTTTATGTGACAACACTCTACGTTACGTTTGGGACTACATTTTGTAATTCTGCTGCAGCAATACCTAAGCTGTAGTACGAATCAGAACCAGTCATTGTTGCCCTGAATAAAGTGACAGACGTTCACCCAAACTTGGAAACCCACTGGTTGTGGAATAAAAAAACATTCTTATACTATATCGTACCTGCATGTGCATTTTGAGGCTGCCGCTTTGCGTGAAGGTGGCCAGACACACAGAGCACTCATAGGGCTTCTCGCCTGTATGGGTCCGCATGTGGCGCTTCAACTTGTAACTGTCGGGACTTGCGTAGCTGCACCTGCGCAAACAAGAACAGGGGACAAGTTAACATTAACGGTGTTCTTGACCTGGGTGACCCTTGACACCTAGGTCACGTGACCCCTCTTTCGAGCTGAAGAAAGATGGCGCGTGCCATCTGAAAGCTTCTCGGAGCTAATACTTGTCATGAGTAACAGTTTAATTCCTTCTATTTAACGGTGTTCTTTAGTTCAAACTTCCAGGAAGCATTTGGAGTTTCTGTCAACGTTTTGGCACAACCAAAGAGATGGTCTGACATGTTTTCAATCTCTCTCTCGCTCGCTCTCTCTCTCTCTCCAGTTTAACGTCTTATTTTCCCCGAAATTGGGGGTTAGACGTGCTTGCATCAAGTGCAAGTCTTTTTTGAAGCAAGATTTTTACGACTGGATGCCCTTCCTAATGCCAACCCAAACCCTAGTAGGGCCCAGGATCCCTCTAACTGAGGGGGGAAATACGTGTTAAGTGCCTTTCCCAAGGGCACAACGTCTGGGTGCATGTCCGGACATGTCTGGGTCCAACCCGGGGATTGAACCTGGGTCTCCTTGCTTGACAGTCAGATGCTCTACCACTACACCACACAGACGCCACTGTCGGCCTAGGAAAAGAAACCTTGCAGGCTGAGAGCTTGCTATACCATTTTCCCACTGGCACCCAGCCAACAGACTCAAGCCAACCTCCTGCTGGGACCTAACTTCCTGTGTTTGACCTTTTGTGGTCTCTTATTAGGGAATTAAAATTCACACCCTTCTGAAACACTACAAATATTTCCTGCATTTTGAAGGACAAACTTTGTGAAGAAAAGTTTTTTTCCCCTCTGTAACACCCTTATTATAAATATAAAGCCAAATGTTCATTCTACAAAAGAATTATGGAGGGTAACAGGGTTCTCCCCAGAAAGAAACACCCCTACACTGGTTGAAAGACAGCCTACGGGCCTAAACCAAGCACGTCGGCAGAACGTACTGCACCTGCGCGAAACCCATAATGTATTATGCATAGCACTTTGGCAGAACGTCTCATATAAGGTTGTATTAGCGCATATACGGTTGACAGCCTGTCTGTAGTTTTCAGATGTTGTATAGGACAAGATATCGTCTGCAACAGGCAAAATTTTGATGCAACGTTGACCAAACATCCAACGAAAAACGTGAAAAATCAGGGTTTTGCGCAGGCGCAGTACGTTCTGCCGACGTGCTCCTAAACCACAGCATAGGGGGTCCACATCACGGTGTAGGGGTGCTCCTATGCTAGCTAGTAGAACACTGGCCTACATTCAGGGACACGCTGTACTTATTGAGGATTATTGAGGAAAAACTCTCCTTTAGCTGCCCACCCGAGGGTGACAGCTATTCTTCCAGGAGAGTACATGAACATAACAACACAACAACATACAATTACATAATATTATACATTACATCAATATACAATTACATATACATCACATAGTTATTAAAAGAAACAAATGTGTAACATCGTATATGCTTACATGCCACATTGGAAGGGGCGCTCGCCGGTGTGAGACCTCATGTGGCGCTTGAGCTTGCTGATCTCCACGCTGGCGTAGTCGCACATGGTGCACTTGTGGGGTTTCTCGTGCGTGTGCTTGTAGCGCCGGTGGCGCATCAGCTCCCCGCTGGTCACGAAGCTCATGGGGCACTGGTCGCACTTGTGGGGCTTGACGCCGTTGTGGCTGTTGATGTGGTTCTGGAGGGACTGCATGGTCCGGAACTCTCGCTCGCACGTGCCGCACTTGAAGGGGCGCTCGTCCGTGTGGACTTTCATGTGGCGCTCCAGGAAGGCCATCCTCTGGCACGTGTAGTCGCACTTGTAGCACTGGTACGTCTTCCCGCCCACACGCATCTTCTTGGGCGATCTCCCCTTCACCTGAGGTAAATGATAGTCTTCATAAATACATGCAAGACTGATACAATATTTTGTTTTTTTGTTTTTGTTCAGAATTGTAACATGACAATACAGCGTGTGCACTAGGCAGCAAGTATGCTGGTAGCGTGCACACCTAACACATGATACTCATTTACACCTGAGTCAAGTGAGAAAAGTTGTGTAAAGTGCCTTTCCCAAGGGCACAAGGTCGATGGTATGTCAGGACTCAAACCCAAGACCTCTTGGTTCCGAGTCGAGTTGCGCCACACGACCCCACTACTACAATACAATATTAACACATACAAAGACATGTTCAGTTCATACAGGGTTCTCACTAGGCTGTTTGAGCGTAGAGGCCCCCTACGCTGTAATTTGGACCTCCTATGCTGTGATTTAGCCCCCTACTACCCTGTCTTTTAACCAGCATAGGGGTGTTTCTTTATGGGAAGAACCTTGTGACCATATATAAAATAAAATCTTTATTTTTTTAAATTAAAATTTGACTTTAGAATGAAGCTATATACAAGGAATTTGTCCCTCACGAAGCAGGAAACAATATCTTAGGGGGTTATGAGTTTTAAATTTTTCGGTGAGAATACCAGACCGCATACTGTGGTCATTTGAGACTTAATGTGCGGCTTGCACCATGGAAAATTCCGGTGAGAACCCTGCTGCCCCTCGGTGTAACACGCCAGCTTTGCAGGCATGCAGCGTGGTGGCAGCTGACTATATTAAACCGAACGACTGGTTACACTTAGCCTTTGCACATCTAACTCTAAGCATTGTTTAAAGCTATCAAAAGGCTATCTAGAGATGATGACTGTGTTTTTGGTATGTACAAGTTGCTGCAAAGATCTGTTGGCTCTAACCTTGGGGGTCATGGCGTCTCCTCCCTTGGAGCGTTTCCCGTCCGGCTTGTCTAACTCGTCAAAGTCGTAGACCGAGATGTCGCCTTCCTTGGTGGACTCCGCCCCTCCCTCCTCCCCCTCCTGCCAGTCAGGGTCCGCCGCACGGCTGTCCGGCTCCTCCCCCTCCTGGTCCTCCCCTTCTGCAGCCTCCTCCTCCTCCCCGTTCTCCACGGCCTGCTGTTGCCCCTCCCCCTGCGCGATGTCCACGGGAACCAGCTCGTACATGACCGTGATCTGCCCGGGCTGCAGCGAGCCCACCGCCTGCGTCGCCGTGACCTGCCCCTCGTCCGACCCGCTCTGCACGATGATGCTGACCGATCCCGAGGCTCCGCCCTCCGCGGCCATCTGCTGCAGCTGCGCCGCGACCTCCTCGCTGACCACCTCGTGGACTTCCGTATCCCCCTGGGTGGTGACGATGCGCACCTGCTGCTGCTGCTGCCCCTGGGTCTCCTGTGCAGCTGCTTCCCCCGCGGTCTCAGCTGAGACATACACCTGCTGGGCAGGTGCTGCTTCTTCCACAGCTGCAGTTTCAGCTGCATCAGGTGCTGCAGGTTCTGGGGCCTTGTCAGCCTCCTCAACACCCGGGGTTGTTTCCATTTCTTCAGGTGCAGCTGTTTCACCTGCGCTCTCGACGGCAGGTGCTGCTTCTTCAACAGCAGGTGCAGCATCTGTGGTAGAATAACACGGCATAACTTTAACATGGCATACACATTTATACAAGTGTAAAATATAAAAGCACTCAAACATCATAGCCAAATCATATCTTGCAATGTAAATTACACGTAAGTTCCCACATGGCTAGCCTAAAACTTAGCTTTGATACTCAGTCTGTTACAATTAGGGATGGACAGAAATTTAAATGTGAAGTCAGCATCTTCCTGTGTGTACACTGCAAGCACCCTGATTTCTAGAGACTACTGCTAATTATGTGTGAAGAACTATATAGATTTAAAACAAAACTAGAAAGGTAACATCTGCAAAGCAAATGCATAATGTTTACCTCCACATGGTCTAGCCTAACAAACTACTGCTATGTTTATTCTTACTCAAACACATTCTTAGTTTCATACGTATGGTGGCCAGTCTGTCCAACTCTGTCCTGCAACTTGCTACATAATGTAACCCAACACCACAGGGTGTCTGCTAGAGCACCAGTTACCATGGTGGCAGAAGTCATTGACCTTATGACTAAGAGAAGAAGAAGAAGAAACAGAGCAAAATTGGAGGTAAGGCCACACCAATTTAATTTGTTGCTTCTCGGATTCGCCTCTTCATTTTTTTCTGATTTGCAAAAAAATAAAAAAATTCTGGTTCTAAATCAACTCAAAAATGTTCCAACCATTGAAGAAAGTCCTTTTCTTCCTAGTCATTACAGTTGTTACATCTACCAATGCAGTGGTTTGATTAAAAGTTCAAAATTCATTGTTTAAATTTCAACCCAGTCTTTTGTGTTGACTTCATGGCACCTATTCTAGCATTTGGGGCTATAATATGATGTCCAGGCCTGTTTTTATTTTTTATTTTTTTCCCTGTCCCTTCATATTTTTTCTGAAAAAATCCGAGAAGCAACAAATAAAATTGATGTGGCCTAAACATAAAAAACACAGATGTGACACATGATGACACACCTGGTTCATCATCTTTACCCTGCTGTCCGTCGGCGTCCCCCTCGGCCAGAGGTTTGACGTCTGCCGAGATCTCCTGGTGGAACGTCTCCAGGTAGGACTGCAGCTGTCCCAGGTCGTCCTGCTTCTCACCTGACACCTGTTCAGCAGGTGCTTCTACCTGTTCAACAGGTGCTTCTACCTGTTCAGCCGCCTCCTGCACCTGTTCAGCTGAACCGTCCTCAGCTGCTTGAAATAGACAAGGTAGGCAATATGCATAATCAAACACTGGTCATTCTGAACGTGGAAAAAAACACATCAGAAATGTTGAGAAGTAATTAGCAATTCTGTACCTCTATAGTTAGTATATGTATAACTGCCCTTCAGTGTAACACGCTGGCTTCAGCTTGTCAAATGCTTCCAGAATTCCTCCACATACCTCCCACTTACTCCAACATGGCGCATGCTGAGTCACCTTCAGATGTGACCTCCCTATCAATCAACTGTAAAAATCACCTCCCACCCACCATGCTACAAAAACTACTTAGGACAAACAGAGACACAAACCCACAACTCAGCCACCCAAAACAATACTTCCATAAAGGTAGTCCCATATCCTTTTTCAGGGCTGTTAATCTACTGTGTCTAGGTCATGGTATTGGAAGACGGAGCCCATCCCTCTCCTTCCACTGCCTTTTAGTTTTACCTCCCCAACCAAAGTCAGGTACCCCCTTTTACACCTGGGTGGAGCGAGGAAAGCCGTGTAAAGTGCCTTTCGCAAGGACACAACGTCTAGCCAGGAATCAAACCCGCAACCCGCAAAGTATTTCGTACACTGCTGCTAGCGTAGTGGCCATTTGACGCCATACCCAGAAGTAAAATAGAAGGAATTAAACTGTTACGACAAGTATTAGCTCAGAGAAGCTTTCAGAAGGCATCCGCCATCTTTCTTCAGCTCTAATGAGGGGTCACGTGACCCAGGTGTCAAGGGTCACCCAGGTCACGTGACTGGAAGTAAAATTTTCCCTACCTGCAGCTGTAGTGTTGGGCTCCTCCCCAGACTCCACTGGTGGAGGTGCCGGTGACTTGACAGGCGCCTCCACCGTAGGTTTGACTGGAGCCTCCGTCATGTCCCCACTGCCTCCATCCTCCACTGTTGCCATGGTGACCGACTGTCACACCTGAGGAGGTCCACAAGATGATTGACAGCTGTCAAAACTACTGCTAGAACCAGTATGTATACTAAGCTGTGTAATGTGTTATACATGTATCAGGGCTCGAAATACTGGGTGCATATGCACCTTAGTGCAGGTATTTCTAAATGTCTACCTGCACCTAACCTGTACTGGTCCATATACTTGGTTTAGACATCATATAGGTGTATGTGGATGTTTATTTCTTTTGCTGCATTGACTGTTACCACCTATGAAGGGGGGCCCACATGCCCTTTTCCGTAGAGCGTAATCGGCCGTTTTAATTCTACGTAGAGCGTAGATGGACCGCTCTAATTTAACGTACATGTAGAGCATAATTGGTGCATTTTGCGTAGAGCGTGATTCGCCGTTTTATTTCACGTAATGCGTTGTAGCTACACGGAATTTACCGTAAACGGTAAAGCGTAATGGGGGAGGCTTCTTGAATTCAGCATAATACGTAGCCAGCTCTCAAAATTTAGCGTAGAGCGTTGTCGGGACCCCCCATGCAGGCCCTCATGAAGTATAATAAGAAATAATGGCAATGGTTTCTGAACAGATTTTAGTATGATCCATACTTCTCAAAGTCTGAGTGGTGCAGGTAAAATTTGTCTAGTGTAGGTAATTTTCAATGTTATCAATAATCTGCACCAGTGAAGGTATGGAGAAAAAAGAATTTTGAGCCCTGGGTATTACATGTACAGTACATAAATTGTACGTATATGTTTAAAGTTTGAAACTATTTTATATGAAGACACTGGAAACAGTAACAAGGCTGCCAGGATGTATTTCAGGTTTTTTTTGTAACCGTCACGTTAACCCCATTTCCTGTGTCTGACCATTTGCCCTCCTCTCCTTCTTCCTGTCACTCTTCCCCACACCCATGACGATGTGCCGTCAACCTACTCTACACAGAGAACGATACACACTAACCCACAACTCAGCCACCCAAAACAATACTTCTGTACCCGGAAGTAACTGGTCAAACTCAAATAATCTTTCAAATGATTTCATATGAAAAGTCTTTTTGCCTCTTATACCAAGGAGGTTTAAAGATTTTGAATAAAGATTTCTTTGTGGATGCCTTTATTGTCCAGCAAAACTCATATTAGAATCTGTATCAATAGTGAAATGTTATGTAGGAAGGCATTCTGTATAACTGCTGATCTGGACTATAAGATGATGACAGATCCTTGTAAAATTCTACCTAACATGTTGAAGATACATGTAGATTTCTGCCTAACTCAGTGTTTGCCTAACAGTTAACACATGTACAAGTGCAGGAATGAAAGGTAGTGAAATATTTTCGGTCCATTTTGTAAGTTGCCAGTAGGCAATGGCAGGCCTCTGTCCCATAGCAGTTGGCAACATTTGATTCCTTACATTAAAACAAAGCACCAAGAAATTGAAGACTTCATACTTCATTAATTAATTCACTCATTTATTTCGAAACCTTTCAGCCCGCTGCATGAAATATTTACTAATTTAGAGTTCTAGTGAATTTCTTGTTTTAGTCATTCATGATGATATTGAGAATTTCTGGAAATGACAAGTATCCATTATTAGTATTACATATACATGTACCAGTAAGTAGAATCTTGTTTTAAACAGTTATAAAGGCAGAAAAGTCAGGTTAGTGCATGAAAAATTGGAGCTGTGCAGGTATCTAAATTCTGATGTCTACCTGCACTGGGCCATGTACTGGGTTTATACTACATTGTAGTATATACATGTAGGTGAATGTGGATTTTTATTTGCTGCATTGAGTCAATTGACTGTTACCATCTACATGTAATTATGTATGAAATAAATAATGGCAATGGTTTCTGAAAGTTTTAAGTACAATCCACACTTCCTAAATTCTGAGTGGTGCAGGTAAAATTTGTCTGGTGCAGATAATTTTCAATGTTACCTGCAGGAAAAAGTATTTGGAGCCCTATATGTACGTAGTCCGGTGGTTAGTGACTCCGCCTCTGGACTAAAAAGTTGTGATTTCGAATTCCAGCGTTGAAATCGATTTTTTTCGAGCGTTGCGCAGCGAAAATCCGGATGGTACCCAGGCTAGTTCAATTCTGGAAAGGGTCATAGTCCCAATGACCTAGGATAAGGAATTTCCCTGGTACAATGAACCTGTACATAACATCTGTGTTTTCTGTCACGATTTGTTCATTTGAGCTAAACTGGTTCGATATCACTTTCATTTTCACATCCTTCATAGCCAAATGATATGATTATTATCCTAAGGTGGCCCATAATTACTACTCTGGCAAATTTTTCTCCCTATTTGGTAAAATCTTACTATTTTTTATCTAGCATCTCTGTTATTTTTTCTGTAATGTGTTGTTGCTTCTAATCTTTCATGTTAAATCATGTTGTGATTTTTTTATGTGGAGAGGGGGCTATGAATGACTTACATTAATTTTTCTGAACCCAACTGTTTCTTCAACCTATTCTAGTGTATTGTGAGGGAAAATAATCAAGCCACACAAAAAGTAATACAAGCATAAAATGGCCTTTGAATTGCTTTAATACAACAATAACATGTATCTTTGAACTGATTTGAGCGGGGGGGGGGCAACACAATTTGATTTGCTAGTAAACTACGTCATGTAAAAGCTACGAATTCGGAGACTGCAGAAAAAATATTATAGACACAACCAAAGAAGCTCGTGGTGGAAGCACGCCGTCATAAATAATTTGCATTCCGTTCCAAATCACGTCGTGCGTGTGTTCTCAAAAATTATTTGCGGACGCATAATTTCAGTCAATGCAGAACAATAAATAAAATCCCCCAGCTCATTAGCATATTCAGCTGCAGCGAGAGAAACACCGCCCAGAAAAAACGATTTTACAAAATTATGCATCCAAACACACAAGTTTTTGTGAAGAAAAAAACAACGCATACAGTCCAACCATGGAACTAGCTGCCTATAACCCGGTCCAGACAAGATTAAGCCGAGTCTATCCAGTCTGCACGGAAATAAACCCAGGCAGACGGGCGAGCTCCACACCCGGCCAAGACGCCATTTTTGCCAGGCCATTTTTCTCTTCCAAAAACCCCAAACCACAACCACTTCTTTGTCTTCCCCTCAGAAATTTCTCCTTGGAAGTCGAGTTTTGCACCAGCGGATCGTATGGTGGCGTAGCGGAAAAATCTTGGCGAGGAAAGCCCGGACGATTTTTGTGCAGAGCCCCCTCGCGCGGCAATACCTGCTCCCCGAAAACGCAGTGCCCCCTCGCGGCCAGACAAAGAGAGAAAGGAGACGCAGACATTGAGAAACCTTCCATTCAATGCAGTATAGAAGCCTCCGATAGTCGGCATCGTTTTACTCACCTCTCCTCCGAAACAGGTCGCAAAAGTACCGTCCAAGCTCCGGTGAACGAATCCCCCGGCCAGAAGTGTGGCGTTTGGAGAGATTCCGCGGCAGAGGGCGGTAGAAACGGCGAAGATTGCCACCCAAAATGGCGAATGTTCGGCGATATTTGCCACGAATGCGGGGAGAGACGCGATGAGGGAGGGGTGGCCAAATGCAGTAATTGGCAGTGCCTGATTTATAATGACCAATTTTAGCCAGATTTCCCCAAAACTCTTGCTCTACAAAATCAACCCAAATATACAATCTGGATAAAATATGCAATCAACTCCGTAAAATAATCGATCCTGTTGATATCGTATTTAATTTGGAGTCATAGACGTAGGCACTTGTTTATACACTAGTTGGTCCCCTCTGGAGTTAGAAGCCATGACGTCACTTGATGAAATCTCCAGCCATGCGCTAGCGCTGCGGGGGGTAACTCCGCGTCACTGATTGGAGTATAGCTATGATAACATTCACATGAACTTCAGGTGTCAACTTGTGTTCGCTGAATACTAGTATCAGGTTGGAAAAATAACTAGATTTATTTAATAAACTACTGTACATCAAAGACGGCGGTATATTTAAATTTGTCACAGGCTGGCTGGGGATCATTCATTGGCCGTCGGATTCAAAACATTTGATGATGTGAATTTGTAACGCTACAAAATGACCGTGAACACGCACAACAACAACAAAGTTTTAGTAAGAGAGAAACAATAATCGTAAGCGAAACTGACTGACGTTTACAAAACCGGAGTTATTTTTTATAACTATAAACTACTTTATTTACGTCCTTTTTTATTTACTTTTCTTCGAAAAAAAGACATACTATAGTAAGACAACATTTAGACAATGGGGATCAAAGACAAGATACTGAAGACATTTTCACTTGCAGTCCTTTTTTTATCCTATGGTGGACGTATAAAAATCAAAAAGCATATGTATAATAATCATTATTTTTTAATAGTAGAACGTCGTGTTGTATCGCTGTAATTCCAAAGTTATGTTTTGAATAAGACGTTATGTTTCGAAATTAGATATTAACGTGTTGGACATCATTATTCTTAAATAAACTTTATTTCCTCTGTGAATGAATTGCATTTTTAAACTACATAGAGTACGCCGGTCTGTTGGGAACAAAAAATACTAGTAGACATGGCAAATTCACCTGAGTGGCAAAATAAAGACGGACACTAACTACATGTAGTTTACTTTCTGAAAATATAATATGTGTTTTTCTCAGCACTGAACGGCACAATTACAGACACAATTACAATACATGTAAATACATATATGGAAGTTGTAAATCAACCTAGCTATCAATTTGTGTCTTGTTCACTAACAAAATACTAGTAGTAAACTGTCCTTCAGTGGCAGTGAGAAAAGTTGAAGCAAGCCGGTGAAATTTTAACCTCCTTGAACGGTTGAACTCTGAGGAAAAATTGTAGCCTACTCTATCGAGCACGTCGGCAGAACGTACTGCGCCTGCGCGAAACCCGTAATGTATTGTGCACAGCATTTGGGAAGAACGTCTCTTTTAAGGTCGTATTCGCGTATACTGACATTCCGTCTGTAGTTTTCAAATGTTGTGTCGGAAAAGATATCGTCTGCAACAGTCAAAGTTCTGACCAAACTTCGTAAGAAAATCGTGAAAAATCCGGGTTTCGCGCAGGCGCAGTACGTTCTGCCGACATGCCTACTCTATCGTGACTCTTCTGTGAGCAAAGAGCAAACTCAAACTGCGTTTTACGTGCTAAGAACCAGGGTGACAAATCAGTAGAAGTCGGTATCTTACTGAAACATAAACAACCTCTAACCAGATCATCATGACATCTAAGTCGCCTGCGCTTCTGATCAAATCCCTTTGTGAAAGTTTGCCCCGCTGTCTTCCTTCCAGATAAATTTGCGCCCCATCGTTTAGGCGAGACAATCTAGTTTCTATAAACAGGTCGGACCTGGTCTAGAGTTTCTGACACGAGCTAGGAAAACATGGCGGGGAGATTATGTGCTTTGACTTGAGAGTTTACAAACTAAACTAGTACCACAAACGAGTCTCAGCATTGCGGGGGAATTTTAACTTTAAAGGAACTGCGGTGTATAAAACTGGATGATGCGTGGTGGGGACAAGAAAACAATCATGATGAAAGCTATTGATTAAAAAGTTCATTTCCAAGTAGAATCAAAGCACAAAAAGAAAAGGCAGTGCACATATGTTCAACAGTACGAGTCAACACAATTCACTAAATGCATCTACATTAGATCTACACATACACATGGCCTTCTAAATATAGTTCTTGGAACGCATAGCATCATATACAGTACATAAAAGATGACGAAGGATTTGGTATCGTTCTCATTGTCAAACAAAGCACATATGCATCGGGCTACCCTGTGCCAGTTCGCGAAGCATGTAAACGAATGCCTACCGCGACTCAACCTACCAACTTGCAAGTGCTGCTGTACAAATAGAACTTGTGAAGTGCTTGAAAAACTTGAAGTATTTTCTGCTCAAAGTCTCAAACTATAGACCGTGGTCTGTCCGGATCATACACGCGGGGGAATGTGGACTCAAACTAGAGTCCCTGATCTGTAGGCTTCCACACACAGTGTACAGGTACAGTTCGCGCTGGCGCTGTGGTAGACGTACGACAGGTGTCTGGGTACAGGCTCAATCAGGTGCAGGCTGCGAGCAGGTAACATGTAGGGCGGGTAGACGCTGGGAGCCCTCGGGGAGGGTGGGCCGCCGGCCCCGAAGGCCATGCTGGGTCGTGTCGGTGGTCTGAAGTCGGGACGAGTGTTCGAACAGCCACTGAAAGGCCGGACTGGTTGATGAGCCTGGGTCGCCATTGGTGCAGTGTAACTGTAACTAGAAGGCGCTGAGTCAGCAATTTTTGGTGCTATACCTTCAGCTGCCGGCAGGGGGACATGTCCGTACTGATGCTGCGAGAGGGCAGGATGATGTGAGGGATAATCTGAGAGAGAACTTGTGTTGGATCTGTCCGAGAAACTGTGGGCTGGAGGATACGGAGTGGAGCTAAACCTATAGCTAGGGTCTTTTAGAGGCCCGCTGAAGTTGATTATAGGACTCGTGGCGCCGCCACTAGACGACCATGTTGGACTCGGCCAGATGGCGGAACCCGGGCTCGCCCAGGAACGGAGCGACGGCAGGTCGAAGCCGTACGGGCTGGGGAGGCTCCGGTCCAGCCAGGGAGCGCACCGCGGACTGGGTGGCACCGCCGGGCTCGGGTGAAACGAGGAACGGAACGAAGGGAAGGCAGAGTCAGCGCCGCCTTCCCAGGAACTGTACCGGTCGTTCGGAGTCGAGGATCGAAAAGACCAAGGAGGAGATGTCTGCCGATAGAGAGGAGGAGGAGGAGGGTATGCAGCGTAGCTGGCGAACTGATGCTCTGGATGACCGGCAGCGTGTGGGCCGTCCTCGCCAGGTACACGGGTGTCGTATTCAGTCTCTGGTGCGGCTCGAACAGGTGTAACGTCATGGTCACGACGACTGTTGCCACCGTGTACTGCCTGAGTCTGACGCTGTAGCTGTACAAGAGTTTCTGCGGCTGGCGTGTCCTCACGGAACGCTTGATGGACCTGCATAGGTGTCTCATCCGATAAGGTCGACGCGGCGTCGGTTTGAGGCACTGGCTTGTCCCCTCCACGGCTGTTCTCATCTTGCAGTGTCTTCTCGGGTGACTTGTTGTCGTCGGAAGGGTATGCTGTTTCCGACCGATTGTCCAAGTCCATTGCGGTTTCGCCGCCGGGTTGCTCGGGCGTTGGCCTGTGCGTGTACCGAGGAGACAGATAGAACAGGACGGGGCTGTGGTCGGGACAGTCGGTGACGTCGCGAGGCGACAGCAAGGAGTCGATGGCGTACGGCCCGCGGAATTTTTCAGTCTTTCGGGGCTCCGTACCAATCTTCCCATTTTCATCTTTAGCCTTGCTTGTCTGTTGTTCTGTTTCCTCCTGGTTACCTTCTTCGTTGACGCTCGGTTCGGTTCGGTAATCGTCGGCGTCCGACGAGTCCTGCCGAGTGCGATCAGCCTTCGACAGTCGCTTCACGGCCTTGGCTGGCTTCTTTGCCCTCGGTTCTTCCACGGAATCGCTTCGGGCGACTTTCTTCGTGGTGGCTACCGTGCCGGGTTGGGCCCGCTTGCGGCGCTGGCGGAACGTGCCGTCGGGGTTGAGGTAACTCTCGATGCCGTCCACCGTCCAGAAGTTGTCCTTACCAAACGGACGGTCTGCGTCACGTGGGACCTGCAGCAGAATAAAACAAGCAGGCAATCAGAGACGGAAAACTTCACCCCCTTACCCATACTGCTTTGTGACTCTACAGTATACAGCAATGAACAAGGCAAGGGTGAAGACTGAGCTGACACGTTATAAAAACACTCTCCACCACACTTCGGTAGAAAAAAAAATTGGGCAAATAAATGGGATACTAGTAAATGATTTGCCAAAGGTGTTGGCTTGTCATAAAAAAACTGTACAGTTTACAAATCTGTAACATCTCTGGAAAATTCTTACCACATTTGATAAATTGCTACTATTTTAATCTATCAACCCAAAGACTAGTGAAGACTAAGAGATGTTTTCTAGAATGAATGAATGGACAGTATATAAAAAACAATATTTTCTAGCTTGACGTTCGATTTATAAATTAAGTTTTATACTGTTCATGACATGTGTTGCTGTCGCGAGCTTTTGCCACCTTGCAGTAGTTTATGTTTTATCCAGACACTTCCGTGTTGCACATAGCCTCTACCAGGCTTGAGGGCGCGGCTGGAAATAGTAGAAATTGGTCAAATAGAGAGATAACACGACGAGGGAGTTAGTCAGCCAGTTTACAGTTTGTCGGCCCCTCAACGGCAAACTTTAAACTGGCTGACTAACTCCCTCGGCGTGTTATCTCTCTATTTGGCCAACTTCTACCATTTCCAGCCGCGCCCTCAAGCCTGGTAGAGGCTATCTTGCACGCGCCGGTCTGAGCGAAGCGTGGGTGACAGGTATCAAGGTGTAATAATCTACACCCAACCTGTGGTGTTTCTGCACAGACCAGACAAGAAGTCGTTTGGCATGACACAGGCCTGGCATGACAGATCTTGCAACAGACAAAAAGTCAGGGCCCGGTCACTAGCCTCCTTTGCAGGCGTTCCGGGAGCTGTCGGCGTTTCTTTTCCAAGAGGGAGGGGGGGGGGGTAGCCTCTACCAGGCTTCGGAAAGCGGCTGGAAAGAGTCGGACGCGGCAAACTGTACTCTCTCGCGGACCAATTCCCCTTGCGTGTTACTAGTATTTGTCTATTTGGCCAATTTCTACTCTTTCCAGCCGCTTTCCGAAGCCTGGTAGAGGCTGCGGTGGGGGGGGGGGGTCTGATCGCACGTATATCGCACAGCTTAGAATTCTGGCCGCCTTCCCTAGTACGCCTTCCCATGGAAGAGAAAGCGCTGTGATCTAGATTTTTATCCTTCTTGATCAGACACTGATGTGACCACTTTCTGGTGGTCCCTCAGATAGTTTCATCCATTTATTCAAGAGAATCCTGTCAGAAGTGACCACCTGTCCACATAGACCAGATTTTATCGGTCCCCTGACTGGTCTTCCTCTTCAGTTTGGACTGTTTAGTAACGTTACACGAGATGTTTAGTAACGTTACATGAGATGGTCTTCCTCTTGGACAGTTTGGACTGTTTAGTAACGTTACATTAGCCTCTACCAGGCTTCGGAAAGCGCGGCTGGAAAGAGTAGAAATTGGCCAAATATTAATAGACAGATAACATGCCAGGGGAGTTGGTCCACGAGAGAGTACAGTTTCGGACGCGGCAAACTGTACTCTCTCGTGGACTAACTCCCCTGGCATGTTATCTTTCTATTTGGCCAATTTCTACTCTTTCCAGCCGCTTTCCGAAGCCTGGTAGAGGCTAACGTTACATGAGATACAAAGCTAAAGGAGTGCGCGGTGAGATCCTTCAGTACATTTTATGAGAGGTCTAGCCACGCTTCCATCGCGTGTGTGCCCGTAAACCCAAACTTCCGCCATCTGATCGTTCCAGCGTGACTTACAACCCTCTCCACTAATTCACACGTCCTGTTTGAACTCACTATCGGACCTTTGTTGTGTCCTTGTCTCTTCCGTCTTTCTTTGTTTTGGTAAAGCTCCTACCGTCTTTTCGGATGACCCCCGATGAGACGAGGAAGACGCCACCTTTTCACCCATCTCTTTCAATCAATTGTAAAAGCGTAAGGATGATACACAGTAGTCTAGGTGGTGCCGCCATGGTTTGTTAAAATATAGACGTCCGCTCTGATAGTTGTTGGTGGTCCTTAGTTGGTGGTAACAACAGTACTAAGGCCACACCGTGCGCGCATCATGTAAGTTTAGTAAAAAGTTTGCTACCCCTAGTCTGACCTGCTAGCAGTTTTTCTTTTTTTGGGGGGGGGGGGAGGGTAATCTCGTAATGTATAATAATACAGTAATAATATACAACAAGACGCCATAGGCGACAATTCTCCGTGAAATTTTATAATTTGCAGATTGAGAGGTGGTATTGGCACTGGCATGCCTGCAGACGACGTATAAAATTGCATGCCGATTGAACAAAGGGGACCGTGGGTTTTAGCTGCAAACACGGAAAAACGGGTACCGCTCAAGTCAACGTTAACTCCAGGACTGTCTACAGGGAACACTCGCATATTAGCGCGACTGGCCATACACCGCGACTGGCCAAGCCCAGACCCTGCAATTAGTAACAGTTGCACATCAATCCGGCCGAAAGCATTGCGTAACACAGGCTACTTCTTCCTATATTCAGCGCCGTGTTTCGAGAGAATAATACCGGGAAACGATTACTTTTCTTGTTTTGAACGCATAAACATAGATGTACGCTAATCTAGTATACCTGCCATGGCCAGATTATCTAAAGATGTGTGTATTCTGTGTACAATCTACAGAAATGTACATCAGGTCCAATCATCCGATTTTCACGTTTCAGTTTTTTGGACTCGGTCATCGGTATTAACATTAAATTTTTCCTAATGTTGACCTCTGACCACCCCACATATCCGTCCCCATCAGCCCCGCCCCGACTTACTACCGGTGACATAAACGGACGACAACATTTCAACGACATGGGGATGTTTCGAAAATAACCATTTACTCCAATATCAAAACAGCTACGGTAAAAATAAAAAGACGTGCATCATCCCGGACATAATGCAACACCACATGCGAAATTACACAGAAATGCGACGTACGGAAGAATGCGTTTTGGCTGCGAACATCTTCCAAAAAACTTGGCATCTCTTAACCATGGGCAAAAACATCTGGAACCACTTATAAAAACCACCCCGTATCTGCATGAAGTTCCACCACCCCCACTGCTATTCCAAACAACGCGTTTTTCTGGACCATTCCAATTCGCCTCGTAATTGTAGGGGTGCGTTTGCAATATTACATTGACCGCGAAAGCAGCAACGGCAAAAATACACATTCGTGCATCAACACGGGCATGCCCGCAGACGGCGTATAAAATTGCGTGCCGATTACACAAAGAGAACCCAGTGTTTTGACTGCGAACATGAAAAATCAGCCGATTACAACACTCCGTCCGGAGGTCCTGACCTCCTTCACGGAGTAATAAGAAAACAACACATAACAAGAAAGGCCACATTTGGGTACTCTCCAAGCAGAGGTTTGGGTTTTGGGCTTATTTTTGGCGTGTTTTTAGGCTTTTTTATCGGGCTTTCTTTGGGTGGAAACAAAATTTCAGTGAAAAAAGAAAGCCCGATAAAAAAGCCTAAAAACACGCCAAAAATAAGCCCAAAACCCAAACCTCTGCTTGGAGAGTAACATTTGGGAGCAACTACAGAATATTTCACTCCATATCACTCCCCATACCAAAATAGGCTGTTCCAATAAACAATTTGCAGACGCGGACAATCCCAAAATTACTACCGTAGTACGCACAAATGGACTATTCCAACTTCACCACACTCCAAAACGGAATTTTCTGACTTTGAACCCTGCACAACCGACCAGGGTTGGCTCAAGTTCGGGAGCAGGACGACCAGATTTAGGCCGCGCCTACCTTTACATACTAATCGAATTTGAACTAAATTTGAGTCAAATTTGACAGCCAACCCCGACCCGACCTACTCCCGAACACCAGCCAACAACCAGCCAACTATGGCCGAACCTTCCGTCCACACCCAAATGTTTTGAACATTTTGAAACATTCGGCTGGCGCAGCCGAACAATAGTAGCCAACCTCGCCGAACACCAGCCGACCTTGCTCCCGACCTACTCCTAACCAGCACGTCGGCAGAACGTACTGGGCCTGCGCAAAACCCTGATTTTTCATGTTTTTCGTTGGATGTTTGGTCAACGTTGCATCAAAATTTTGCCTGTTGCAGACGATATATTTTCCCACACAACATCTGAAAACTACAGACAGGCTGTCAATCTTATATAATACAACCAACCTTGTAATACAACCTTATATGAGACGTTCTGCCGAAGTGTTATGCACAGTACATTATGGGTTTCGCGCAGGTGCACTACGTTCTGCCGACGTGCTCTCCTAACCATGGTTGGGGCAGGGGGGCGTTCGGCTAGTGTTCGGGAGGCTATATTCGGCTATGATTGGGGCTTTACAGTCCAACCATGATGTGGTACCGGGGAAGAGTGTGACATCTCTCACCGCTGACGGGCCCAGTCTAGACCACTGAGAAATTCCTCACCTCGTTCCGTATTGTTCATTTTTATGTGAGAAAACCGCTTTGTCAACAGGTGTGACTATATATGTTTGGCCTTTTCTGGATAAAATACCGTAGTTTCCCTGCGATAAAAAGGTCGTTGAAATATATATATATTTTTTTCAAATGCTTCACAGGGATAGTATACGTTCAGTAGCAGCGCCAGCAGTCACGGTGTTCAATGGAGCGCGCTCAACTGTTCGATACACGCCATTTATTACGGTCGGTTGTGTATTCGCTCCACTGGTGCGGAAAGGTATAAATTGGGGGGGGGGGGATCTCCAAGCAGATGTAAGGTCCGACTCTGCATTCTATTTATTTAATCTAGTGCATTCTATGTCTTTCTGGCGGTCCACCTTTCAAGAAAGAAACGTGGACATTAAAAAAAGCATAAAAAGCGATAAACTTCGTACAAAACACGGAGTTGGACGACCCTGCATCTGCTTGGAGATTGCTTCCTTTTATCAATGCGGAACAAAATAAATTTTCAAATTATATAAACTCTATCTATTTAATCGGACACAGGAGTTTGTCAGTTTGTCTCCGAGCAGAGGTTTAGGCTTCGGCTTATTTTTTACCTGTTTGGGGGCCTTTATACTGGGCTTTCTTTTTTGTACTGGTATTTTTCATTCGCTTTTTTTAAAATCTTTTTTTTTTCATACTGTCTTACAGCTAGCCAACAAAAGATGTGCTTGGAGATTATCAGACACGCTATCAAGTGTGTTTCCCATAGATGGCTATCTTTACACTTTGTGCTATTATTATTATTACGACCAAATACGGGTGGAACCTACTCTCCAAGCAGAGGTTTGGGTTTGGGGCTTATTTTTGGCGTGTTTTTAGGCTTTTTTATCGGGCTTTCTTTTTTCACTGAAATTTTGTTTCTACCCAACCCCGATAAAAAAAGCCTAAAAACACGCCAAAAATAAGCCCAAAACCCAAACCTCTGCTTGGAGAGTAGGTGGAACCGGCAGCTTCGAATTCACAGTTTCAGGGAGCAAAATCTTCTCATAAGCTTTTCTAGTTAGCACGTCTGTACGAGATCATTAACGGTACAGCACACTCCCGGCCCATGTAGCTCGACAAACACAACAGAAACTAGCCTCCTGTGCAGACTTCGAGCGAAATGTTTGTTTCTACGAGCGGCTAGAGCGGTGGTTTCTTTGGGGGAGGGGTGGTCAGAAGTTGTTCAGTTGTTATTGCCCTAGCCTCTACAGGCTTCGAGAAGCGGCTGGGGCCAAATAAAGAGATATGAACGTGTCAGGGGAGTTGGTCCGACTGGAGAGTACAGTTTGCCGCTCCCCAACCAGACCAACTCCCCTGGCATGTTACATCTCTCTTGGCCAATTCCTACTCTTTCCAACCGCTTCCCGAAGCCTGGTAGAGGCTAGTATCGCCCGTGCTAGAGGCACAACTCCCTCTAATCTCCAAGCAGATCTTACGGTGGCCAAAGACAGTATCCAATTGGCCAAACCGTATCCATCTTCGGTGGCAGATGGATAGATACGGTGTGGCCAATTGGATACTGTCTTTGGCCACCGTAAGATCTGCTTGGAGATTAGTAACTCCCTCCGCGGGATAACTACCTTAGCCCGTGTAAAAAAATCTATCAACTATCCCCCCCTCGAAAAAAGTCGCCGCTTCAAGAAGTCTGCGAAGGAGACCAAGGAGGTTATAGTGGAGAAACTAACAGAAACTTGCAAGTTTTCGGTATGAAATCTCCAAGCAGACGTAGAATCAGTGTCTAAAGCAGACTCCACTATAACCTCCTTGCTGAAAAATAGTGAGAAATTGGCCAAATACATAATTTTGAATACTAGTAATGTGCCAGAGGAGTTGGCCGGATCATATAGACAAATTATTTTCCAGTAACACCTTGGAGTCTGTAGTGGTGTTTTAAGTGTTAGAGGAAAAACAGAGTGAAAGGCACACTATATTATATATATATATAGCTAAAAAAAAGTACACGCGTAAAACACTGAATCCTACAATAAAGATACTGTCTTCTGATTTGTATGTCACTTCTGAATATATATACCGGGTTTCCGACAGTCGCAAAGCCTAATCTGCACATTCAGAAAGGATACGTAGTCAGGAAACAGCACATTGATAACGCCAAGCAGCCTGCTATGGAGGCTAAGAATAAAGACGAGGGAGAGGACTGACCTTGACGAAGCACTTGTTGAGGGAGAGGTTGTGTCGAACGCTGTTTTTCCAGCCCTTGTAGTCACCGTTGAAGAAGGAATACCGTCTCTTCAGCTCGTCTACGATCTGTAGCAGAGTCAGCTTCTTCTCGGGAGACTCCTGGATGACAGCCGCGATCATGGCGGTGTAGGACACGGGCGGCTTGGCGTGGCGGCGGTACGGCTTCTTCTTCCCCTTGCTGCGGGCCGTGCTCGTGGCGTCGGGCTCTGTCGTCGGGCTGAGGGCGGGGTCCTCTCCGTGTGCCGGACTGGGCAGCTCCGAGGACTTCGCCGTGGTGTCCGTCGCTGCTTCGTTGGACCTGGTAGCCGACACGACGGGAGAAGGCACGCACATGTCGCCGGCGTTGTTGTTGTCGTGTTCTGTCTGCAATCGGACGTCGAAGTCTCGTCGGCGGGAGAGGTGCGGCTCTTCGACCGAGCGAGAGACGGCGGGCGGGTCGTGCCAGCCCGGCGGCGCGGCGTACGAGTAGGTCGGCTGGGGAGGGACGAAGTCCTTGAACTCTCTGAAACAGGATCGTATGGAAAACCGTCGAGGTACTTCCACTTCCATGTCAGTTCAGGAAAAAACGCTTTCTCTGACAGGGTCTCACTCTGAGATCTTGACAAGTCCTTGCACGGAGAGACGGCTATGTCTGTCTGGCTCCACTATCAGTACGTAACGTAATGTGTACAAGAAAACCTACTTGGTCCCGTCTCTTGTTCTCCCACGAAATGACGATGATGGTCTTGCGATCCTTGGCTAATTCGTTCCTCGCAAAACAACTCTCCGAGAGAACCAATTATACGGATGAAAATGCGGGGAAAGGCTGGGGAAAAGTCTCTCTACTCTAAACAACTTCCCGTCCACGCTCCCTCCAGGGCTTCTCGGTTAAAACCAACAATCACAACCACGCACATGTAGCCCGTCCGTCCCGTGCTGTATCCACACATGGAATGACTATAGTCTACCGTACCAGACACTGAGCGGAACTCCAATCTACACTAGTGCTGCTCATAACACCTCTTCTCTGGCTGTACAGTGTGGATGCTTTTGTTATTGTGGAGTCGGGATTTTGATTTGACAGCCTCCGCTCAGTGGGACGTTTATGGCTGCAATCACTCGGATAATTGGACAGCAGCCCTACTCCGTGGACCGATTCACACCATTGAACAATAATCTAAAAAATGAAAAAAGAAACTGCTTCTTTCCAATCTACGTTGTATGCAAGAAAACTTTATTTTCACAACTAAAACTTTAACACGAAGCGTCCTAGCCTTCTGGTAAAGGTAGTCCTAGGTGGCAGTTATTTTTTTGAAACAGCCCGAGTTAATTTACTACACAAGTTGTTGAAAAGTCGGGCTGATCTGACTGAAGACGCGACGGGGAGTGAGCTTGTGTGGGATTTTCTTCCTGTCGCGTTTGTGTACACTACTGTCACTACTCTCAATAGGACGTAGGATCTACTTGCTTTTGTCAATCCCGCGTGTGTTTTTAGAAAGATTTTTAGGAAACCAGAAAGCGCGGTAAATAAAAGAAAAGAGGGTTCCTTTTTTGTCTGAGGTTGAGCTTTTGTGGTGTGGCGTCCCATAGTTTATATTTCCGGGAGGGGTGTGAAGCTTTTGATGACAGAAGGGCGCCATAGAGCATTCACTCGCAGAAGATATTCCGGTAATTCACCGCTTCTTGGCCCGTTAGATCAACACGTGGGAGGCGCCAAAACACATTGCCCCGCGAACACTCAGGAGAAAATCCGACAAATTCTTGTACTGTAAACTTTATCTTTAATTTCACAACCAGTTGGTATCGCAGAAGACATACGATTATTCTTATGATAACGTGGATATCAAGTCTTATTAAAATGACTTTCTCCAATACAATACAAAACTCATACAGAACAGTGCGCTATGACCCTGTGTGTAAATTTCTGGTCTCTTGAGTGTCTCATAATCTCCAAGCAGATCTTTCGGTGGCTACAAGAGTCAAGACAGTATCAAGTTGGCCAGGCTGTATCCATTTTTCAGTTACCATTTGCCACATAAAAAAAAGCTACCAGTACAAAAACGAAAACCTAATAAAAACCCCTGAAAATACGTCAAAAATAAGCCGAAGCCTAAACCTCTGCTTGGAGAGTAGTCTCCGTGTATTTTGCAAGTTTTTGCGGCATTTAGTACATCGATCTTTTCAGTGGTACACCTGTTTACATCATCACCTTCTCCTGCTATTAAGGTAATCGAAATAGTCTTTCTAGTGCTAGTGGTCCGCGTTTTTCTCTCTTGCATAAATTCTACTCTACTCTACTCTATGGAAAGCTAGCCTCTACCAGGCTTCAGAAGCGACTGAAAAGAGTAGAAATTGGCCGAATAGACAGATGACATGCCAGGGGAGTTGGTCCGCTAAAGGAGTACAGTTCAGGGCGGCAAACTGTACTCCCTTAGCAGACTAGCATGTCATCTGTCTATTTGGCCAATTTCTGCTCTTTCCTAGCCTCTACCAGGCTTGAGGGCGCGGCTGGAAATAGTAGAAATTGGCCAAATAGAGAGATAACACGCCGAAGTCAGTCAGTTTACAGTTTGCCGGCCGCTCAATATTCCACAGGCTTGAGGGGCCGGCAAACTGCAAAACTGTCTGACTAACTCCCTCGGCGTGTTATCTCTCTATTTGGCCAATTTCTACTATTTCCAGCCGCGCCCTCAAGCCTGGTAGAGGCTAGCTCTTTCCACCCTCCCCTGAAGCCTGGTAGAGGCTAATGTAAAGCCTCCAACTGAACACGTGTAAGACACAGGCTCGGACCCTACATCTGCTTGGAGATTAGTAAAGTTCTGCCAAATGACGTCGAAGAATTTCCGGAGTAAACCTTAACTTCTCTTCTTTGCGGGGTCTAGCCTCTACCAGGCTTCAGAGGAGACTAATAAAAGAGTACAAGTTGCCAAAATAGATGGATAAAATGCCAGGGAAGTTATTCCGCTAGAGTACAGTTCCCTGATCTCCAAGCAGATCTTTTGGTGACTGCAAGATACCAGTACAAAAAAAGAAAGCCTGATAAAAATGCCTAAAAACACGCCAGAAATAAGTCGAAGCCTAGACCTCTGCTTGGAGAGTTTATTTGGCTGTCTACCAACACTGGTTCGATCCCAACTCCCCCTGGTTTGGCCTCCCACAGTTCAAGCCCCCATGTGGGGAGGGGTTCTGAACAGTGAGTTTGTGTTATACAGACCAACTCTAACACAAACTCACACAATCCTACCTAATAGTAAGTTTATATTAGCTTTTGGTCTCCACCAAGGAGGTTTAAAAAGAAACCTCACTGTCTCTACCAAACCTCTTAGCTGACTATAAAAAAAATATGGAAATTGGCCAAAACAGGGGGAATAGCTTTAGCCTGGGTGCCATCCAATTTGCTACGGGCTCCCTACACTCGATTATTTTGGCCAGTGAGTTAAGGAGCCCGTAACAAATACGACAGCACCCAGGCTAAAATCTATCTATCTATTGCCAGCCTGTACAGCCAGAACCAGACCAGAGCAAATTTCCATCCATAAGCCTCTATCTGACATTGCTTTTTCTAAATAATCAAAATCAATACCAGTGTCTCTGACTAAAGAGTCAGTAAAGGTCAAAGTTCTGGAATGCACTCTGCCCCTAGGTTTCCACAGGAGGACGGATGATACAACTTCTTGTTTGGCTCGACAACAATGTCCAGCAAACTTAACTCGACGGTGGGTCAGCTTTACAGACAGCCGTGGAAGACCACTGTAAAGTGTTGATAGTGGCATGTTGTGTCCAGGATATGTTCTGAGCCCTGTGCAGGAGCTAGAATACCTTATCAAAGAACCTGGCCTGATTTGTCCGCTGAACTTCAATGGTTGCAAACAGGTCTGTGGTAGGCTAACTCCTCTGACATGTTGTTTAAACCTATTGGGACAATTTCTACTGCAGTATTTTTTAACTTTCTCCTTTTTTCTTTCTTTCTCCCTGTCACACACATAATGGCTTACATGCACACACACACACACTCAAAGACACACATACATACACACACTCACAGACACACAGCACTTATTTGCATACTTTCACAAATCCATATGAAACATTCACACAAAACACAATTGCCACCAAAAGAAATGACAGAAATCTTCCCCAAAACTTTTAATATTACATCTTTTCAACGGCAAAGCAAGACAGAAGGTTCTCCATATCATCTAATAAGGACTACAGATCTCGTGTATTGTTGAATGTAACCGGTCCATCCCCTCCACTAGTTTGGCAATCTCAGTGCTGAGTCTTCTACAGTAGTGTTGACGTTACTGGGCATCCTCTAAAAAAAAACACAAGACAGAAATGGTTGTTAGTCAAAGCTGCTGCAAGAAGACTGGCCATGTAATTGCACGTCGGCAGAACGTACTGCGCCCGCGCGAAACCCGTAATGTATTGTGCATAGGACTTCGGCAGAACGTCTCATATAAGGTCGAATTCGCGTATATAAGGGTGACATCCCGTCTGTAGTTTTCAAATGTTGTGTAGAAAAAGATATTGTCTGCAACAGGCAAAATTCTGATGCTACGTTGACCAAAAATCCAGCGAAAATCCAGCTTTTGTGCAGGCGCAGCACGTTCTGCCAGCGTGCTCCATGTAATACTAGTCAGAACATGGCCATTGGCCACTACCCCTTAGCCAATGAGAGCCCTTTATTTACTGTGTTTGTATCTCGGTAGTGCAGAAAAGTGTGGTTCAATGAAAAAAGTGTGAAACTATAAATTCATTTGCATAAAATAGTTCAACAACACCTGTACGTACTTATCAATTTTTTAATTGATCTTTTTTCAAAACAACAGTACAATAAAATTTACATAAAAGAATGGGGTATACAATTACAATTCTTAATCTTACGATATAGGGTCTAGTTCCCAACACTTTCTAAAGCAGCCAATTACTTTGTGTTGTTTTCTAGTTGTGCGTAGTGCTGTGTACCTAAACCCACGTTTAGGTTCAGGTTCAGATTCAAGTCCAGAGGTTTAGGTTCAGTTCCGGACTTGTAAGTCCGGACCTAAACCCACCGTATATACAAAATTGCATGTCGGCAACCTTGCAATGTTGTCTGGGCGAAACTGTAGTCACATAACATGGAGGCCGACACTTGACAATGCCCAATGGCAATGTTTTCTTCATTTTGCAGCACAGATTTTGCGATCTATGGAAGGTTTTATGTGGTTCGGAACGAAATGGGGTATGTGACATGGGTTTTTTTCCAGCCAAGTCCGGAACTGGTTCCCACAATTCAGTTTTTTTTGGACTTGAACCTAAGTCCGGAACTGAGTCCAGCGAACCGGTACACAGCACTAGTTGTACGTACTTATCGGTTTGCCTTCCTCCCATTTGAGTTTGGTGATGTGGCGAGTCTCTCTCTTCAGGGCCGAGTCCTGGAGCTCTGGCTTCAGCACACGTCTCAGCAGCCTGGCACAGATCCCAGAATACTGCAGGTAGCTGCAGGAGAGTCAGAAACAGAACAGAAAATCAGTCTTGATATCATCACTTCAGATGAGTCTTTCTTTCTTTCTTCCTTTAATGCCCACGATCATGACAATGATCATTCTGGCATACTCATTTTCACCTGAGTGAGGTGAGGAAAGTCGTGTTAAGTGCCTTTCCCAAGGGCACAAGATCGGTGACATGGCAGGATTCGAACCCGGGACCTCTTGGTTCTGAGCAGAATGCTCTGCTGTTACGCCACACGACCCCATATTGGCCGTCACCTGGACTAGTGGCGTCAAATACGGCTGAGTGGATAGACTAGTGGATACCAGATACCAGAGGTCACAGGTTCGATTCCTGACATTCCTGGCTAGACCTTGTGTCCTTGGCAAAGACAACTTTCCTCAATGTGTCACCCAGATGTAAAATGGGTATCTGACCTCAGTTGGGGGGTAAAAGGCAGTGGAAGAAGAGGGATGGGCTCCGCCTTACAATACCGTGCCCTAGACACAGTGGTAACAAAACCGCAGTGCCCCATGGCCTCCAAAGCTATGGGACCAGCGTGCGTAGTCCAGTGGTTAGCGACCCTGCCTCTGGACTAAGAGGTTGGGAGTTCGAATTCCGGCTGTTGTCGCTCACCCGACATGCACGCTACTGGAGAGGGTCGCAGTCCTTAGGACGGGACGTTAAGCCGTGGTCCACTGTTCATTGTGCTTGTCGAAAAGAACTAGGGGAATTTCCCCGGTACAATGAACCTGTAAATACTGTACATAGCGTCTGTCTTCTCTGTCACGACCAGTGGAAGAATAGCTCTTCAGTGATCACTAAAGAGCTAAACTGGTTCGAGATCACTTTCACTTTTCACCATTACCTTTACCACCTGGACTAAGTTCACTCCTTTTCTTTTTAGAGTTCCTATCTTCCATGATGTTTTCTAGGTCCACGACTTGAAGTCCACGACAGAGCTGTGTCCCTACACACATTGTATGTACTGGTACAGGTACATGGGTTTAGGTACCTCATTAATTATGCAACCTGTACCTGTACCTTAAGAAGTTGTCTTTTTTAGTTGTAAATTGTTGTCTTTTTTTAAAATCTAAAAACAATATTTAGAAGTTTTCCCCGTTTTCAAGTGCTATACTGCCAAAGTTATCTTTGAGATGCAGTTTACTTATTTAGGGTAAAAAATGTGAAAGTTACAAGGTGAAACCCAAAAGTAGGAAATCCAATGGACCTCGTGTGAAAACAACTGTGGAAGAACTGAACTACCAACTCTAGATGGACAAAGTCATGTTTAACTTTAAGAGAAAGACAAAACTATACATGTACTAAAGGTGGGAGGGGGGCACATAATAAATTTGGTAGACAAGCTCATGATCTACACAAATGCACACTTTGTCCTCAACAGCAAGAAAACAACAAAAGTAGGGTACAGTCAGTGCATTATACCAGAGGCATATCTTATAATTTTTGTGAAATAAAGCAGGTATTTGTCGTAACCTTTCATGCAAAAATTTTATGTATTTCTAAGTGCATGTACCGGTAAAAAGGCAGGGTAGAATCACATGTACCTCATGCCCGCTTGTCTCCAATACGCCACCATCTTGAGGAACGTCTGTTATTTGAAGAGCTACGAAGAATTGATGTAGTTCCTGTTCTCTGCTTTTAATGTCTGTCCTGGTGTGAAGACGCAGGAAAACCGCTCTGTCCTCGATGGAAAATTGGACCGTCGACCTTCACACAAAACAGTATGGCGGTCGGATAGTAGAAGAGATGGGGAAGAAACGCAAAGTATGATGACCTTGTCATGTGCTAAAGGTAGCGAAATAATGTACCTCATTTTGAAAAAGAAATTTTTCTACTTAAATTTTATATAACGGTGTATTATGAATGGAAAGGATACGATAATGACTTGGAACGTACCGACATAAAGGACGCAAGTGTGGTAGCGTTTAGCTGCGGTAGCAAGGTTACCAGTTCATCCGGGTTCTTTACCGATTCCGCGGGGTCTAGTTGCTCAGGAACGCCGCCTAGTGACTGGTTTGTACCGTGCAGGATTTTATTTTCATTGGGCATGCATTTTTCTCCGTGCGCGTACACAGGTTATCAACCCACGAATTTCCTTCTATAGGACCCGATTGTGTCTTTTACTTCGATTTGAACGAATGAATGGCGAATGATCACTTGCTTGAATGTTCTTCTCATAAGTCCATTCGAAGCTTTTTGACTTTTAAAACGTTATTCCTGAACAAAAGTGTGTGAAACATAACGTTAACTTCCTTGGCGTCGGTAGGGATGCTGGCCTTACACCGTCGTTGATTTAGATTACGTCCCCCGGCTATCTACGTGTGGTTTGGGGATAGTGCAGATAGTGGTGGTGTGTGTGGTCAGTATACTTTCCAAGTTATTGAATGAATGAATGGATGAATGAATGAATGGTGACCTTTATTTTATTGCACATTTTTGCCACACTAGGTCAAGTACAGGTCACAACAAAACATGTTGAACAGATACAGTTAACAAATAATAAGATAAAACTACCGGTAACTATCATTAGATAAGTTCAACTTCTCGCTTTTCAGGTAGAGATAAAAGAACATATATCTTTTTCGATGGAAGGTTTGTCTAGTTGCATATAAATGGTTGTACTTTCTGCTTTCAACTGTTTCTTTCTTTTTTTTGTACTGGCCCAGACGCAAATTCAGCCTCTTACGAAGACAACTGCAATGGCCAACCTTTGTAATGAACCATTCATCACCATCCATTTATATTTGAGACCAGCGATCAAATGCGGGGCATGCGGAGCTGAGTGAGTGAGTGAGTGAGTGAGATCAAACCCAAGTCATCTCACACGCATCTGCTAACATTTCCGCCAGGAGGCGTGCATAACCCGTACAGACCAACAGATGCCAGCTGTCACTCCCTCCCAATTTTCTCTCCACTGGAAGTGATGTACAGCTCCCTTTGATTGCCTCCGTGCGGCCCCAGACGGTATAATAGAACCATCACACTCCCTCCTCATCAATTATTCAAATCCACTCCAGCACACACACACACACACAAGAGACAAGAAAACAAATCCAAGACTTCACAAAAGGTACATGGGTTTATTCTGTTCCGTATGACAAAATATCTGCTTAGTCTACAGCACCTTACAAGTATGATCTCATGGAATGGTCTAAAGGTACAAATGGCAAATATCAAACACAGGCATATCCAAGTGACAGCCAAATACAAAAATAGCTCTTTCCCATTGATGACTGGAAATGCCAGGGTTACATTTGTCTTTAATATGACGTGACTACAAAATGTCTGGTATACACAGGGTTTTACACACTTCACTTTATACAATACACTACTCCACTACAACTATGAACAAGGGAAGCACACTGCTGTATGGAAGAAAATGATTGCATTGGTAATTGCCAGCCCACTTAACATCCACATTCATGACTATAAAGCCATCCCATTTAGATGTTGCTAGCTTTTTAATCCCGCCTCATCCTGAAAAGTTAAAAATAGATATGGACCGTCAGATGAGCACATCCGCAGGCGGCCGCTTGCTGGAAGGCCGATTCCTTTCCATCGCATCGATCGTCCAATCGATACTCTTAATCAGAAGGAAAGTTCTATCAAGAGCTCAGTACTCAAGTGTTGTATAAATCATACCGTGCGGCTTAATTGGTTAATGCGGACCATGGCGTCTCTGGGATGTGTCAATCCGACGGCCAGCGCGAGCGACTTTATCCAAGGCAGTGTCTACAACTACCGCGCTTAACGACGAAAGAAAACATAAATACAAAATCTTATAAGTATAACCAAAAACTTTCCATGTTGCTTTGCAAGAGCGGGTTCCCAAATCAGTCCCCATACCACACAAATACTTGACCAAGTATTAGACCACCAAAATCTTCCTTTGGTACACCTGCTCTGCAAAACACCTTGGACTTTTGTCAGAAAATATTAAAGATAAAAAATACGACAAGCTACAAAAAAAGTTCATAAAATGTCTCCTCTAGAAATACAAGAAGTTTTTTTCGTAACAACAAGTACACAACGATAAATTATTAATGACACATACTAACACACATGGTTCATAGAAATGTACAAATGACGGTCGGACAGTTACATGACTGGGTACTGCAACACAATGACTGACCAGCTGGACCCGTGAGGACCAGGGTCTCTAACAACACAAACTGCTTCTTAACTGGAAAGTCTCGAGGACTGTATCTATCTGGTACGCACAAAGTGGTCTCATATTACAGGAAATAGGGGTGGGGGATTCACAATCAGAGAGCAAATTATCTGAGAGCCGGCGCCCTCTCTCCGGCGTTCCTCTCATCACCTGCGAGTAATTGTTGAGCAGCAGGTGTGTCGACAAGTTCATTAAATACTTATCACGGGTATGAAGGGAGCACATTTTCATTATGACGGACAAGGGGACTTCCCGATAACGGATTCCGCGCCTAATGGAGACGATGGAAACGGGATGGAGATGAGAATGAGAAAAAAACACAACAGCGGATTTTCGATTTCTCCCCGCCGCGTCCGGGATGGTCAGACATACAAGCAACAGACCAGCTGCTATGAGGTATCTTACTTAGTGTACTGCTCGGTTTTCCAAGGAAGACATAGATCACAACAGCTCTGCTCAAAAGCTTCAGCTTTCACATCAAACATGGCGACTACCAACATACAATATGGCCAGAGGTTATACCACGGGACGTTTGTGAGAAGTCGACGGTTAAAAAAAGTTCTGCTACAGCCGCAGACTTTTGCCTGTGACAAAAGCGCCCTGACCCAGAAATATCCAACCAGAAGGATCGCAGAAATAATCCGAGTTGATGGTTTATGAATGAAACGATGTGAGAAGCTTCGAGTCAGTGATTTCATTTGGCAGACGGTTGTATTAATTGCCGACCAAGATGGCAGCACATTAGGGGGAGGTATTGACCAATCTATAAATTGATCCCATCAATAATGGTTTCTGGCACATCACGGCGCAGCAACAGTATCATCACATACTATAACTCCGGTAATTTCAGCAATCACGGGGCCAGGGCCTGCAGCCTGCGACGTGATTGCGAGCATTTCGCCAATATCCCAATCAAAGGGAGTTTTCGCTAAATCAACTGTCCCCCCCTCCCGTCTGCGAAAGCTGTGGTGGGGTATACACACACACACACACACGCTCGGGCGCGGCACTACCTATGATACAAGTACACGGGGCATGGGTGACTAGCTTAATGGGGAATTACTGCGCTCCCCAGCATATGCACCTACTCAGGAGGTTAATTATGAAAGCTGGGGAGGCCTGTCTACATGGGCTGCAGCTGAAGTAGGCTTTGGGGACACATTCGCCTAGCCTTAGAGGTCAGGAATTATTAGTACTGCAAACCCCATATGCAGCGTTTCATCAGTCATGTTACTGTGGCCAAAAGAGCCACTGGTCTTTTTTAGGGCATCAGTATTACAACAATATTTATCTAGTCAAACAAAATTCTCTACGGTCTACTCTACACTAACATTCTGAAATGGTTACAGGTTCAACCATTGGTCAATCATTCTTATCATCTCAAATATTGCCATAATTATACGCAGGCGCCTGGTTTAACTTATTGTAACATTTCCATCTAAAAACGACAATCTCTTAGCAGGTTATCCTTGCCTCAATTAACTACAACAAAATAAGGTATTGTTGTTACGTCCACTAGCGCAAAGTATACTCCGTCCTCTCGTAAAATATTGACTGCAATTTTACCACCCAGACGGGCTCTGTTGATACGTGAAAATAAGAAACTACATATTCTTATCATAGCATGATCTTTGCAACACATGTTGCCGTTTGAAATAAAATAAGAAAACATGATCAGGAGCCTTGTTCTGATTCCATACCCTTGTCCCTTTCTGTTTGAGGAACACTCCGTAACTGCGATACCTCTCGTGCTCCCTCCTGGATGCTCTTGCCACATAACAGGAAATATATTTCTCTTTGTATCATCTCGTATAGCTGGTCCCTCTACTGTCCGTTCTACAGCCTACTTTGGTTCTTCCGTCCCCTTTTCACAAAACGATTTTTGTTCTTTCTTTGTTATATAAATGCATGTCAGTTCTATATACCTACAGGTCACGCTTTAACATTGTTCATGTCAGTGTGGGTTTTTAGATGCAACTCCAGCGCTGTGGCAGACGAGCAGATCTCGTTGCAGACGTTACACGTGGTCTTCCACATCCAGTTGTTGTGTCTGTCGTTCCCGTTCATCTCCGCAGGGCTCTTCTTGGCGCCGTCGGCGTCGTTGTTGTTGTACAGGCCGTGGTCGGCGTGGCCAAACTTGGGGAAGGAGTTCAGCATGCTGCTGTGACTCTGGATGACGGGGATCTCGTTGGCCTTGGGCATGGAGGCGATGCCGTTGCTCAGCGCGCCGGGGAACGGGAAGAAGTGCTCGGGACCCAGCGGGGCGTGGCCGAACAGCTCGTTGGCCTTGGACACCAGGCTGAAGGGCATCTCGACGGAGAGGCGACGCCCACGCCGGCCGGCGGAGTTCCACATGTGGGTGCCCATGTGCACCTTCAGGTTACCCTTGGTGGTGAAGGCCTTCTTGCACACCTGACACTGATACGGCTTGTCACCTGGAATACGACAAAACAACGTTAAGAAAATAGTCCCCACATACAGCACACCCAGCAACAGTCAAATCCTGTACTTAACTTAACCTTCAGCCTGCAAAGGCAGGGTTGTTTGGCACCAAACTTGTATTGGTTATGGGGTTAGGCAGCAGGGAGAAGGTTAATTCAGCTTATCATCTGGTAAAAGACAAAACGTTGTAATCAAGCCAGAAAGAGGCCATTTTATCAATGAATCTAAGCAAAATTTAACAAAATTGAGATGGTGATGAGATCATTACAAGGTGGTGTAGTGTAGCACGTCGGCAGAACGTACTGCACCTGCGCGAAACCCGTATTGTATTGTGCATAGCACTTTGGCAGAACGTCTCATATAAGGTTGTATTAGAGCATATAAGGTTGACAGCCTGTCTGTAGTTTTCAGATGTTGTATAGGAAAAGATATGGTCTGCAACAGGAAAATCTTGATGCAACGTTGACCAAACATCCAACGCAAAACGTGAAAAATCTGGGTTTTGCGCAGGCACAGTACGTTCTGCTGACGTGCTGTGTAGTGTCATTTCTCAACTGCTCAAAGCGAGTCCTCACTGTGTACTATTTAATGCTACCACAAGCAGTTAACAATCGAGCTTTTGGTTTGTGGTTTCTCCCCACTGTTCGACCAGCACCACTGTTTTTAACTCTCCCACAAGCCACTGCAATCGCTTGTGATTGATCGAGCAGTAGAGATCCACAGTACCACCACGTAGCAAGCCGCACATAAAAATTCCAAACTCTGGCCGCCCCAAGTGCACGGGTAAATCAATGCTTTTGCGCCATGTTTTACTAACGGGCGCACTTAGCACAACTGCTACAGCCCCAAATGTTTCTCCAATGGTAACTGAATTGTCTTGATTTCTTCTTCAAAGAAGAGATGGGGCATTGTCGAAGTGTTAATGGAATTAACTCGGCCAAATTGGCCGCACGGGTTGTAGATTACACGTTTGCCTCTCGTGTAGTGCTTCGTCCCTAAAACGTCATTAGAGAAAGAACAAACTCTTGTCCAAGACAAGGAGGTGAAAATGGCATTGTGAAAATAAATCTCATTACTTAAAGAGACTTGTAATCATCTAACGAAGATATTCCAATATTCATCCGTGAATAGTTTCACCAGGTTGGTAAGTCACTGAATAAAGAAACTCTTTCTACACAACCAAGTGTTTTATTCTGAGGAAGGTGACAGACGGCCACCGAAACGTCGTCTGAATAAAACACTTGGTTGTGTAGAAAGAGTTTCTTTATTCATTCCAATATTCGCTTGTCAAAAAGATAATCATCTAGAGAAATTCTCTTTTGTTTCATTTCGTAAACTCTCCGGAGAGCTACCCCTCAAATAGTTACAGTACTTGTAATATCATGATAATAAAATATTTCAATCTTCTCAAACTGGATAATTAAATATTTAATATGTAGACGTTTCAGGTGTACCTCCGACACCTGTCATCAGTACAATGTTTACAGAGGAATATTTGGAAAAAGAATAAGATTCTAAATAACAAAACAAAAACAGTCAAAGTTCTAAAGAAGGTTCTAAATAAACAAAAGGTAACTGACAAGATTCTAAAAAACATTCTAAAAGGTGTTCTAAATAAACAAAAGGTAACTATCAATTTATTTATTTACTTGTAATATCATGCACACATAGTGACAAGTTTTTCCACAATAATTCCAGGGAGCGACCGCCTGAGTGTTCCCAAACACGCAATCTGTCGGACAAGTTTATGCGTCTGAAATCAGGAGGACGGAAAAAAATTGATCCGTTTTGACTTAACAGTGTTTTATGACAAAATCATGTGAACCATGTGACCCGAGTTTTAATGAGTCGGCAATGATGACTCATCTCTCCGCTGGAGAACAGAGAAAGGCGCTCAGTCCTTTTGTTGTCTTGTCACGTCTGCTCTTTTTCACTTGACAGTCCTTAAAAAGAGTCTCCAAGCGGCTTAAACTTGGACGGAAAGTTGATCTTAAGAAGGATTTTCATGACGACTGAAATCATCGAACAGACAAGCTCACTGTCTTTTTGTCTCTGACTAAATATAGTACGGTCTTTCAGCCGTGAGGTATTCCTAAACACAGGTCCCTAAGAATATTAGAGCACAGAGGTGCGATTGTTGTCTGAAACGGAATATGCCTCATCTCGCACTGTTTACTTACGCTTCAGTACACTGACAGCGCTTCAAATATTCCCCCACACCTTATCATTTCATCATCTGTACATTTCTGAGCGGAAATTTTACAGACAAGGTGGTTTCTTTGGGTGTGGAGAGTTAATTGCTGCATCTGAAGTTGAGAATGGACCCAAAATGTGGATCCTCGATCGTTAAGCGCTGTCCCGAAATGTAGCACCCAATTTTCATATCACCAACCTTGGAGTATTCAGTCACATGGTGCCAGAGGGGACATTTTAGTGCCGCTTGACAAAACTACAAGGCTACACACTTATTATATCTATCATATCAGGGCATCTGCGAAGTAATACACAAAAGGGAGACACGACAAAGAGTCTATTACAACTCAAAGGACAGACAAGAACTTGCGACACAACATGCCTTCTGGTAGCTACTTAAATAAAGTCGGCTTGTAAGTCCCATCTTACACTACTTTGTTATGCACCATTAAACTGCAGCCACTTAAAATATTTTTTTACATTTATGCATCAGTATATCAACTGCCTCAGTTGCTTTGTGCCCAAAGAGCACAATTGACAGACCATCCCAGTCATGGAATGCAGACCTTTCCAGTCTTGCCTTTCGTGCCTAAACGAAAATCTGCCCCCTCGAATGGGGAAAAATTTCAACCATCCCCCCCCTTTTTTTTGACTGAGAAAAATCAAAACTTAACATTTTCATCAACAGTGCCAGAAAACTTTGGCAAAATTAAGAAGCAGCCAACTGCAAGTTGTCAACATGTGAGTTTCAATGTGCTAAGAAGTTTGAAACTTCTTGGGGGAACATATCTCTGGACCCTTTGGTGCTCCACACAGTTTTGATCCAGCAAAATGAAGGGATAGAGACAAATTTTGAGCTGGAGAGGGCTTTTAGATGCAGAGTATGAAATACTTTTTTGAGCCAGGTTGCCCAGTGGCAACCTAGGATGAAAGCTAGGTTGCCCATCAAAATTCCAGGTTGCCCCGAATTTAAACTCTTCTACATTATGATTAACTTTGTTAGAATGCAATGTGCATTTATACATTTCTAACACAGAGTTGTTTCCCCTTACCTGAAGTGATGAGCTTTTCCATGGGAACTTCTCAATAAACAGTTCCCAATGGAAGAAAGGGACATCCTTACCACAAAATTTAGGTAGTGCACTGGGCTACCTGGGTGTAGAAATAGGTTGCACCAAGCAAAATATGGTTGCACGGTGCAACTGGGCAACCTAGTATTTCGTACGCTGAGATGCATGGCCATGAACTCTTTAACAATGTTGACATTTTGGAGTCTGAAAGGCCACAAGATGAGAGGTCACTTTCTGCAATTATTTTTGACATATATGAATGACTTAGCATTGACAAAAGGAATGTGCCCAAGGCAGGTGCTAGTATCTTCCAGCAAAAACAAATTATTTTTGATGTCATGATGTCGTCATGTATAACCTTTGGTGGGAAATCTTGAGTCGCCACTGGGCGTAACTGTCATCTGCTTTTCAAATTCAAAATTACTTCCACCACATTGCTTCTTTCTTTCTCTATCAAACTTTATCAAGTTTTCCTGGCGGTATCTGTTGCTCGTATATCAGGATTTCGAATGCAACTGGAGTTAGAAGTTAGAATTAAAGGCAAGTTCGAGAACAAACAGGTAGGCATCAGAAATACTTGCACTGCTCCAAGTTTATCTACAAATGCAGGTGCTATTTCAAATTCAGGCCCAGATGTCTTTGAAAAGTACAAAACAAGCTGAGGGATACAAGACTTCTTATATCTATTCTTACATTTTCAGTTGGATAGCATACATTTACTTTGATATTTACAATCAAGCCTGAATATCCACAAGAAGACACGACTTCATTAAAAAGGTGTGCAAGTCTCGATCCTCCTTGAAGAAAATGGTTAAGATTAACCTTCTCCCTGCTGCCTAACCCTGTAACCAACAGAGAATCGGTAGGCAAACGGCTACCTCAGTGTGCTAAAGGTTATGTAGGACAAGAAAGGAAGTCCTCCTCACCTGTGTGGGTGCGAATATGTATCTGCAGAGCACTGTGGGATGAGAAGATCTTCTGGCAGGCGTAGCACTGGTGCTTGATGGGCGTGCGCTTGGCCGGGGGATGGGTGCTGTCGTTGGCACTCAGGCTCCGCTTGTGGTTGGTCAGCTCGGCGCTCGACGGCGGGGAGGAGCTGTCGTGCGGGTGGCTGTTCCTGGGCTGCTCGAGCATCTGCGAAGGCAGGTCGCGGATCTTGTGAGTCAGCATGTGCTGTTTCAGGTTGCCTCTGGTGGAGAAGCCACGCTCGCACACCTGGCACAGTCAGGGGGTGGGGTGGGGGGGGGTAGAATTAGTCCCGTTTTTAACTCTCACCACCCTCCCCCTACAACGGCTACAGTCCCATCCCTACTGGTGGTATGAGACTGTATAGCCTGGTTTCCATTCTATTCCAGCTCCGAATAGCTCTTCTGAAGGCCTAATACTGTAGTCTGGCACCCATCCCCATGTAACCTTTTCCCCATTGCAAACCCCGTAACCAATTGAGAATTGTTAGCCACATGGCTACTTCAGTGTGCTGAAGGTCTGAACATTTTGGCAGCCCATCAGCCAACTTTATCAATGGGTGCCAGACTATTCAACAGGAAAGCGAGCAGAGGAGCAGACTGGAGCTAGAAAAAGACGGATACCACACTACCTACTGCAGCGTGCGAAATACTAGCTTGCCCAGTTGCACTGTGCAACCATATTTTGCTTGGTGCAACCTATTTCTACACCCAGGTAGCCCAGTGCATTACCTAAATTTTGTGGTAAGGATGCCCCTTTCTTCCATGGGAACTGTTTATTGAGAAGTTCCCATGGAACAGCTCATCACTTCAGGTAACCGTAAGGGGAAACAAGTCAGAAATGTATAAATGCACATTGCATTCTAACAAAGTTAATCATAATGTAGAAGAGTTTAAATTTGGGGCAACCTGGAATTTTGATGGGCAACCTAGCTTTCATCCTAGGTTGCCACTGGGCAACCTGGCTCAAAAAGTATTTCGTACACTGTACTGCGTACAAAACCTCACGGCAAAATCACACGCTGGCCAACTTCACGTGATTCCAACACGAGGGTCGGACAAGGGGAGTTCACATTTGTGTCTGACTGACCACGGAACCAAAGACTTGCGTTTGTTGTGAGTCTTGTTGGTTTTGATGGAGACTTTGTAATGTGGGAGACACTGAACTTTGTTGCAAATATTTGACCAAGACTGTTGGAATGTCATGTCGTCACACACACACACAAACACACACACACACAAACAGAGCTTTGAATCCATGACAGTTGGCCATATTTGGACAACACTTCAAATCACTAGTTTCTCATCACAAACGACACACCAAGCTCTGCTTCTAAACAGTCTATGGGCATTTTCTCAGACTAGTTTTGTTCGGAAGTACGCCATCACAGATAGGGAAGCTGAAAAAGTCCAAACTCAATTTTCAGGAATTATCAATTTACCGTCTGCAAGTCAGCGAGATGGTTCTCTGCCTTAAGATGGCCGTCTATCTTGATCTGAATGTGGAAGACATAACGACAATGAATCAAGTGTCCGGCATGGCTAGCAATGAGAAACTAGAAATTGATCAAGCAAAAATGACGGAAATTCACTTGTCCTACAACGACTACAACATTTCCATCAACGCCAAACGGACTTAGTAATAACCTAAGACATCTCGGAAGACTAGTCATCAAGAATACGGAACGTTTTTTTTGGTGAGCAGTAACTCAGGGGAGCTGGACTGTTTCGCTGGTCTTTAATGCTGAACGATATAATCCCCCTCCCTTAACAGCCGAGCTGGAACACTCCCAATCTTCGGTCTTACCCTTAAGTTTACCAGCAATTGCAATCAGAAATAACCACAAATGGCCACTCTTAATCAACTTGCTGGGAATTGGCTGGCCTAATTTAGATCTGTCAGGCTCAACAGAAGCTCGTGGAGACTATTGAATTTGAATCAGCAGCGCTGCGCTAACATTGCTCATCTCTGCTATCTACAGAAAAAATCTTTGGCCGACACAACCTGACTGCCAGGGATTTAGAATTTACCACCACACGTAGTACGTTATGTTCCTTCTAAATGTTTTCTCGGGGAAAACAGACACCCGTCAAGGACAATGTAGTCCAGAACGAGAAAGGAGATCATGAAAATCTACCGGGTCAACATGTTTTCTTTGATAGGTTTCCCTGGAAAAGCTACGCCATTCCTCAGCGATAATAACGCGGGGACGTTAAACTTCCGTGACAGGTCTGCGTGGCCGTTGTTGGATATTATCTCCTCTCTTACGGGTAAGATTAATGGTGCACTTACTCCCTTGTCGTTGGGAAAATCTTTTCAATTTCTACAGCGGTGACAAAACATGGTTTGATCTGACAGCCACTATGTCACACGTTTTCGCTCCCGCGCTATCTTACTTAATCATAAGTTTCTCGTGTCAGGGGTCCCTCAGAACTTCTGCGGGGCAGAGAAGGGTGCAGACTTAGCACGTCTTTTACAAAAATGGCTGATGGATCGACTTCTTTGGGATGGAGTCAGCTCAGCTTCTGCGACATCTAAGGATGTCAAATAATTCTAAAAAACTATCTTAATGATATCACGGGGGGCACGGATGCCTATCTATTTCTTTAGACTGCAGTTACATGCAGTAGCTCAACTTCTGCATTATCTATGGATGCCTAAATGAAACAAACAATTGAAAGGGAATGGCTGCTGAACGAACTTGCTGGGACACTGACTGCCTCATGTGTCGGATGACATGGGAGGTCCTAAGTCTAAGTAAATGCAATGGTAGGGACGGTTCCTACCTCGCATTTGAAGGGCCTCTCCTTGGTGTGGCTTCTCATGTGGATCTCCAGGGCGCTCCTGCAGGCGAACGTCTTGCCGCAGATGTCGCAGGTCGTGCTGTGGAACCAGTTGCCCATCTCCATGTTGTGGAGGCTGCTGGGAGAGGTGGACCCTCCGTTGACCGGGGAAACTGGGTGGCTGTTTGTTGTTGGCGTCGTCATCGTCGGTCCTGGCTCTGCCGAGGAGGACCGTGGAGTGAGGTCCAACGCCCCCGTGCTGTCTACTGACATGTCGTAGGATGAGTTGTCGTCAGCGGGATCCTGTTTCTCCAAGCTGTCCTCCGGGTACACCCCGTTAGGAGTGGGCGCCTTCTCCTCCTCTCTGTTCAAGCTGTCGAGCTCGGCGGCTGAACCAGGAGAGCTGGCGAACGAGGACTTGCTCTCCTCCGCCATGGGGAGGCTGCCTCTGCTGTTCATCATGCTGGAGATGAACTCGGCGCTCTTGATGTTGGAGGGCAGGGGCTGGGTGATGTTGGAGTCCAAGCCCTTGACGTGATTCTCCAGGGCAGACAGGGTGGCTGAGAAGGTGGCTGGGACCATCGTGGCTGGGACCATCGTGGGAGGACCGACTTCGTCTTCCTGCATGGGCGTCCCGAAGGCGGACGTCATGGCTCCGTTTCTATCCGGCTCCTTGAGGGAGGAGCCTTCGTCACTCGGCTCCCCTCCATTCCCGATTGGAGGCCGAGGGGCTGCCAATGAGGTAGGTGGTATGACGTCAGCCCTGCCGCCGGGCAGGAAGCTGTTGGCGTCGGTGGGCTCGGTGTGCATGCGGATGTGCTGCTGCAGCACAAGGGAGTTGGTGAACTCCTTGTGGCAGACGGGACACTTGTGGAGGATGCGCAGTGGCGGCTTGGCACGGTGCACCCCCAGGTGGGTCTTCAGGTTGCCCTTGGTGGTGAAGGCGCGGCTGCAGATTCTGCACTTGTACGGCCGCTCGCCGGTGTGGGTGCGGTAGTGCATCTGCAGGGCGCTCTTGCAGGACAGGATGCGGTGACACAGGTGGCACTGGTTGGGATCCGTCAGCTTCTGCTCGATGTTTTCCACCAGCTGCTGCAGCTTGGACGTCTCCGGGGTTCGCACGGTCTCCATGAAGTTGTTCAGGTCCACGTCAGGCCTGTGGTACAGGTCAAGAGCCAGGCTAATACTGGTGGGCAGCTCCGGGGGGGAGCTCAGTGGTGTGAAAGCTGTCGTCGGCGGGGTGGCCGATGCCTCCGGGGACGGAGATGGCATGGAGCTGGGAGTGGAGGGAGCGGGAGACTTCTCACTCCTCATGCTGTCAGCTGTACCATCCTTACTGCCCTCGTCGGTAGCAGTTGTTGACACTGGAGTCTTGGGGTCTTCCTCTTTCTTGACAGGAGGGTTGGCTGGGACAAGTCCAGGAGCCGCTGGGCCTGGCATGCCTTCAGAGCTGGGTGGAAGGGGTGTGAGAGGTCCTTCTGGGGTACGTGGCATTGGGGGGATGGGGAGGGATAGTGGTGGCATGGGAAAGCTCGGTGGGGTTGGGGTTGTCCCTTCCTCTGGCTGAGAAAAGAGGGGAGGGGGCACGGGATGCGAAACGGGTGATGAGGAGCAGGCCGGGGGTACAAACCCAGCTGGGGTATGGATGCATGGTGCCCCTGGTTTATCAAACTTGTCCAGGTATTCGGGTACAGGGCTGGGGTGCATCTTGATGTGAGGGTACTTGGCCTTGTGCCGCTGGAAGTGGACCTTCAGGTTGCCCTTGGTGGAGAAGCGGTTGCCACACACGTTGCACTTGAACGGGCGCTCGCCCGTGTGCGAGCGTAGATGGATCTGTAGCGCGCTGTCGCTGCCAAACACCTTGCCACAGAAGCGACACTTGTGCTTGAAGAAGGGATCTTCCGACCCGGGCTTGGTGTCGAAGACTCCTACATTTGGCGGCTTGCCCTTGCGGTGACGTAGCATGAAGTCCATCGGCATGAAGTGTGCAGAAGAGTTGGGTGGCTGCGGAGGCATGAGAGAGTTCTGCAGCCCGTTGGTGTGCTGCTGGAGCAGACCTAGAGGGTGTGGTGCCAGCCCTGGGGGGTGGGGCAGGATACTCTCGCTGGAAGTGATTGGAGGTGAGCTAGTGATCGGAGGAGGATTACTGCTGCTTGAGAGTGGGGATGGCTGTGGGGATGATTGGCCAAGAGGAGTGCTCAGGGGCGGCAGGGGCTGTGGTCCAGAACTGGGCGGGGCTGACGTCAGTGCTGGTAGCGGTGGAGGGGCTGAAACTGGAGTCAGTGGCATCGGGAATGGTCGCGGGAGGCCGACTGAAGATGACAGCGTATTTGACAACGTCGTCAGCGCTGAGGTCAGCGCGTTGGAGGTGAGAGGATTTGGCAATGGTGGGAGGGGGGGAAGGGGTAGGTTTGGAATGTAGAGGGCAAGGTGTTGTTGAATCTGCTGGATCAGTTGTAGCTGATGCAGCTGCTGCTGCTGGAGAACTCCCAGCTGTTCCTGGATGGACCCGAGGTCCCCTGCAGGTGGATCGTGGCCGAACTGGGCCACTGCCACCTTTGTCATATCCAGGCTTTCTAGAGCCACGTTCGTGAGAGGGATGTCGCGACTAAGGCGAGCTGAGTCTCCTTCTTGAGGTAGGAATGGTGTGTTTTGAGAAGATGATCTGATACTGCTCATGTCTTGTGCCTTGCTGCCATCGTTGGTGGGACTGGTGGCGGTCGGTCTGGGGCTGCAGCTGCTCCGGCTGCCAGTGTCATCTTCCACGTCGGGTTGGCTGACTTGCATCTTGTCGAAAGCTTCCTCATTCTCCTCGCATACTACTTCATCATCGTCGAAAATCAGGACGATTCGTTTATTGGTGCAGGCTTTCTTGTGATGCAAGAAGTCGGCCAAGATGAGAAACTCGGCGCGACATTTGCCACAGACGTGGGCGTCTCGTAGTGCCTCGCTCCCGACCTCGCCCTCCAGTGTGACGCTTGTATTTCCTGCAAGAACACAAACAAGAGAAGACAACGTTAGACTCGCTCTCCTAAGACAGTGAGAACACTGCAAAGATGGCAGTTACTTAGACTTAATACCTGGCTGGAAAACACGGTACATGGGAAGGATCCCCCAACAGGCTGGTTGAACTTGGACAAGGCGCTGCATGTTCACACTTCACAATCAACAACTTGAACCCAGGGAAGACCCACGCCCTGAACTGCGCAAATTGCTTGGGAAAGGAGAGCAGACACCCGGGTGATCATTCAGGGCAAGAACATCTTGCAAATGTTCCCAAAATGGCAGTGCCGCTGACATAATAACTTCATATATGAGTGCGATTGGTTCTTTAGTGATTTAGTATTCTATTCTGCTACACTGTTGGGGACCCAATCAGACAGCGGCTGAAAATTGACAGCGTGATTCTGCCTGCGTGTGCAATTTTTCCCGATCGATAGAGTAAACGCAAGACGGGAATGAATCATTCGGACGACCGCGGTCCGTCATATTTCGAAAATGATTAGTGAAAATGGGGAGGCAAGGCTGGAACTATTTAAGGAGCAGTATCGATTAGAAGTAAGCACGTCGTTTGCATTTGAATTTTATGTTCACTGTCCGTGGGTCTGTGAAATTCCTTGCGTCTGTTTTAGGCAAGCCATAAATAATACACTATACGAAGATGAGCTCGCTCTATTCCTCATTTCGCCCATGGAGGAATGAGAATCGATCGTTCGTTTAAAGCCCGTTGAAATATGTGCCCCCTTGTTTCCTTGCCAATCAGGCCATTTTCATCGCAACTTCATCTCCAAGTTCGCAGATGCAATTTCTCGCAGATAAGACCCAGATTGATTTTCTCCGCGCGGAGTCAGAAACTTTGAATTATTGCTGCACTATCAAGGCATGTTAAAAGCTGTTTGTTAATGGATGAATATGCAACGGCAATCGATTTGTGTACTCCATCCGCGCGCTGCGTGACTTCCATGTAGAGCATATCGAGTAAGTACACTTCGAAAAGCCTCTGAACTATCTGTTTCCACATAGATATGCTCCACTCCCAAATACCCTTGCAAATGCAGCTGTGTCCCCGAAACGTTCGTGGATCGATTTCCTTCCCTTAAAGCATCTCTTGGTAATTGCTTTAAAACATTCTGAGCTGTCACATGAGTTAAGCCCTTTCTTAGAAGAGAAATGGGTATGAAAGGCTATCGATTTTCGGCCCAAACTTGGGGGGGAAATACAACTAGGAAGGGGAATTCCGTAATTTTGGATGTCGTACAGAAAAAGTCTTCCACGGAGGACAATCTCTTGATGTTACACAGCTAAGTAATGAATTCACATTCTGCTCAAGCACCTTTCATTTGCCCGTTAACTACTCATCTTAACGATCCATCTCACAAGACCCGCGCTGGAGATGAATCTGTTGCATTTGTAACCGACTAATATGCAATATTTAGCCGTAATAGCCCCCGCTTTCAAGAGCGCGCCATTATTGCCATTATTGCAATCAATACGGCGAATCCTGACAAATCTTCCTCACCACCTCAGACAACAACTTTCATAAAAATCAAGGGGGCCACGCAATTTGCAGCTAGCCGGGGCCGTCCCGACAGTCCACTCAACTCAGACCCTTCTCCGAAAGGGCTGCCAACAGATTTATTCTGCCACTTACAGGCAAACAAGAGACATTCTTCAGTCCAAGTATGTGTCCTGAGATTTTCACATCATGCATTCCGGGGCAACTTGTTTTAATGAAACATAAGACCCGATGGACCGGGAGGCACGGTCGTAAAACTGCACGGGAGCATGCCACTGATGCCCGGACCACCCCATCGCCACGGTTTCCAGGGCCAGGGTTTTATCTAATAGACATTGATTCTGTGGCGTGATGAATATGGAATTCATTTTGGAGAAAGATTGGTCGCAAGGACGAGCCAGGCATTTAAAAAAAAAACAACTCGAAAAGCGTGCGCATGAAACATTCAGGACTATCTCCGTTAACTTCTAATGACGGACGTCATCGCACAACACTCCAGAATTCCAAACCATGTCCAGAGCTGGGCAATCAACACTGACAATTACAATACTCGCTTGCCAACTGTTATCAACTTCTGCCCAATGTGAAGCAACTCCTACTAGCACAGCACCAAAAACTATTCCCCTGAAGTCAAACAGGCACTGGTACTGCTATGGTGAAGGGTTCATGTTATGGGGGCTGAACAAGAGAATTGTGGGATGCCTGGCTTCCACCAATACCAGCCAAGCAGCCACAGAGCAGACGGCCATGTTGTCCTATTTACAACCAACATTTGAGACATTGTTCTTGTCTCAAAAATGAGAGAATTTCAACACAGAGAGAAGAAAATAGATGCATCAAGGATCACACAAAATGCTTATGCCACTTAAGATATGAAAAATGCACAAGGAGATTCCCATGCTTTTACTTTCTAGTAATAAAGAAATACAGTATACTGTATGTGAAATTTTGTCATCTTAATGGTTTCTTGACTTCATACAATGCATGGTATCAGCTAGTTATGCTAGCCTTCATTAAATATGACAAAAATATACAATTAACAAATATACTTCTGTTTGTACATTGACCAGAGTTGAGATATCATTGTTATCTACTAATAATCTAGTGTATACATGTATAAGGAGCTACATATCAGACTGACATTTCTATCCAATATACAATGTACATCAACGTTTATTGCATTACAACAGTTGCCATGGATAGATCACTTGCTCATTATAATATTGTCGCCAGTCCCCTGTTCAATTACAGAAACCAGCCCCATCTGCTGGCCACAGCATGTACTGCAACACACCTCTGCTGGCAAATCTACCTAACAACTCAACTCACAGTACAGCTAAAACCCAACTTCCAGTAGTACCCTTCCTCCAAGTAAGGTGTGCTCACAAGAGTAACAGACCAGGGTTCGAAATACCAACAGTCAACAACAATGCAGTTTGTAAAATAATTCAAAATTAGTAATCACAGTTTGCAAACCGACTACATTGTACTCAACGTAACAACAGTGTGTATTCTTTTTACAAAAAGGTCAAATTACCAGTAACAATGATGGGTGTTTGTTAATAATTTTTCATGATGACAAAAATACTTCGACCAAGTCTCAGTTCCAGCCACTTTCAACCTTTGACTTTATTGGGATCCTACTGTCTTACTGAAAATTGTGGTCTGCATTTTTGAAGCATCAACAATAATATGTATCATAGTAAAACACCTAAAAGAACAGTTGCTCTTTTGCTTCAACTCAGTCCTAATACTGCCATTGTTCATTCACCACACTCAGAGAATTACCTAATCCAAAACAGATGCCTCTCTGATGTGATATAACTTCTGAACGACGGGAATGGTACTCAAAAAAACTTAAAATTTTCTGTGGTGAAATGCCAGAAATGGCCACTTACATAAACCGAGCCGATGTTTTGCTAATCTGGGTCAAATGTACGTTCCAAAACGTGCTACTCTTTCCTTCCAAAATGTGCCACTCTTTCAAGTCCTGCCCCTTCCTACCTGGAACAAGCCAACTCTTGACAGATCTATCCAACCCATGTACACATCCGAAGTACAAAAGGCCACTCACCTTTTTGAATTCTCGCCATGCCCCTGCCCTAATATCCACCCATTCCCACCTTCTACTGAAAATCATCTAGGTATCATACCTATTGGATTACAGCTGGTATGAATCCTGATACCCCTGTGGGGGCAAGTTTTGTTTTCTCTAGAGACTGTAGGCTATGCTCTGCTAGGCAAGTCTCAAGTTCTTCATTCATAACTTTACCTCTCAAAACTGGTTCTCCTGGTTCTGGGCCTGTGCAGGTATGCATAGTTTAACGGACACCTGCCACTTATAAGCACCTGAAAATTTCTGTTGGCTGTCCCTTATCAAAGCTCTCTTTGTGGTGTGTACTTGACATGTGTACAATGGAACAGAACTTTCACTGAGGCAACAGCCTCTGACCTTCTCTTTAAAGCAAAACAAAGAAAAAATACAGACCGAAAAAACTGCTATAAGCTTCAAGAATTCTTAGGAGTTGAGCTGCCATATAGATGTATGCATATAGCTGCACATTCAAAGGTTTCAAACTTGCATTTCTATGGTGCTGATGTTGGTATTGTGTTTTTCTGATCAATGGAAGAAAAGCTCGCTAAAGGCAAGCTAAAATTGGATCGAAATAAACTCAAAAGTCGTAAGAACAATGCAGTTCAAAATTGTACCTAAAACCGCCAATCAAGCATGTAGCCTTCTATGTTACACACTACAGATTTTGTTTGGGCTGGGAGGGAGCAGAGTCATAACAAAACACGCCTACTAAATATGTCCGCCCCAGGTGAGAAGTATGTTTGAGTACCCAAAAACAGAGCCATGACTTCATAGGAAAGCCAAACAACGACGGCTTTATGTTGTTTCTACTACAGTGAAGCCATTCAACCTTCAAAACGCTGACTCAAAATATCAGCTATCTACAGGTTAAACTCACAAACAGGGTAAAAAAATCATGTGTTTTAGCAAATAAAGTAGTTTACTTTGAACAGGGTTATATCTAATGAATTTCAAACAAAAAAGATGGACAAATATTTGTGCCCACCCACCCATCTCCCAACACAAGAAACCCATGCACTTTTGTGGACTCTTCTCATTCAAATTTCATTGAATGTGGGGGTTCGTAATCACGCCTAAAAAGAGGTGTTCCTTTAAAAACACCAGAGCACACACAGCTAGCAACAGCCAACCTTCTGTCCAACAGTTTGAACAAATACATACACACTCCTAACAGCTTTATTTTGTTGTCACTTCAGTTCGACACACATCCTGGAGGGGGATAATCTGTGGGTTTTGAAAACCAGTCCAACTTGAAATCTAAAAACACAGATATTTTAGGAACAAAGTGATGTGTTGAGAGCCTAATATGAAATTTGTTAGATACACAGAGTCGCTGACATTCAAGCATCTTTCTATTTTTGTGCGCCAACTTTTAAAGGTCATTGTGATCTTTGGGTCTGGCAGGAAGTTCACACAGTGACAGGTTGTCCTGTTCTTTTTCTGGTCCCCCGTGTTATGACTAGAGCTAAAAGTCACAATTTTCTGTCCATTGGAACACTGAGAACCACTTATGGTAGATAGTTTCTACTGATTTAAACCAATCCTTGCCTTTTATGGTTAGAAGCACGTAGGAACAGCAACGACACTTTGTTATTCAAAACCCAGTGTTCGTGACAAATGCTCTAGATTCCTCGGAATCTTGCCAAGCCATTTTGCAACAAAGTAGGCAAGGAAAGTTGCCTCACACTTAAGTATATTGTAACAGTTCTTTGCTTTCTGTCTCCTACAGTTTTGTTTCTTTCAAGATGCCTACAGTACACCTGTAAGGCACTGCTAAAATTTCTTGACAGACATGGGCGGAAGCAGCCAGGTAACAAGGATCACACTTGAGTGAAAAGTTCTCAAAACTGGAAATTGGCTCCCGTGTTACTCCACATCGCAGGGCAGATTTAGTGTAAATACTGCCCGGCCTCACCTTATATACATAAGTGCAGCACAAAAGGACCTTTCATCTACACTAAAATGACGTTAGGGTGTTCATGGGAACAACCTGTCACCTGGTTTAGAATGCATAGGGGAAACATTCACCCACCGCGGATCAACAACTCGCAGTTCGTTCCCCCAGCCCGGAAATCAACCTCGTCCCCAAGCATGCCCCCAGCGCCGCGGCCGGTAATCAGTCACTTCAAACATGAACTGAAATAAACCAACAGAACTCAAGAGCTAGACCCTGACCTCTGACCCGCGTCTGGCACTGGTACATGCAACCAGCTCGCTGGTTTAAGATACCATTATGATCCGACCTCCTCTTGTTTCCACCTTAGGTAATTGCAGAAAATAATAACACATTTCCCATTAAATTATATCCTCTGCTTCCTGAGTTTTCTTCGATGCACAGCTGTCTTTCACTCCCACCTCTAAAATTTAAAAAAAAGCGTACTGATATTAACTGACAAGCACGCAAGCTTTTTAAACTAAAACTTTTTGGCAAGATTTGTAGAAAAGTCTGTTTTAGTGAACTTACAGTGACATACAGTAACCATGTCATGGGAAAGATGGGGACTTTAGTACCAGTCACGACTACAATGACTTTTTGTATCTTCTTAAATTTTGTCTGCCAACAGTAATCTTCCTCGATCAAAATCAGATGATTCTACCTGTACCGGAAGACTGAAAGCGTGCAAAAATCGGGCTGTACCACTACCAGTCTTCCTTTGCTAAAATGCAAGATCGACACCAGATGAGGGCTGCACTGTCTATGTGGACCCAGCTATTAGTGTAAGTGTGTCCAGATGACATGCAGCAAATTACTTCTTTGATACATTTCTGCACTTTCTCCAACCGAAAAGCCAAAACGTCTGTTTATCCCTCTCTCAAACGATGCAATATCAAGCAAACTGGTAGTCTGGGATGCTTGTAATTGTTCCCCTTGGGATTTGGTTAACTCAACTGCTGCAGCTGATTTCGAGCATAATTTTAACCACATTCCATGAAAGAAACGTTATGTTTTTAGAGCTCTCCTTTTGCAATGGGATAACAGTGCTACACCACTTCTCTTAGCATCGCTTTGTCTATTTTCAGATGACTAATTTTGCTTAGAAAAATAAACCCAACAGAATTTTCTGCTTTTCACTAGACCAACACCACTTTACTCTAAATGTCTGAGAGCCCTGTTCAAACTTTCTCCACTACGAAATCTTAGAAATCTCGTGCTGGCTTCAAAACAACAGTTTCCATCTCATATATATTCAGGAGGAAATGATCAGTAAAGGCAGAACACCAGGTAGATTTTCCCCATAACTGGTTCAATGTTGTTCCCAAGAGGTTCATGATAGCAATTCCAGACAGTTGACCCAGTCTGTGCCGGTGACAGGGGATCCGAGAGGTCAGCAAATGATGGGGCCTCCCACCAACAGTTTTCCCCCACCTCACCTTCGATGTCTACTTGTGAGTTCCCAGGGCTCGAAATACTTTTCCTTTTGTATCATGTATGCCTACTCTGGTGAAGGTAACAATGCTAATATACAGTACTTACCTGCACCAAGCAAAATTGAACCTAGACCACAAGATTTCTTTAGTTTAGGTACATGGGCCTCCCACCAACAGTTTTCCCCCACCTCACCTTCTATGTCTACTTGTGAGTTCCCAGGGCTCGAAATACTTTTTCTTTTATATGCCTACTCTGGTGAAGGTAGCAATGCTAAGATACATACTTACCTGCACCAAACAAAATTGAACCTAGACCACAAGATTTCTTTAGTTTAGGTACATGGGCCTCCCACCAACAGTTTTCCCCCCACCTCACCATCAATCCTACTTGTGAGTTCCCAGGGCTCGAAATACTTTTTCTTTTGTATCATGCATGCCAACTCTGGTGAAGGTAACAATGCTAATATACATACTTACCTGCACCAAACAAAATTGAACCTAGACCACAAGATTTCTTTAGTTTAGATACATGGGCCTCCCACCAACAGTTTTCCCCCCACCTCACCTTGAACACCTACTTGTGCCTTGCTAGAGCTCAAAATAGTTTTGTCTTCTGTATGCTTACTCTGGTGCAGGTAATATAACATACAAAGTAACGCGCACCAAACAAAACTGAACAACAGAAATACCTGAACAGCTCCAATTTTACCTGCACTAACCTGTATGTGAAGGTGGTATTTCGAGTCTTGGTTCTATTCTGCTACTACATACATGCACATTGTCAACAGTTACAGACATTGGCATTAACTTAAACAACACCCTCCTATTTTTGTAGTGATTAGGAAAGACACAACCAGCAACTTGCCAATACACACACTGGGGAAAAGCTTGTCTGGTAGACTGCCGAGCCAACTATGGCAAAATAAAGTGGTAACAGTTTCTTGGTCAACATCTTCCCAACCAAAGTCAGACAGCACATTGAATTATCCCTACCATCTGGACAAAAGTCATATACAATATTTCTTGGATTTGAAATATCTTTCTTCTTCAGTGTAATTATAAAATTTCTATAACATGAAGCCACAAGTTTTTAATTGTAATGTTACATTTGTGAAGTCAACACTTGTTTGTCCACACAAAAAGTATCCAAATAAAAATATAGAGAGCAAAAGAGATGTGTATTGTTGAATTGTTGAAGATGCACACCATAAAGGTATGTTGTACTTTTATCTTCATAATCTTGTCTTTTCCTCTCACCTGCAATCCACTAAACCATGCACCTTGGTAAGTGTTGTCTAACAGACATTGCTTCAAACATAGAAGATTGACTTTCGAAACTTTCTTTTTCAAGCACCGATCGCATCAAATCTATGTTCACCCTTGCACAGCAATGTAATTCACAACTGCTGTTAGCGTGTGAGGCAGAGTTACACCGGGACAATACCCATTAAAAAGACTAGCTACCAGGACATAGACTTGAAGGAGCTAAATTGGCTTTGTCAATCAAAAAGACTGGGTGATAATAGAAAGAAACAAGCACTTGCTAACAAGGAAGCAATTAGAGACTGTGCCAGTTCTTTTGTTCTTCTCTGCAGGACCTTATGAGGTGTAACAATTCCTCCTTTTGACAGACTTTTGTCACTTCTGACAGTTACTTGTTTGTAGACCTTCTTACCACAAATGAACTGTAAACTGTAAAGGTAAATGCATTTAATTTTTTCTACTAGAAGTTCTAGCAGGAACTTGGAGTTTAAAGCATACAGACCATTGAAAGGATTGCTTGCCAAAGGCTAGCTAAAAGTGGATCGAAATAAAACTCTATCAAAAAGTCAAAATAAATTCAAACATGCCATGGCATACACACCTATAGTGCTCTTCTCAGCTTTCAGTTGGAGTATAGTATTTTCTGTAATATTTTTTTTTCTGGGTCAAGAATCACTCAAGATTAGAATTGCCAATGACAAATTTTCCTCACCGCAGTCATGGCTGAAATATGGCAAATGCTATTTTTTGCCACAGGAAATGCCTTTTCCTCCATGGTGCTATTATAAAGCAACCTATTGATGGAAATTGACAGTAATTTGCATGTTAATTATTTTGGGGTCAACAAGCACAAATCTGTTACCATATTTGTTGCCGGGGCAACCCATGTTAAACAGAGGAAACAAAGGCGCATCTAGCCAATCATCATCGCAAGTCTAGACGGACAGATGTGCTTCTGTTCTCGCTCCGAACAGCCAAAATTTGTAATGACGCTCATAACTGTAAAACCTTCAAATGGAAGATATCAGAAATTAGCAATTTTGTGCGAACCAAACTGTGCATACAAAATACCGTAACAAGAAATACAGACTTTTGAACAAGTGCTCTCCTTTAGCAATACCCTTAGATTTCAGTTCAACAACAAAGATATTCGAAAATGTTCAAATTTTCACCTATCTAGAGCATATCTGAACACTTTACATCGCAAAAATATGAAACTGAATTTTCCCACCCCTGAAAAACAAAAGTTACATCTCTCTGACATCTTGTCATCTAATCGTCTGGACTAAGGAGTAACATATGTCACCGCATGTCATGCGAAACCCTTCAGGCTCTTTTGACAACTCTGGCAGGAAGTTATTCACAAGCAAAACTGCGTGTCTGTCAGAGCCAAAATCCTCGAGTTTTTCTGAGATGGTCAAACTCAAAGTGGATAGGCTTCGGCTGTAGGTAGATTGGATTCTGAAGAACGACATATTTTCATGGGGAGGTGGAAACCGGGGCACAATGGACTTCTTGAGAAAGGAGGAATCCTGGCCATCCTACATTTATCCTTGTCTCAGATATCCCGCATTCCTACAGACCACGGTCGGTAAACATTTGTGTGATCCAACATTTGCAGAGGAAGGTCAAATTTCTGCATTCAGCTTGAATTGTGTCCTGGCGGCTATGCAACCGGAGACGACCGCTATTCTGTGGGGATTATCATCCCAACCAACTTTTCAAGGGATGCCACGGATGATAGACTGTGAAAGTAGAATTTTAATGAGGGAAAACTTGATGCTTCAATTCAAACCAGACAAAGGAAGCAAACTTGCATAACGGACAGTGGCATACCAAGACTGAATATAATACTTACTGACAAATGTAACTGTCAGTAAAATATTTCAACAACAACAAAATATGACTCTTTAAGTTTTGACTGAATGAAAGCAAATTTTTTGCATCTTCTCTCTCTGCCAACTTAGGATACCAGAATTCTCAAATAACCTACCTGTATCTTCTTTGCATTGTTGAAGAACAGACAACATACTATCTTAAGCACCTAAGAGGGATTCTGCTCCGTAAGTAGACTAGAAAGAGCTATATTTGGAAGGTGCCCCCAAAACAGAGGCGGAAAGAAAGTGATCCAATCAGGACGTCAGTAGGCGACAAGGGGCCTAATCATGGACGGCCTCTATGGGAAGTAGGGCCCCATGTAGAAATGATTTGTAGAACTCATATTATTAGCAAATACCCCCAGAAAAAAGAAGTCCTGTGTCCTTGTCATGAAAGGGGGCTTGTGACACGAGAAATAACACTGCCATCAATCAAGCTGGGCACCCTGGGTTCGGAATGCAAAACAATAGTCAAGTCTCAACATCACGCCATGGTACACCCGTAATATATGACTTCATATCAACTTTGCTACATGCCAAACATCTGTCCCGTGTATTTGGGTCCAGGAGTCTTCAAAACAAACCCGGCGTGCTCAACTAGTTACTGTGGCACTAGAGTTGTTAAAACAAGGGTACGGCAAGGAAAATTTGGGTTGGAAGAAGGTAGAATATATCCATAGGCTTGTATGAAAAGGAAATGAAATTTGTATTGACAAAGCGGCAGGGGGCTTTGTCGCAATTCGCTCCTGTCCTTGCCCTATAAGACCGGGCGACAATGGAAAATATCACCAGGACAAAAAGGAAACGTTGCTGACACTGCACAGCCATGCAAGCATTTCGTCCTCGTTGTGTGCTGCTCCACACACAAAAATGTACTCTCATATCTGATGAGATACAATCAGTGACACATGGACTCTTTCTTGACAGTTACCCCCAGACATGGAATGCACCAAAGTGGGGCCATCAAAACAAATCCGGAACCCGTGGACCAAGAAACGGCACGCAATGGATCTGACTTGAACTTCGCTTCGTGTCAAACTTCTTTCCAGTAGTCAATCAAATGGGGGGTGGGGGGGTGGTTGGTGCAATGGTTTCTCATCCTTAGCACTGTAAAATTACCCACCTTCTTTTCTAGTAGAGTTATGAATTTTTCACTGACTTGAACTTTGCTTCGTGTCAAACTTCTTCCTAGCAGTCAATCAAATGGGGGGAGGGGGATGAAATAGTTCCATCCTTAGCACTATAAAATTATTCACTTGGTTTTCTAGTAGAGTTATGAATTTTTCACTTCACGTATCATAAAACGATGTGTGCAAGTACATCACTTTTACTTACATCATCAACAAGATGTCTATTACTTCGGTTCAAATTTCATATAACAACTCCATAACCCCTACAAACTGACACGTGACGTTTTCAACCCCTTTGAGTTGGAAAATGTGGGAGGAAGACACTAATGGCGACCATTTTTAGGGTGTGTGCCCTCTGACACCAAGCTTATGGTCAGGCCAGGGGCTAAACCAATCTGGGGATTTAGGGCTAGACTAGCGGGGTGTAGTTCACATGGAGTCAAGACCTATCAAGCCAGCGTTCAAATTCCAGTCTAGAACAGGTAAATCAAGCTCACAAACTGTCAGCGTACATTTTTGCAGCATCATACAAACACTTGGCAGTTATTAGCAGCAGTTACAAAGGAATCATGAATAAGAATGGACTTCATTTTGTGAATTTTTAGCATGTATTTAATTACGGGTGCCATGTCTGTTCCATAACACACTTATGAATGGGATCAAAGACAACTTATGTTTGGAAGACATCTACATGATAAAAGTTGTCACGCAGTTATCTTTTGTACACATTCCACCTTTTGACTTACGAATATTGCAATCAAATGCGCATGAAAATCTGAGATATAGCTCGCAACGTTACAAAGACCAACAGCAATGCCAGACAACATGCTATCAGAAGTTGTGTCTTTCTTTTTGAAGTTTTTCTAAACAGAGGGAGGAATGAAAGAGCATTACTATCTTCCATAACTAGTAGAAAGTCCTAACATATTTTGTTACTTTCTTGATCTTTTTTAGCGGAGTCCAAGTTGGCGTGCGATCAACAAAAACTGTTGTTGACTCCGGTCCAAGGAAATTCCTAACGGAATGCTACCTGGAAGGTTGTAATCGCCTGGTAGTCTTATAACTGTGCCATATGCTCATACCAGATCCAAAACTATAACCATTTCTACTTTGTTTACCATTAGCAATGTTTCCTAATATTGTAAATCTTTGAATGAATACGTGTACTTCCTTGATGTTGTGAGGTCTTACTCTTACTAGTCTTAGGTACTGGAAAGATATTCAACTTTCAGGAAGATACATGATTGGGGTTGCACTACACAGAGAGGTCATGTCAACTTCTAAGAAATCTACATAACTCCATTCAGCAATAACAAAGCAGGCGAAGATAATTATTGCCTGCATAAAAGCGCCTCTGGCTAGGTGCATTCTTTCCCTCCGCTCTACCAGCTAATCATCGAAGGATGCCACATGATTCGAAGTTGGCATTTACGTCAACACAACTTCTGGAAAACGTTGGACAAAAGGGACTCCTGCGAAAGATTCCGTCCAAAAGTGTGCAGTGATTATGATGATGCGAACAAGATGTTTGTCGTACGAGCATAAAAGTTCAAAGAAAGACTCTCCCGAAGGGTAATTTGCACAGGAAGCCGTAAGGATTTCCTTTGGTAACGGTGAATTGTTTCCGGACCTCTGTGTGGAAAACTTATGAAAATTCCTGTCAAAAGGCCCAATTTGGGGAGGGTATTCATACATGTCAGGGGCTATCATCATTCATCAAAATTTTGCCTGACTGATGTTGTCTGCACACTGGTCCTTCCACTTATTAGCTGGGGTGAAATGGCCGTACTATAAATCATCACCCATTATTCAGAAAATAAATGCCCCATTCCGGCATCACATGATTGCCCCTGTGTTATTATGATGCCGCTGGGTTTCTTGTGTGCGTATGTGTGTGTGTAGTGGAGCTACCAGAGTCGGCAGCCAAATACTTGTGCTATTAGCATGTTTGCCTTTGCATCAGCATACTTCTACAACTCTGCATTTAAGCTGAGCAAACAGGGCGCTGTGGATTCATGCGTAGTTATTTACCTTTGCACAATTTCCAGTCAACTCATTTTTGTGACAAGTACCGACCCCTTGGCAGGCATAAGATCGGCCTGATAAAACACAATGGTGGCGGTGGAAAGAATTCAGGCATGATTTTGAAGAGAGTAACAAATGATCTGCCCAACACAATGGGGGCTGAACTTTTTACATCGGATATCTCTTCAAAGCAGTTGCTATGCAGGGTAATAAATTATAGTGAGATTTATGTATTTACCTGGCAGTTTTCCACTGATGCATTACTATAATGGGACTGTTTTTGTTCACAGGGCGAAACTTTTCCCCACAGCGTTCTTTACGTCTTTCGACTTCGACGGTGCCACTGTCGCCGGTAAAAGTCTTAAGTTAGAAACGCGTAACTTGGAGACTAACCGTGGCGGAGGTATTTGTTTGAACTAATATGCATGCGAGCTGAAATGCCGATACAGCCCAGGATTGGAACCATTGTTTACTCAGAGTGGCTAGTCAATGCCTTTCAAAAGACAGACAACAGTCTTCAACAGGCTAAAAGCATAGCTCAAGTTTCCATGACAGAAAAGTGGGAAACACGCACCCCCTTTCTCTACAATATGATTTACATACCTAAAACACACCCAAGCTTTTGCAGTTGATACTTTTTTCACACTGGCAGGGGGAAAATATACTTCTGGTGGAGAAATCAACACACAATTTGAGAAATTGGCAACAAGGGCTTCTTTGTTTTCCCCCAAGGCCCAAGGGTTTGGTTTCAACAATATGAAGTCGTGTAAATGAAAAGCGGGTCGCCATATTTATCTTTCAACTTTGAGTCCTTGAAGGAGGGACCTTTGGGAATGGAGGGAAGCGGGAAGGACTTGACAAATTATGCAAACTAGCGCTCCGACAGTCTAGCCCACAACTTTGGGAGGGAGTCCTCTCGACTCTAAAAACCTCGTGGCGTCGTCGGGGAAAAGAGTATTCAACTTCTCAGTGTGGGTAAAAATAATAAGGTTGGGTGTCGTTCATCAACACTTCAGTTTGATGTGCTTTTGGCGCAAACAAAGGCCATGAGAGAGCAAGCGGTGGTCGGGGGGAAAGATGCGCGCGGCTAGCTAGGGGAGTGAAGCAGGCCGCCGCGCGCCCCCAATGTGGCCCCCAGGCACCCTGGCCTGCCCTTTCTGACCTTCGGCACAACTTCTAGGTCCGATCCTATCGCTCTCACAGGTCCCCGGAGTCGGGTGAGTGGGGGGACCCGGGCCTGGCACACATCGGTCCCCTCCCTCCCCACTCCCCGAGCACGAGTTGGGTGGCCGAGTTGTGGCTGGCCGTGTCACGGCGCCAGCCCCACCGCCATAACTCAGCCACAGCACCCCAAGCAGGCCCCGCCCGGCGCACACCGGTCCCCCGCACGCCACGCCGTTACCAACACACACTCTTCAACACTTCTTCAAGACAAAAATAACCGTCTTAAACTCCCCCCTACAAGTCTCCCTCCCCACCCCAATGGTCGTGAAAAGTTGCCCGGACATTCCTTCAGTGTCCCGGGCCTAGTGGCGAGCAGAGAAACGCTACGCGCCACGGGCTCTCGCCATGCACCAAGCCAACTGTGGCATTCGTGGCAGCTCACACACACTTCAACTTAAAGAAATTGTCAAGATAGCGGATTTCCTTAAACTTCTAAACTTGGCCGGTTCAAGGGTACGGGCGCTACAAGTTAGTAACAGGGATCGTAAGGTATCGTGGAAGGTTTCTGACAGGGTCTGGGCCAGGTAAGAGTGATCGAGATGGCCCAGCAAAGCCACCCATTCACAAATCTGGACAAACATTTTATCAGATGTCAAAATGCCGATACGGGGGGACCAGGTCCTCCGGGCAGGTCTACGGGGTTCTCGCAACACTCACCCTGCTCTAGCAGCGACGCTACGTCGGGCTCCGACTCCAAATGTTGCGGCCGGGCCTGCTTGCGCCGCGACATCCTCCCACAGCAGCAGCAACAATGAAAAAGATTAAAAATTTTGAAATTCTCGAGTTCGAAAATTACGGAAATTAAGAAGGCGGTGGTCATTGCGCATGTCTGTATAATTATGATTATCAATAGTGGGGTGTGATTAATCAGCGAGGAGCGCGCTGATTGGTCAGGAGGACAAACTTGGCGGGACCCTGTTGCGCCCAAACTTCTGAGCACATCTCCAGTGTGGGGCAGCACCATGCTTCACCGATCACCACTCACTCACTCTCCGGCAGCGCCACCAGCCCCGCCACCGGCCGATCGCCCACCACAACACGCTCGGCCGCCCGCGGCGAGACCCTGACATGGCCCCGGCCCGGTACCCTGCCCGAGGCGCCTACGGTCAGTCCAGGTAATTAACCTCCCTCAGTTCACCAATGGGTGACCGCTCGATCCTGATGTCTCTACTGTTGAGTACTGACGGCTTTGCCTTTTATTTTTGAAATGTACAGTTAACATTTGTGTTTTACAAAGGGTTGTTTTACAAAGGGTTGTAAAATGACAGCGATTCTACCGCCTGTGTTTACGTTTATCCCCTAGGGTTTGAGAGTCTGTTTTAAATTATACACAGTACTGTGGGTGACCATTTTGAGTTGGTCAGAAAGAAATAGTATTCTTATACTATAGTTATAATGTATGATTCAACTTTCGTCCAGGTAAATGTAGTGAAAAAAGAGAAGTGAAAAAAATCCATGGCAAGGCTCGAAGCATCTGTATATATTGCCAGGTGATGTGAATGACATGCATCTCTTGTTTTTGTTTTCTAAATTATCTTTTGGACCAAAGTTTTTAAGTGTTATGAATTTTATGAAACTGTAACATTATGACTACTGTATGACATAAAAAAAGCAACCAATTTGTTTTAAGAACAAGACTTTCAATTACATGTAACTTCAAAATTAAAAATATTTCAGTGCACTTCATGATGAATTTTCATATTGCAATTTTCATTTAGTTGGTAGGCTACTAGATTGTACCAATGGTGTTTTTAACCTTGTTGATTGTACCATCATTGTTACTGATGAAGAGTTGATTTTAAGTGACACTAATTTTAGAATCTGAACTTAATCTACATTATGTTTTCCAAATTATGATGTTTTCATGAATTTTGTTATTGGTGCCACTTTATTTGGTATTAATGATAAATGAAATTGGGCTTTCCGGAAATGAATTTTTTTTACATTATATTTTTTCATACCAATTTGATTTAAAATATTCATTTTGACATTGTTACATGATAAAATGTTTCATGTTTATTTGAATTTCGGAATGCAATTGCGACATGACTACCCACCAAACTTTGTTAGACAAAACATGAATTCAAAGAAGTCATATTCATATTGATAACTGAAGTCAACTGTGTATTGCAAACTTGTATCTTTCTTTTCATTTTTCACCCATTGAAAAAAATATACGAGATTTTTGAAATGTAACATAGCCATGCTACTATGTAAAACTCCCATATTGCACCAACAGGTTTTGGATGGATATGAATACTGCATGTACATCTCTTCCTTTCAAATTCTTCATTTCATTTCTCTCTTATTACCTCGGTGAAAAATGGAGATATTGGTTTATGTGTGTGTGTGTGTTATGAGATATTTGTGGTCAGCTTAACTTAGAAGTTCTAAATAAATTGTGATGACATTCGGTATGTGGGTAGGTCTTGACAAGGCGAAGGTCTGTGTCAATTCTGGGCCTCCCAGCAGCTTTCCTCGGTACTGTAGCAGAACTTCTGCTTTTGTATCTTTTTGGTCCTGGTTCTGTCCATTTTTCCCATGGTCCATGTAGCTACATGAATCTCTCCAATTCCAGAGACAGATTCTGGAGGGATGTTCACATTGCTGGTGGCTGAGTAACCCTCCCAGTGGAGAAGTGCACCAGTCTGAGCCAGCAGTGTGATCACAGAAAGGAAGTCTGGCAAGACCATCAAGGGGTCGTAACCTTTGAACTCCTGTCCACAGGTAGGAGCCTGGGCGGAACTGGCCACCATTCAAGGTAAGAGAACAGATCTCTGCTTTTTCTGTCAAGTTTAGGATTAAGTATGATGTGGTTATATAAGAATTTATAGTCCTATACATCCATACTTGCTACACATACTTGCTACAATTTGTCAAGATTTTTTATTCTCGGCCATTCAGAATTATAACACTTAACAGTTTCTTAGCATGGAGTAGCAGAGATCATTAGTCAGTAGCTGAAATGTTACTGAAACATTGGCAGTGCTTGGCACATGAAATCCATTTGGTTGTGTCACTACGAACCCAGTAACCAAACCATTGTTGTTCTGGCAAACCATAAAAGAATGGACTGAAACACTCAAGCAAAATCCTAGTGGATGAAATTCAGTTTTATTTTGCAAAAATGCCCCAACATATGGCTGTATTTACTAATGCACTTTGAAAACGAGATGGATTGTCAATTTGACTTCAAAGAAAAGTACATGTACCTTCACCGTTCACAAGTGTTGTTGGAACAAGTTTCACGAAGTGTCAAATTTTCGGATAGTATGTCTGGACTCATCACAAGGAAACAATTTTCTTTCAGTACATCAATGCAAAGCTCACCTGTAGTAGTTTTATGCTGTAGAACCTGTGTTCATGGCAAGTGTTATGAACATCATCTTTTTCCCCATGTAGTAACAGTATAAGAAATTGTGCTACTATTTGTAGCCTCCTTAGCAGACTCTGTGTCATACATTTTGTTGCTACTCCAGTAGCCATCAGATAACCCATAGCAATCAGAAAATAGCACATAACTAAAAAGAAAGAAGAAAGAGACTATGAATTTTAGCAGACTGTATGTACAGCAAATTAAGCATTTTGTGAAGTAATTGCTTTGGGGAATCTTACCATTTTGCCATGTAGTGAAAGAACAATGCATAACAATGTCTGCCTCAGTGGTTTTGCTTGATGTAGTAAAGACCGGAAAATTTGAACACTGATTTGAGTGACTGGGGCTAAGAGGAGCAAACAAACATTTTTTGGGCAATTGTAGATTTTCCTAAGAACTTCAAAATATTCTTTCATTTCTTTGTTTCAAGATAGTTACATGTTGAATGCCTGTGATTACACGAATGCATATTTCTTGTCAAGAATATCAAAAATATATAGAATAGACCCAGTGAATAGAATGTAAGTTAGGATGTCTCAAACATATAATTCATGTACATGTATAACTATAAGAACAAGAGAAACTTGCAAGCTTCTAAATTCTCAAAACAATGCTTATAAGTTATAATGTTAGTATACTGGGTTGATGAAAATGCTTTTGAGATATATGTAATTACAATTTAATATCTAGCATCTCCAAAAATGATGAATAAAACATTCTGCACTTATTTTATTCCATTAATACTTCAACACATAAAGTACATAAAATACATACTGTATGGTGACATCTGCACATTTTTTTTACTAGTCTTAAAAAATAGCTACACTGTACCAGTTTCTTAAGATTGAGATAAATTTCTTGCAATGGTGCTCAAGAAAAACGGAAGGAGCGCCGTGAATTAAAAGTAAATTCAACGTGGATGGCGCTTCCTTAAATAGCAATTCCTTGCAATTTGTTACAATTAACAACAGGCTTGTCTGCAGCTGAATGCTCAGTATTTGAACCACCTGGCGGAAGCTTGACATGAACAGGACAAAGGGCCTTTGTGTTGATTCACTGGTAATTAGTCGTTGTTTTAAGCCCTGAATCACAGATCTTTCAACTGGCCTTTTGCAGGGCTCCTCAACCATAATTGTTTGATCATACTGCACAAATTCACCTGAAACGGTACTAGATCAAAGAGTTCTATGCTAATACAGCATCTGGTTGAAATCATGGTAGAAAAGTTTCCATTATACCATTACCAGTTGTATATACAAGTGTTGTACAGTATACAAGTGCTGTACAGTTTTAAAGTTTGTCTTTTTTGTGGAGACATATGTCTAAACATGATCTATACAATTTACTGTGGATTGAAATTAAACAGATAAATGACTGATAAATCTGGACCAAAATAGGCAGTGCTGCTAGCCATCCCGATATCAATACTTCTGAATTATCTCCCTTCGTTAATCTTAATCTTTAAATTAAAGAGTTTAGAATATATAAGATCGATACCTTCTCTAGAATGTTCATTTTGTGTACCTATCCAAGCAGATGTCAGGTTCGGTTCAGTGTTTTATGCCTGTTTTGTAAATCTTTCTAGTTGTCTTAGAGGTTAGGCTACACTCACTCACTTGCTAATGAGATAAAAACGGGGACAACCAGAAGGATATAGAAAACGCTTCAAAAACGGGCATAAAACACTGAGCCGAACCATACATCTGCTTGCAGGTAAACTCCACACTGCCTCCCAATTTACAGGGAGGGTGTACCCCCCCCCCCCCCACAAATCTGTCCGTCCGCCACATCCTGGCTTCTTTCCTCATCGTGCACTTGATGGCCCAGGAAGCCGGGTCATGTGCGTGCCATATTGCGGGGGCATTAGAGGTGGTCCCAGACATTTTTAGCTCACCTGATGACAACTAATGCACGCTTCCCCAGGTTCTGACTGAGAACCCAAACCCCCCTCCCCATCATCCTTGGAGGTCTACACATCAATGGCAAACTCTTTTCCACCACTTCTTTTCAAACCTCTTTACAATAACAGAAGAACAAATACTGCAGGAAGGGAGTTTAAAACATTAAGTTTGTGCTGTTTGTCTTGCCAAAGGTTTTGTTCATCAGAGCTACGGTACACAGAACATTAGCCCTTGGGTCAGGAAAGGAATTCATGTATTTATTTACAAATTCTTATTTTTTTAAAGACAGGGTTGAGGTATGATGTCCAGGTGTTCAAGCCAGTGTTGCAAGGAAAAGAACAAAAAGGTGAAACGGTCTAAGGAACATTACAAGGAATGAACGATCGGCAAAGTTCCAACCACTTTCTGAGAGAAAGCAAAAGCATCTTTTGAAGATGTCAGTCTAATTTAGTTATTACTTCTTTTGATTGTGGTTGACTGTTACATTTAGAAGAAACACCATATTTTCTACTTGCAACCTGCTAGTATTTGTTGACAAAAGTGTACATGGGCATTTTATGCATTCCTACAGTATCCGAAATTAAAAAGATTTTTTTGGTACTAAGTGCAATTTTTCAAAGAATGATTGTGAGAAAGAAGAACTTTTCTGAAAACTTTCATTTTTGTTTCTCTTTAGGCATCAAGACGTTCTTGTTAGGTTTTAAAGATGGAGACTACAGAATTCAGTGCAAGGAATTTTCCGTCACTCAAGTAGAATCCAAGGTTAAACAAAGTTTTCCCTCTAATCCAGGATTAGGAAGTCACCATTTCCCTCCACGGGGGTGTGTAGGCTCTACCATTCAAGACTCTTTTCTACTGATGTTATATAGGGGCAAGTGCTTCGTTTGAGCCTTCAATGGTGAGCGGGCTACAAGTGCTAACGATTCTAGTTTTTCTTTTGCAAACGTTTTGGTCGATGTAGAAAAATAGAAGCACTGTGAGTGTAATAGGCTGGTCCTTGATCCCTTGTATCCCCTGTTCCGGTAGGATGGTAGGTCCCCTTGCCAGGTGTCTGTCTACCCTTGGATAAACCTTCCTGTCAATTTGAGCGGGCGGGCAGTCTGGCTGTACCTCTAAGCATGCCTCCACGGTTAAAACGTTGAAATTCAACATTTGAAAAGACAGTTTCGTTTGGTACTTGGCCATCCAAGTGTGAGCTTCTGACATCTTTCCATCAAATCTTGAAAAAGCATCCCTAAGGCATGAATCTTTTTTACCCATCGTGGCCATGTTTTCTTGTCAGATGAGCGGCCCATAGCCCTCCTGTCATCAGTGATTATTTGAGCTACAGCCACGTTGGTAAACACATGGCCGTCCCTGCACGAGATAATTAGCTCTCATGCGGACGAACAGATTTCAATAGAAGTGTCTAAAATTAGAAACAAGTTTCGGAGGTTTCTGTTTCCACTGTTGGAACCAGCATGAGAAGATGCACCAAGTTCCACAACCTGAAAACTGTGGGTTTTCCAGCGTACGAAATACTAGGTTGCCCAGTTGCACCGTGCAACCATATTTTGCTTAGTGCAACCTATTTTTACACCCAGGTAGCTCAGTGCACTACCTAAATTTTGTGGTAAGGATGCCCCTTTCTTCCATTGGGAACTGTTTATTGAGAAGTTCCCATGGAAGAGCTCATCACTTCAGGTAAGGGGAAACAACTCTGTTTCAGAAATGTATAAGTGCACATTGCATTCTAACAAAGTCATAATGTAGAAGAGTTTAAATTTGGGGCAACCTGGAATTTTGATGGGCAACCTAGCTTTCATCCTAGGTTGCCACTAGGCAACCTGGCTCAAAAAAGTATTTCGTACACTGGTTTTCGTACCTGTAAAAATAGTTAGGGAGCAGTACAGACCTAAACGATAACTGTACCTGTATCAGTACATGAACAATGGAAAACATTTTGTAGTTATAAATTATACCTGTAAAAATATTTAGGGAGAGGTAGGGACCTAAACGATAACTGTACCTGTATCAGTACCTGAACAATGGAAAACATTTTGTAGTTATAAATTATACCTGTAGAAATATTTAGGGAGAGGTAGGGACCTAAACGATAACTGTACCTGTATCAGTACCTGAACAAAGTAAAACAGTAGTAGGATATAATATACTGTATTATAAATTATGATTTCATAGACAAAGATGGGTAAAGCCCATTTCAATGTTGACAATTTGGCACTTGAAAATAAGGAAAATTTGTTGTAAATGCTCTTTCTTTGAGATTGAAATATGTAGATCTTTATACAAAGACAACAATTTACCACTAAAAGAAGACAGTTCGCTACATTTATAACTTAAAATACTTGGCCAAGTTTGTGTAGGTGGTCCAGTTTCAGGTTCTGTACCTGTACCTGAAAATTTAGTAGGTACACGTAGCCCTACAGAAGACTACAACTTGGTCTAAGGCGTCTTGTGCCCTCGTCATGTCTCAAGAATGCAGCCAGGAACCTTGGTCCATGTCTTGATTAGAGGGGAGACATGATGCATTGCTCGCACTACATTAGAGTAATTGCATTTGTCAGTCTTGGTGTTGTCATAAGTCATCCCGGGTCAACCGCACAGCAGAAAAGATCTAATTGAGCAAGAGAGTCTGGAGGAAACTGTCATTTTATTGTTACGGAGTGGGGTTATCCTTCAGGGTTCTGACTGTACCTTTTGTATCCTATCTTCATTACGTGAGATCCCTGCAGTTGCAACATTAAATGTTTTAAGAAATTGAAAATGTAACTGGAAAAGGCAACCACAACTAAGCAGTTAGAAACTGATGAGCCTTGCTCTGAATGGCTTTGATTTGCGAGGCTAGATTTTGGTAACTTTGCAAGGTTTAAAAACTTTATTTTCTGGAAGATGCACTAGATTGGACAAAAACTTGTAAGTACTAAAAGTCAAAAAACAGACTGTCAGCTCATCATTATCTCCTCTACCTATAAGAATACTGAATCTTGAACTTTAAAAATCATAAAATTCATCCTCAAAAAAAGTTTTGTTTTTGTCAGGAACAGCAGCTTCCTTTCTTTGAAGTTTTAGGCCTTTCTGTCTCAATCTAGGGATCAAAATTCTTTCAAGCTTTTTATAGACAGGAAGAAGGGATGTTGTCATCACAGTCATTTGCCCTCCAGTCAATAATAACAGTACGTTGTCAAGTGCGGAATCAAAAAGTTAAACACGACAGGGCTGTGAGTCGTTAAAATCAAGGAAGGTTTTACTTTTCTTCATGATGAACTGTGGCTGAGAGAATCTAAACCCCACAAAAATTGATCGATGGGGGAAAACATACATAAATTTGTTTGGCCTTTAAAAGTTGTCAGATGTAAAGGCTTATACAAGCAGAGGATGGAACTTGAGTACACATCTGTGCTCATATTGGTTTGTCTGCCTTTGCTGCTATAGTCAGAATTGTCTATTTGCTTTTAGGGGTGGGGTGTAACATATCAAATGTCGCCCCCTCTTACAGAGCAAATATCATTTCTAGTGCAAACACATTTCTTAATCAGCTCATATTTTCAGTTTACAGGGCCGTACCACTTTGGTGGAAAGAAACGGGGGAGGGCAGGTTGAGGGAGATGAATGTGTTCAGGGGTTAGTCGAGGTTGACAGGTTATCGCGACAGGTGACGCTGTCACAACATTTCTCGGGAGAAAAGTTTGTAAGAATTTGTCGCAATGTACCGATTCTATGGTGCGCTGCTCGGCAAGGAGACACGCTAGCCTGTTTTTGTATTTGGAGATGGTCGTGACATACGAGCCAAACACACCCTGTGTGTTTAACAAATATAAAGGGACATTCCTTTGCATCTGTTTGATGGCAACTCAAACATGTAACATTAGTCAATATTTGCCTAAAATCTGGGTTGAATGTGTGTTTGCTCCAGATGGGGTTTGTCGTGGGCTGGGGTCACCGTCCTGATAATCCCAGGGATTATCGTAGATATCACTCTAGCAGGATGCAAAAGAATTTGCAGGTGGTAAATCTAAGGCTAAGAGCAGTGGCCGTGGCTTAGAATATTGGTGAAATTTCAGATATGTCCAACAGAAAGGTTGACCGTGCGAGAAATGTGGGTGTGTGAGGTATGATTTATGCCCCGACGTCGGCACTCCAAACCATAAACATGATTTGTATGGGACGAATATTCAGTTTTCAGAGGAAGTCATGCAGAAATTACGGACTACACCTTCGGATGACTCATGAGTGGTTATTCATACGTCAGTCTAAAAGGAAGGTCTTGTGTTTTGTCCACAGAGATGACAGGGCTTTACAAGAGCGCTGGCGTGATTGGAAGACAACAGGACAGTCGGAAAACGGAAGAAAAGGGGGAAGGCGAACGTCTTACACAGACAACAATGGCAATGACTCACTACGGATATTTGGCTGCAACACAGACACGATGTTAAGAAAACATTAGCTATACTTTCTTAAATTGAACACCTGAGGAGTTGCTGTTCTTTTTAAGAAAGTTGTGTTCTTTTTCTGAAGATTATGACTCGTAATCTTATCTATGATATCTTAGCCCCACCTTAGGCAGAGATATTTCCCTGACGCATCATGTTTTTACTCCCATGGACATTCCACGTGTTCATCTCAAAGCTCATACTGTGTTCTATGTTCAAGGGAAATCATCTGCATAATTCAGCCACAGGCAATGTTGTATTATCAGTGACCCATATGCAAGTCAAGGTAATAGCGCCGTATGAACTCAGACTCTCCCATAAGCGTCCATGATCCCCTTTGTGAGCTCTTTTGACCTCCACTTGCCCGATTGTTTTCGTTTCATAAATTGTCGCGCTGTCCCCGTAGGTAGAACAAACAAACACTCCCCAGGGATCCATTGTCCTCTGCTTACAAAACAGTACAATCCTTTGCTTATGTAATAACCTGTGCATATATGTTATATATACAGGAGATAACGCGTTTCCTGTCCATTGTGTTTGGGCACATGAATATGAAAATTTATCGGCCTTTGTCACGAAAACAATGCTATTCATATCCAGGGGATGTAGATTTTTGTGTTGATGCGACAAATACATCTGTTGCTAATGCAGAATAATCCTCAGCTTTTGTAGTTTACATTCAGCAAAAATTCAGAGACCTTTGTTACGACGGCAAGTCTTTGGTTTCCTGTTATGACAGTCTGTTGACGTGGACCTGTGTCTGTAACTTACTTTTCAGTGCGTCATTCTGGAAGAGTTTATATTTTCAACCGATGTCATAATGTCACGTTTCATTTGATGCTGCATATATATACAAAAAAGATCGATCAATAAAGATTTCATTTTGCTATACCTGTGGTGTCCATGGATGCTTATTTCTGTCTTTGTAGTGTTTTTATGCATAAAAATCAGACAAATGTATTTTGATGAAAATCTTCCACATTCCTTTGAAGTATCAATATTGAACAAGTGTGATTTTATTTGTTGCTCATGATGACTATACTCAAGTGAAATGTCCTTGCTATACTGTTATAAGATTCAGTAAGGGTTAGTTACATCCCCCTTTCCACTAGAGGCGACCAAATATTTGACTAAATGAATTTCATAGACAAGGTACAATTCTATAAGTTTTGTGACTTTGTTGTCTTTTAAATCATACTATCATTGTGCATCATACAAGATTCCAATTCTAAAATCAAGGGTCGCACAAATCCAATGTTGGTCGTTCAATGGTCGCTTAGCAATCACCGACTAGTGGAAAGGGGGGGGGAGGGTTGCAGTCCTTAGGACGGGATGCTTAGTCGTCTTCACTGTTCATTTGTACTTGTACTAGAAAAGAGCTTAAAAGGAATTTCCCTGGTACAGTGAACCTGTACATACTGTACATAGCTTCTGTCTTCATAGCAACAATAGTATTCAGGGTAAGGCAAATGCTGGCCACAGATATTGTGGGTTAGATGGTTTTTGGCCACGTGCTAAGACACAATATGTAGTGTAAACATATGGATAAGGCAAAATCGTCTTATCAAACTTGCCAAGATATAGTGGTATTTCCTAAAAACAGCTCTTAGCAACTATGACATCCTGATAGCAGAGTTTGTGTGTTTTCTGAATCAGTGTGTATTTGATTCGTGTTTATTTCAGATTCTGTGATTGTGTTGTTGTTGTTCAGACTCACATCCTGTCCTAACATATACATACATGTACACAATCTCCCAGAGTAGCGTGTGTAGTCCAGTGGTACGCAACCCTGCCTCAATGGACCAAGAGGTTATGAGTTTGGATCCTGGCTGTTGTCACTGACATTTAGCATGCTGCTGGAAAGGGTTGCAGTTCTCAGTCATCTTCCACTGTTCATTTGTACTTGTCAAGAAGAACTAGGGGAATTTCCCTGGTACAGTGAACCAGCATAGCATCTCTCTTCTCTGTCACAACCTGTCAAAGAGTAGCTCAACAGTTCATTGAGTTCATTTGACCAAAACTGGTTAGTGTTTTAGTATCAGCAAGGAGATATCTCTCTAACCTCCTTGGTATCAGCAAAGAGTGTAACATAATTTTTTTTTTCTTTGGGCTTGTGTGTGTCTGTGTACCAGAACATAAGTCAGGTGGGTAGAGAAAAATGTTGAGAAAAAAGTGTCTTCAGCAATTGAAATACCGGCCTACAATTTTGCAGGGGAAAAATATCAGGCTTTGTATTATGAACCACAATTTAGCTAATTAACAGCATACGAAAGCTTGATGTGTGTTGTAGTAGATCTACCACAGAAACAATGGATTGGTTATTTGCAGAACGTTTTTTTCTAAATCAGGTAAAATTTCTGACAACTTACAATATTGTAGCATTTAAGGCTAGCTATAAAATGTCCTTGCTCGTAGGCAACAGTAGAAAATATTGAAAGTATTTCAAGCCGAAGTCTTGCATGTGACGTCATCTCGGACCAAAGCAGGGGTTTGCTGTGTTTGCCTTTCGTGGAAGAAGTCCTGGTCCTGATTTCGAGACTAAACAAGTACAGTCCTCAAGTTCAATACCGTAAGCAAAAGCAGGAACTCTGCACAGCTGTGATAATAAATTCTGTATGACAAATTGAGTTGCAACACATAAATATACTGGGCCATTTTAGGAAAGATACACTGTCTTGTTTGAAAAAGAAACACCACATGGGCATGGACTACAAACATGTTACAGAAGGGATTTGGTCTTCACAGATACAGATGTGAATGTTGTCGTTGAGAGAAAAGTTAGCAGAACGTTTAGCAACATGGCGTAGTGCTGTAAAGCAGGCCCTGCTATAAAGGTGCCACATCATACCAACAGTAAAGACCATGACAAGGTGAATTGCCTCATTTCATATGATACTAATAGAGCTCGAAATACCTATCTGTTATTTCAAAGGAAAATTTTATAAACAGAATAAACATGAACATTTTGAAATTTCGCAGCCTAAAAAGGTCTGAAATCAGCTTTGATATTATACCTGTTTTGGACCAGAACTGAAAAATCTTACAACTCACGTGGCATCATGTGTGGTCGATCCTTTTGTAAGGGTTATCAAAAGGGTGATATGAAATATATTGATACTTATTTGTTCAGGTTCTGGTTACTTTTTAAGTCAACATTTATAGAAGGATCAAATCTATTGCAATCATGTAATACTAGTATGCGAAACAAGGACATCATTCCGGTGCACAAAGTAGCTGTCATCCTTGCAAATTGAAATGTTTGTTTGTCCCAAATATAGGGTATTAAAGCAGCATTCTTTACAACAGCACTGGAAATACAGTTTTTGTTACCTGTAGCATTGCAAGTTGTCAAAAATTTTACTCGAAATTTGTTTCAGTTTGCTACTAGTCTTGGCTAAATTGCGATTCATATTTTTAGAAATTCTTCTAGGATATAGTTGGGAATTCTTCTGCATTGAAAGAGCTTCATTTGGAAAATTGTAACCTATGCATAAAAATGTTCATAAATACATATATTGAAAAGGGTTAGAAATTTTTAATTAACTTCAGTTGGTGGTATTTGTCTCAAATGAGGCAGTCTGTTTTGAAATATACTGAGGACACTAAGAATTATGCACCGATCTTTGAAAATTCAGTCCCATATTTTGGCAGAAGTACACCTTTTCATCAATCCTTCCACCATTGAAAAGTGTTTGAGTATTGCAAGCAGAGGACTCAAGGTCATAACTACTGTAATAATAGACAAAGAAAAGGTATCATGGATGTGTCAGGTTCTTCCACCCAGCATTCTGCTAAAAGACTTGATTTGACATAATTTATGAGCAAGCAAGCAGTGTCAAAGAGAAGCTGAAAACAGTAGCCCATTCTTTAGCACCCCACTGACAGTGATTAGCTAGTCTAATTACTGACCATTCCCTGAGGAAGAGGCAGTCTGGAGGTTTGTGGCTAGGAAGTAGTCTGGTGTGCAGATCTATTTTAGTAGCCTCCACCAGGCTTCAGAAGTGGCTGGAAAGAGCAGAAATTGGCCAAATAGAAGGATAAACATGCTGCTAAAGGAATACAGTTTTTGGAGCGGCTAACTGTACTCCTTCAGCGGGCCAACTCCCCTGGCATGTTATCTGTCTATTTGGCCAATTTCTGCTCTTTCCAGCCGCTTTTGAAGCCTGGTAGAGGCTGCTATTCTAGCTGCCGAGTCTCTTTTCGTCCTCTACAAATATAGCAAAAGGGACTTGGCAGCTATTTAAAAAGAGGTTTGGACACCAGGCTAGCTTGGAAGTCTGTAATATCATTTTGTATTGAAGGACTGCAAATTCTTTTTTTTGGCATACTGGTGCAGGTGACATTGAAAATTATCTACACCAAATTAACTTAACCTGCACTGCTCAAGTTCTTTCCCTTTATGTCTATCAAAAAATGTTTTTAAGATATTCCTGGCTTTAGAATGTAATTGTGAACTCTGTATAAGTCAAGTTTGGGGTTGAATAAAATACCCACAACTTGGACCAGTGCAGATAGACATCAGAAATACCTGCACAACTTTTACCTGCACTAAAATGCAGGTGGTATTTCAAGGTCTGTCTGAACTCTTGTCCTGACTATCTCCCAGCAAACACAAAAGACCTCCAGAGTGGAAACAAGGCCTGAGCTATTGGTATCAGTCATTTCAAATAAAGCCTCTATGATATCTGAAACCGCAAATCTGAACACACACACACAAAAAGAGTCGTAGCACAGTTTGCTTTGAAATTTGATATTTCCATTTGGATCAGCATAAATCTGTGTAACAATCTTATCTATATGTCAACAGGAATCTGCATTGAATGGACTGAAAGGTACAGTTTCTGTTAAGAATTGATAGCTATGCATCACAGGTGGACACTTTTCTATGGAATGCGCCACAGCAATGGATATCAGTTCAGTGAAAATATCCTATCATCAGGTAAAATCTACCTGGAACTGTTAACGTCGGAGTGTGGAAAAATGGCCTTAGGGAAAATATAGCCACTATATAGACATAGCCAGAAATTCATTTTGTTGCTTTTATACTTAATAATATGTCTATATATATTATGGGAGTATACAGAGAGACAGTAATCAAGGCAATTGTACTTTTTCCCATCCTAAAATAACTAATTATAGAATAATTATAGAATACAAAATAGGATACTCATGGCATGTAGCCATACCTTGAGAAATTCATCATGTTGCAGTCAAAAGAATTTACCTCTACTTTTACTTTAAAAAAATGAGAAGACGATACCAGATGCCGTCTTCAGTACATTTTTTTCCTGTGTTTTAATTTGTCTGTAAAGTATAATCTCTCATTTCTGCAACCTTTCCACCAGCGAAAACATCCTGTTTCTGAAGACTGCAGACACTTGTGAGATGGTGAGACGGCTGTTGCCATGGTGATAGACTCCTGTATCCTGTTGCCATGGTGACAGACTTCTGTATCTTGTTGCCATGGTGACAGACTCCTGTGTCCATCCCAGGGGGCCCAGCTGCAACCTGCAGACAACAAGATGGGAAAAACAGCCAATCAGCAACTTGAAACAAAACTCATGTTTTTGAATTCACCCTTTAATGTACAAACATTTTCATCTCTAAGGGCTGCAAAAAGGTTTGGCCGTATGAATATCGAAGAAAGACATGCAAATATATAGAAGCCCATGTCACATCATCAGAAAGTGCCAAGACAATTTAGAAATGCCACCAAAAACAGTACACATACATAGTCTCATCCTGACTCATACATAGTCTCATCCTGACTACGTAGTCTTTTGTACAATGAATTATTATACAAGTTGCCATGCATATCATTATGTAATATTGTAATACAACATGTATACAATTGTAGACCAATTAAGTTATTACATGTATGACTATCATCCACTGAAGATGACAGTCTCCAGACTTGAGTAACTCCATACTTAGTTATTACAACTGTTACTGTAGGTGATGGTCAAAAGATGTCACACTCCTCAATTAAATTGTAACAGTTGTAATGTAAAATACGAGTCTTTCCAGTGCTACCCAATCTTAAAAATAACAATTTATCAAAAAGGGGCCATTGCTAATCAAGTTGTTAAACCAACAAGTACCCTGGGCAAGTTTGTGGGTCTTGTAACTTTTCCCTCATTTGCATAAATATAGATTCAAGGATGAAAAGCTATCTTGGTCAGCCTACTAATCTATATGTTGGACCAATCAGCATCCATATTGATTTCGGCTGATTGTTTCCTTCGACCAGAGGCAGTTTTACAAAAGAAACTGATTTCAATTTGTTTAGACTATCCTAGAAGTGAAATTTGCCGTGTTCTCCCCGGAGCAAAAATTGATGGCCAACTCCTTTCCAAAATGGGATAATTTTGGAGCGAAATTTAATTACAGGAGGAGTTTTCATTCCGTTACGAGGCTTAAAAAAAGGTGTGAAAAAGAATGACTCCTGCATGGCCTTGCTTGCCATCCAAAAACATGCTGAAGACTGGATATACATCAAATTATGTGTTGTATATGATACATGTGGACAACCATTAGGTTGTTCGATCACTCTCGGTGAAGGAGCTCCGGTTCCCCACTGAAGAATTATCGGAAAACCTCTCATTTTCTCCGATGCAGTCTCACGGAAAATTTGCCGCTCCGTTCTGCCGCGAAGATTTCAACCACAATAACCTCGTTCAAACCCTCGACGGACGGCAAATTAAAACCCACAAGATGCGCGCCCAAGGGGCACGAGGAAGCTCTGACGTACTAGACGCAGCAGAAAAGCTTGCAGGAAAACTCATCTGGACTGGACCCTACTTTGTTGGGTATTTTCTAATTAGCATTTGTGGTTGAAGGGTTCCATTTGGAAGTGCAAATGCTGAATCAATACGTAATTGTGGAGAAGGCTTTTATGCTTGATGCAAACGAGTGATATTGGTTTTCCAAAAATATATACCATTTCCGATGTCAAATTATGTGCCACATTATTTTCCCCATTCCAGACATGCCCCGGGAATAATTGATTTTGGGAGGCAGTTAATCCCATGGTGCTATGTCGGGGCATATGCCCGCACCATTTCCCATTCATTCTACATTGCATTCCTCCATTAAACAAGCATTTGTTGTAATGGCTTTTCATACTTTCATAACTCCGCGGTGGCCTGATGCGATTACATCTCCGGTGCTGCTGTCATCAGCGGTGTACGCGGCATCGCCGTCTACGACTGACCCCGCCATTTGCATGTTTAGGATCTCCATCTTTCATCAGCGCAAAAAGGACCAAAAATGGCGGCATTGATATCATACCAACCGAAAGGCTGAGACCGTCGTTCAGAAATAGATGGTTCCTGTTGATAGCAGATAAGCAAGAAATATGGCTCGGCCGCTTGGTTGGAATCGAACCCTGGACTCTGGGTGCCAGAATTTCGCAGGACAACGTTGCTGTCCTTTCCCTTTCTCTATATAGATGGAGCCCAACAAACTTCTTATGAACAAGCTCAACAGTAGTTCAACAAAAATCATACAACACAAACAGATAAAAGTGATGATAAGATTGTTGGGAATTGACAAGAAAAGTCCTGACTTCACACAAACTTATACGTAATTTATTTCAACTACCACGGTATTCATTCTCTTTGCTATCACTAACAACAAAGGAGTTGACAACCAAAAAAAGCAAACACAACTTGAGAAGAGAACGTAAATTAAAGAAGTAGCTAAAAAAAAAGCACCAGAACAATTTGATATCCTTAAATATTTTCTTACCTTCCACCCAAAATAAAGTCTGAATTGATATTGGTGAGTGGTGAAAGTTGGGGACTTAACAGATTGTTTGGGTACAAACACGTGGTTAATGTAGTGTATCCTGTGGAAAATTACTACACAAGCCATATCCACATGACCTGTATTCAACATGATGGTTTCACCTTTCTGACCCTACATGCTTATAAAATGTTTGAGGTCCCCAGACGGACCAATACTGTATTGAACAAACAGGAAGATGGGCTTGATCACACTAAGTAAGAGTTCATTAACCACCCTACTGTGGAATATATACAGTACACAACTAACAATGTCAAGTTGCTTAAAAGATATAAAATGTCATCATATTACAGAAGTATTTTTTTTCAATCGTCATTGAATAGCTACATGTACATTTAATGCTGTTACAAGACAGTCCTGGCAATATGTTTTGTAAGTAACCAATCAGACCACTTTTTTCTGTTGCCAAGGTTACAAAGTTTCTAGGAACCAATCAGCAGTACCCCAGTCTACAAAGAAGTTCGCTAAAACTTAGACACCTGGTTGTCATGGCAATATGTCTTGCAAGTGACCAATCAGAAAATGTCTTTCTGTTGCCAAGGCTACTAAGTTTCTAGGAACCAATCAGCAGTGCCTCAGTCAGAAGTCAGAAACAGTTGACTGAAAACATAAAACATCACACAACAATCTAAAAATGTTACAGATTCTGACTATAGAAAATTTAAGAAATCTTTTTTCCTCCTTTGTCAGGATTTGTGATGCAAGGTGTTGTAGAGCTTCACCTTCAATTCTGTAAAACAAGAATCTCTCTTCTCATTCTCTTTTAAAGTCCCGAACTGCCTTCTAAGTTCCAACTACTTCAAAAATCTCCGGGTTAATTCCCGATCAGAAAAATCATATCTTATTGATACCTGGTCAACCTCTTTCCTGAATAAGTAATGATCATTTTGTTAGAAGCTAACTAAATTATGCATCTTTTCGCCTGTAAAGTGCACATTTCTATGATGGCAGGCGGATCCAATTCTGCGCACCAGCTTCATCATAATACGCAATTTACAGTTAGATTAAAGTTGGGGTTTATCTTCATTTCGGCCGGACATGTCGGAGATTCTGGCTGGAGAGCGTGCGTGTTGACGGGGGGGGTGATGTTGGGCGGAGATAACCGTCATTAACTCTCACCACATCCATCATGCCCACACATCTCAGCCCCGCACATTTCATACACAAGTCTCATAATGTATGCATAATGAGACATTTGGCGGGGAGGATATCAGATAACGGTGGCGAAATAGCCCCATATTGGAGAAATCTTCCCATCATCAGAGCCGCGTTGATGAGTGGCAGATGATAATAAGCAAAATGAGTTACCGGGAAAAAACTCATAATGGACAAAGTCAAATGACTTCCATTATGGGCAGTCGTCCTTGTTAATGGATAAACTGTACAGGATTCCATATCTGAGATACCGCCAGGAGTTTTTTCTTTCACAGGTATCGACCTGTCATCGCCACAAAGAATTCAAGGTGCAGTCTCATTGATGGTTTTATTTTCATTTGGAAGTGACACGTCCTTTTCAGCTTGTCTGATTAAGAGTGGTATGTTACCGCAAGGTCAAACGTGGGATTTTTTACTCTGTGGGGTGGGAGGGGGGCGAAATGGTACAGCCCAGAGTTGTGTAAAGCATTTATGTGACATCGTAGGGACACCAACATGGAGGGCGGACGCAGCTACCGGTATTTCACATCCAGTGAATGACATTATAAACGTGAGCGCTTTTTGGACATCTAGAGATCGTCTGACCCCTTCAAATAATCTGTTATAAAATAAAATATTATGACAGTAAAGAATACCTGAAGCAGTATGGAAACTTTTAAGAAATGCTGTGTACACTTCAGCTATGGTCCATTGAAATGCAAATCAAGGACACCAACATGGCCGCCAGCACCAGCCCACTTAATTGATATGGAAAGTATCAAATACTCTATAGCAGTCTGCAAGGAACTCTTCAAAACATGAAAGCAAGTCTCAACTTCCTACAGCGTCCTGATAACTTTTCCTATCAAAAACATTTTACACAGTAGAGACGGCGAACAACGCACGACCAAATATTTGTCAGATCGCTTACCGAATTTCATACACTGAGAACAAGTTTTTAAAACATTTTTTGTGTGTGTGTTTTGTTGTCTTTTAAATCATACTCTTGCATCATGCATCATATTCCAATAAAATCAAGGGTTACACAACTTTGGTTGCTCAACAATCACTCAGCAATAGCTGGCCTTCAGATATGCACACTGTCTGTTGTTGTAATACAATGCATGTATTTCAGATGAGAGACTTGGAGACAAAAAAGTAATTCAAAGGACTTCTATAACGTTACATCAGGTGCTGTAAACTAACACGTGCAATTTCTATACGTATGTGGTAAAGGAATGTACTATTTCAGGGATGAAATTGATCACAGTCGTTGGATGGATGTTGTCTGTTTTATCCTCAAGTTCAACAAGCAGGTAATTGAATTAGCACAGCAATTATTAACGACAATAGGTTGATCTACAGTTAATTGTATTACTTTGTGTGACAGTGAAGGGTGACAAGGGGAAGACAACTTGTAAATTCTAACTGGTTACCCTCTTCGTACCAATGGTACATCCTAATAAACAAATAAACAATTCAAGGGTGATACTAGCTTGAAAGTTCCTTCTTTTTTGAAAGATAAGTCATTTTGAAACAGATTTCAACTGTAATTTTCAACACAAAAATTACCAGCATTTCTGACTGTTCAACTCCAGTCTTTGTCAAGGAATGAGCAAAGAGGGTCAACAGAGACGGGGGACGCCACAAACTTTCTGCTACTTAATATGATCCACTGCGCTCCGAGTCACGTGTTCTATCTGCATAACGTGACGTCACAGAAGTGGTGGATTGCTCATTCCTTGACAAAGACTGGAATTGAACGGTACCGTTGAAAATTTGGGTAAGTCCAATTTTTTTGTGTTGGAAATTACAGTTCAACTTCAAGCCTGTTTCAAGGCTGACATGTTAAGTTAAATGATGATGCCCAAAATCTTTTTGGTGGCTTCATCCATGATTCAAATGAAATGTTTCCAATCTACAAAGCAAAATTAGTCAACAGACAATTTTGGTTTTAGCTGACAAGAGGCTATCTATTGTCTAAACCCCTTGGGAAGAGACTTCCATGTTGAAGTGATGCTTAGGCCACATCAATTTAATTTCTTGCTTCTCGGATTCGTCCACTTCATTTTTTCTGATTTGAACAAAATTGTACCATTCAGGTTCTGAATCAACCCCAATTTTGGTACCAACAGTTGAAGAAAGTTCTTGTCTTCCTAGTTTTTCCATTCATCAATGCAGTCATTTAATTAAAAGTTCAAAGTTCAATTATAAACCAGACTGGTATGTGGACTTTGTAGTTCCTACATATGACATTGTATGGTTACCCTTAGCTAGTATTTGTTTCAATCAAAGTATGCCTAGGCTTTTTATTTCTTACTTTTTGTCTGCCAGCTTCATTTATTTCCTACCAAAATCCGAGAAACAAGAAATTAAATTAGTATGGCCTTATGCATCTAACAGCAGATTGGTATAATGTACCTACAACTTTAACAGAACTGTCTTACTATAATAATGATTCATAAAACAAAACAAAGAAACATGTTGCGTGCACAAGACATTTAAAGATGAAAAGGAAACATTGTTATTTTGTACATTATGATCTACCAAATGATGCAAATTTGTGATCAAGTAGATCTATTATGTAATTCAGGACATTTTTGTCCTGCAACATGATTTTGGATGTATGAATAGACAAAATTATGTGCAGAAAAGAAAAGGCCTAGGGGACAAACTAAAAAAAAGTTTCTTGTTGCAAACACACGGCATCCCAAAGTGGTTGTCAGATGAGGGCGTTAATGCAAAGAGAGATGGGCAATTGTGGGGTCACCGCCGGACAGTATCTAAGTTCAGCGTGTTCCTCAGTGTAAATCAAATTACCTCCGAACTAAGATCTGTACCATTTGCCATATTTGGTCATAATTGGAAGAGCCAAGGTCGGACAGAAAACATCACTCAAACATGTCGGAGATAGGCATCTACGGTAACGGTTAACCATTGACCCAAGATGAGTGCAGATCCGACCTCAGCAAAAGGCTTGATTCTCTCAGGGGAGGCATAAAGAGTTACAAACTGGCCCGAAACTTCATCAGGCATAAAAGTAGACCTTGGGAAAAGCTCAATCTTACGTTGTGTGCTGCAAAATTGCAATTTTGAGGAAGCTATCTGCGCTCCATAACAAGTGCATATGTCCGTGGCCCCCACCGACTTCCTTCCCGAGCCATAACGTGATTGTGAAGATTATTTGATAAGTACTTGATGGAGGGTAATACCAAGAATTTTTGCCATGCCATTCATATGCAGGAGTCATACGTTCTCATTGAACTTCCCCGCTGAGTTGGGTTCCCGGGGCCATTAGAGTTAAAGCGGGGCACTCGACCTATAACTTAGATGGTATTTTGATGTGATAAAAGATGAGGAACTCTCCTGGCCGTGGAGAAGACAGGGCCGCGTACGCTTGAGCCGTCGGACTTTATCGCCATTATGATGTGTAGTTGGCGGACAAGTTGTAATTCAGCCGGCGAGACAACGGCGGTAACCATGCGGCGTGTGATGATAATTATGATCTACTAGGGAAAATATATGGGCAGACAGCTCCTTTGAAGTAACCAATAGGAGAGGGTCGCTGGAATGGCTATTTCATCAATGTCAGGATCATGTGGACCGTAATCTAGCTGGGCTATGTTGCACACAGATTCTGTTTAGGTCAATCTATCAGGACCCTAGGCTGACCAATCCGTAACCTTTCATCTCCGCTGTATTGAATATTGCTCCGACTGCATTGTAACGCCATTATGGCGAGATGCAGGATATATGACGGGCAAATACGAATCAATCGCCGGGCAAATATGACCGTACGGCCGGGTATATTGTCGGCGGATTTCTGGGGGCCGACTGGAAGTCCATCCGAAGTGCCAATTTCAGAGCTGGCAACTGATGGTTATCGTCGGTCATCAATAACCGGCTCTGCCACACATCAGATTGGCAATCGCCAAAAAGCCAATTTCTTCCCTAACTGATGCCCCGCTCAGATGTACACAAGCTATTATAGGGAGGGCCTATTGAGTACAATAAAGTAAGAATGTTGCACCTCACCGCTGGGATCGATTGTTAATTCTGATCTGGCATATGGAATTTAGCAGCTCTTCCCCGGTCCCTAGAACTATGCAGGCTGTCTGCGAGGAGGATATGGTAAATTGATTGCCCAGCAAACTTCTAACTTCCAGACTCTGACATTGGAAACTTTTTACCGCGTTCGGCCTTGAAGGCGGGAGGGCCGAACCCGACAGCGGGGGCCCCCGTCATTACGTTGAGTACGGAATCGATGGACGCGTGCAGTCATCTTTGGTAGCTGCAGAAGTGGCGTGTCAAAGTTCCCCATGTTAAGAGCACGCCCGACCAATATTACTGGTTGTATATATTTACACGTTCTTCATATCAAATTTTTTCATCAAATATTTAACACATCAATATTGGCTTTGAAAAAAAACATACCAGAAGTTGCGTGTCAAAGTTCCACATGTTAAGAGCACACCAATATTACTCAGTTGTACATGCATTCATATCAAGTTTAAATTTCCACATCAACTTTTTTATTAAAAATTTAAGAGATCAATACATGGCTTGAAAAAATGACCCACATCGAGAGATACCTAGTATTACATATTGCAAGAGTTGTTTTCAATAAAGGTTCAGTCTTAATGGCCACAAAATTTATTAGTAATGGTGCTCTAAGCTGTCTTAGAAAAAAGATTGTCAACAAAAAATTAGTATTATTAGTAAAAAAAGCACATTTTAATCCCATACTGTATTTAGACTCTCTAGGCCACACCAATTTTATTTGTTGCTTCTCGGATTTTTTCAGGAAAAATATGAAGCGACAGGGCGAAAAAACAAAAAAAAATAAAAACAGGCCTGGGCATCCTATTATAGCCCCAAATGCTAGAATAGGTGCCATGAAGTCAACACAAAAGGCTGGGTTATGAATTTTTACCACTGATGGAAAAACTGTAACAACTAGGAAGAAAAAGACTTTCTTCAACTGTTGGAGGCAAAATATGAGCATTTTTTAATTGATTCAGAACCAGAATTTTGTAATTTTTTTTTGCAAATCAGAAAAAAATGAAGAGGCGAATCCGAGAAGCAACAATTGAAATTAAATTGGTGTGGCCTAAGTCTCTATAGTATGTTTGTTATATAGCAGTAGATGCCATTGGTTTTACCGCATACAGTTGTTGTGGAATAAAGTTTGTGTTTATCAATTTGATTTCTGCAGGTTGTAGCAAACATTTTTTCCTGTTGAGCAATGTTTTAACAACACCAGATGCATAATTTATGCCTATCAAGTTATGTTATTTTTGTTGATGCAGACCCCCAGCAAAATCTTGAATGAAAAAGTTTTTTTCTTGCCATAATTTAAACTTACTACCACCTGGTGATGGTCACAACTTTTCACAGTCAAACTCTCCTTACTTGCATCTAGTCTACATCTAGGAATACAACTTTGATTCCACAATTTGGTACTTCTGGATATGGGAGTATTGTTCTGGGTGGCTGAGCGGTGAGTTTGTGTGTCTGTTTGTCTGGGCAGAGCAGGTTGACAGCATGGGGGAAGAGTGCTGGGCAAAATGTCAGGAGGGTAAAAGGTCAGGCACAGTAAATGGGGTGAACTTGAGAGTAGATTGACAGCACCTGGGTGGGGGAAGAGTGACAGGCAGAATGACGAGGTCAAAAGGTCAGACACTGGAAATGGGGTGAACTTGAGAGTAGATTGACAGCACCTGGGTGGGGGGAAGAGTGACAGGCAGAATGACAGGAGGTCAAAAGGTCAGACACTGGAAATGGGGTGAACTTAAAGGTCACAAAAAAAACCCCAAAACTTGGTTCATATTTTGGCTGTGAAACGTAAAAGCCATTTTAGCACACTTGACTTGTCCTTGATGTCTGCTTGTCATAGTATTACTGTACAGTAACTCTCATTGGGATTCCTGAGCTTCTTTGGAGTATGGTAATGGTGCAGGACTGCACTAGTGATAACCCAATGGCTGTGGTCAGACTACAAATAGATCTTTTTACAGGGCCTGTCCTCATTATAGTCCCTCTTTCTCTCGGTGACGGTCAAGGTCTTTGAATAGCTAGGCCACACCATTTTAATTTTTTGGTCCTTAGATTTCCTGCTTGATTTTTTTCTGCTTTAAAAATGAAATGAATACAACAGGATATGAATTGACCCCTAAATGCTCATATTTTGGCACCAACAATTGAAGAAAGTCCTTGAATGTTTTCTGTTATAGTTTTTCTGTTTATCAAAGCATCACAATTTGCACAATTCTCATACATACTGCCGTTGCTTCCCACATATTTGTAAAATCCTGTTAAATATGAACCCATAGGGAAAACTGTACTGTATACACACCATGGAAACAATCACAATTCTATTTCATAACAGTCATCAACACTGGGTCCTTATCTCTCGTTTCACCCAGGTACCTTTGGAACTGTGTACAAATAGCTACAAGGGCGGCCATTAGAGGTACAAGGAAGAGGACTCGCAAAGGTCAGGAGGTCACAGGTGAACACGAAGATGTCTGTCCACTCCATTTGGCCCTGGTGTTCGGACCTAGGGCTAGGTATGGGATTTTAATTAGCACCTGGGCCAACATACATCACCATATAACTGTCATCAACAGAGAGGGTCCATCATGGTAAAACGTCACATTTGATGAATGGGGGATGAAATCGTACGCTTCTATGATTCAGGCCGGGGCAGAATCATTTCAATAGAAGTTTATTATTATTGAGAAAGATACCTGGTGCTATAGTTATGATTTATCTTTTAGTTATCACTGAAAAGTACTTGCTATTAAGATATATATAGCCTAAAAAAGAGAGAATGACATGTCATGTAATTTTCAGACAAAATACATTTTACGTTTGATCACAAAAACTTCTTACATTTCCCTCATCACAAAGAAGAGAGAGAATGCATAATTTTTATAATACTGAATATAGTACTCACATCAGCTTGTATATCATGAGCTTGTACACTCTTTCTTTTTTGTGACCTGTACTTAGCCTGATGGGGAAACTATATTACTCCAAAAAGACTAAAGTTCAATCAGGTAACAGTTATCCCCATTCGAGACTTTAATAGGAATCTAACGGCGCTGTCACATTTGTCGTCGGTCATTGTAAGATTTTGATGTCGTACATGTAGGATGTTCGAGCAGGCCGTGAGGGATAGAACCAACCCCTGACTGAGGATCTACGAAGGACTTTTCAGTAACAAGACAGCTGAATTTTGCAGGACACACAGCGTGCGAAATACTAATACTAAAAAAAATAAATACTAATATTTTGCTTGGTGCAACCTATTTTTACACCCAGGTAGCTCAGTGCACTTAACTAAATTTTGTGGTAAGGATGCACCTTTCTTCCATTGGGAACTGTTTATTGAGAAGTTCCCATGGAACAGCTCATCACATCACTTCAGGTAAGCTTGGGGAAACAACTCTGTGTCAGAAATGTATAAATGCACATTGCACTCTTACAAAGTTAATCATAATGTAGAAGAGTTTAGATTTGGGGCAACCTGGAATTTTTATGGGCAACCTAGCTTTCATCCTAGGTTCTGGGCAACCTGGCTCAAAAAAGTATTTCGTACACTGACACATGCATGACTATCCCAGAATGCATTCAGTTTGCGACGATCGTATGATGTGTGAGTGGACCCTATAAGGGCTAGAGGACCCTGTCTTAGGACTCCTGTATTTGTTTGCTGTTTGTTCTTCTTTTAGTGTTACATTTTATGCTTCAAAATACTCACAGATATGTAAAGTGGCAATAAAAGAAGACAACAGATCAGCTGAAGATCTTGAAGTACATGTAGGTAGTGCAATTTGTTTTTCTGTTGAAAATTATTCATAAGTTTTGTTTTTTACAACATGATATAAATCCTCCTTTCTCTTCTGCCGCACGCACACAGTTTTACAAAAGAGACCTAGCCAAAGGTTTTTCATTTTTCTGTATGTAGATATTCAAAAAGCTTTTCAGTTTCCTCCCGCCTATGTCCAAAGTCCATGAATTCATAATGGTTGACTTGTCCTGACATTCAATTATTCCAGCCGTAATAACTATAATAACACTGGGTATGACTGGACAAAATCTACTCTATAAAACCTGCCAGTAAAAACGCTGCCGTCTGCATCGATACCATCACCTATACACCTCTCTTTGTGTTCCGTTCTCCCCCCCCCCATACACCTTTCCGCCGCTCGCCATGTGAAAAGAATCGGTTAAAATGTCCGGAGCTTCGCAAATGTGTCGGTCAATATGCTGTTTTACCCTCCATTCTGTTGAGAATAAAAGCAGCTGCTTCATTGCGCCGGTGAATCACAGGAGACCTATTATCAAGGGCAGTTACCATATGCTCCCAGAAATATGCCGGGCCAGGGGTCAATGCGGCTATATGAGTATGATATGCCGGGTCACTTTCGATGATGAGGTATTCATTTCGGTAATATTTCCCCGCCGTTGGCTCGAACTTAAAGGTCGGCGACCCAAATTGTCGTACGGCTGACCCGGGGCCCGCCGGAGGTCTCGGCCAGTGTGCAGGCATTTGATTTAATCCAACTCAGGGGAGCATTTTGGGCCCGCTCTTGATTTTTAGATTCCCCGTTTTCTGTCAGAACCGGTGGAAGCATTTCGGTTGACGCGTTTGACGTTTCATCAATGACGCCGCGCTATGCGCGGGGATTTATGGATAACTATAAAACCTGCTAGAAATTTCTTTGACCTAGTATTAAAGTCATATAAAATGGATGCTTTGATTTATTTGCGATGCGGCATATTCCATGCGGATACCATTGTATATTTTATGGCCGAGCGAAACGAACAAAGCACATTAACGAATTTTCATTTACAATATTCTTACTACAGCATTGAGACTTGAAAATGGTACAAAAATGCTGACCATTACATCGTAATTATTCATATTGAATCAAAAATGAGAACCTCACCCTTAAATCTTTAAGGTTTGCTAAAGACAACCAGAAATTTACCCTTAATGTGACAGGTGTTTTGTTTCAGCGCTTTTAATTACTGATGAGTAATCAACAATTCATACAGGTGAGAGTCTGTTCCCATGGGCATATGAAATACCTTGCTCCTTAACAGAAATTTTCTTCTTAATGTAGGGATGTTTAAGACAAGAGGCAATACTAAGTATGAATATTAAATAAAGATATACCCATGATATACCTAGTACCTAGCCTGTGAAACCCAAGCTCCAGGGGGCTCCCTAACTAGGAAGCCAGCGAAAAGCGAGGTTCAACCAGGCTAACCATATACCTTACTCTTTCATATCTTTCCATCTTGACTTAACATTTTTATTTCTTGTACGAGTCCTACATTTTTTAATGATAATCTTATAATGTCTTGGACTTTCTAAGTATTGCCCTGGTGACTTAGTCTCCACCAGACACTTCTGTGGGCCGGGGAAATAACAGAACTTGGCCTAGAAGTCAAGGAATAATTTGCCAAGGTGTCTAGCCAAGTATGGGAGCTCACCCTAGGTACCCTGAAGCAAAGTATTCTACCTTTTTGGCCAGCTTCTATTATTTTCCATGGCTCCCAGAAGGGTCTATTGGAGTCTACATGAGATACTAGTAATCCTTTGGTAGAACTTAAGATGTACCTTAAAACATATTTTATGTACAGGCATGCATTGGGTATACACCAGGTTAGGTACAGGTACAGGTACCTGTATTTCTACCTGTACCTAAACAAGTTTGGCCAATCATCTGAAAGGTATACATGTAGCCAACTGTCTTTTTTAGTACAGTGAATTGTTGTCTTTGTGTGAGGGTTTACAGCATTACATTATTTCAATCTAAAAAAAAAGTTTAGTATTTATAAGGTTTCGTAATTTTCAAGTCCTAAATTGTCAAAATTGTCATCTTTGAGATGTTAGTATACATTTTGTACATATTTACATGGTATCCACTTGAATGTGTTCTATTTTGTTCAAGTACTGTAGGTACACCAGGTGTAGGTATTATTTTACAGGTACAGGTATTAGGTACACGTACAGGTATGGACCTGTACCTTATTTTGCAGGTACAGGTATTAGGTACACGTACAGGTATGGACCTGTACCTTATTTTGCAGGTACAGGTATTAGGTACACGTACAGGTATGGACTTGTACATTATTTTACAGGTACAGGTACATGTATTAGGTACACAGCCCTACCCTTTTGCCATCTAGAGAATCACATGGAGTAAAATGTTTCAATCCAAAGCGAGATGATTAACTCGGAAGTCTACATCTATCATTAGATGGTGTTCCGCAATAACTGGAATAGCCTGGGGGGCTGGATACCACTGGTTCTGTATGTCACAGGAAGCAGCAACTGAAATCTACGATTCCGTTGCCCTCCGGGACTCACTTCCAGGAATTACACCAGAGATAAACAGAGGACACCTCCCCGATCAGACGACTGATCGACTCCGTACACGATCACACAAAGGGCAACAAAAACCGACATCTGTTATTCCCGAAGTAGACAATTTGGAGGGTCCACTGAGACTTCGTAATCCTTTGTAAAACCATTGTAAGCATTTTGCTGAGATCGACGACTGTTATGTTTTGGGCAAAAACGATGCAACGAGTGCGTAGAATAGATTACGACTCCCTTCCCAATGATGACAAGGTTGTAAGGTTTAAGCATGGATATGTGAAGTAAGCCCTAGGAAAACAAGACCTTAAGCCACTTAAGGATAAACAGGGCATTCTTCAGCTATGAAATGACACTATGTTTGCAGGCTGGCAAACTTTCTAGAAACCAATTGGGATAGTGTCTGAATAAACTTACTTTTTGCAAAGTTAAGTTAATAACATTGTATCTGTTAAGAGCATGTTAAGGCACCGCAGAGTTTCGCCAGCAAACCGACCGTGAACAAGTCGTGCCCTCCCCCAATAAAAGTTTGTTTTACGCCTTCCAAAAAAAAAAAAACATTACAACTTAATGGAATATCAAGAAACCAGGGGGGGGACGGCCAGTTGGAGAGGTATGAAAACATTAATACTGCAAAAGGATTACCTCATAGTTTTTATCGGTTTTCCTCCTTTTCTTGTAGTTGAGGATCATCAGTTTTGACAGAGTGTGCACGTGTAGTCGTTTCTCCCGTGCCAATATACCCGGCAAAGTTACGGTCACTATTGCAACTACCCGCTACGATATGAAGACGGATTGAGCAGAAGTCGACAGACAAGTACTTGCCTCAGCGTTTTTCAACAACGAGCCGGGATTTGACGAGTGGCCCGAAATTAAAGATCTAACTCCAGACAAATATGTTTCGGCCGAGAATATTTGTATTACGCTTGAGCCCCGTCCATAAAAACTGCAAATGGCTTATATGCAATGGACCGGTCATTTATTACCGAGCGCCGCTCGTGGCTACAAGTCAATGTAATTTCCCGGAGAATTACAATATATGCAGTTATTGAATAGTCCTATAATCAAAAAGAATACAGCCATAAGACGCCGACCTTTTGAAACCCGGCAATCCCCCATAACGCGGCCTTGCGGAGTGGGGTGAGCTGATTTGTATGGGATTGTAGCTGCGGGTGTAAGGCCTATTTCATACACTCATAAAATCATTGCTGATAACTGATAGCGGACTGCGGGTCATCCATCATATTTGACTAATACAACATGCACAATATTGCAATAAGGATCAGTGGCTATTGCGGGGGACTGACAGATTGAAAATGGCCCCATATTAATTGCATGAGGAGAGGGTCTTTTGCGGACTAGATTGGGTGTGCGGGTCGGGGCGCTGCGATAAGGCCGCGCGGCTGATAACCATTTTGCCACCAAGTCGCACCAATCTATCAGAGGTCATTCCTTTTGACACCCGCCGACACCCAAGGTGGCGGCCCGGGCGACCCGTTAGGTGCAAAATACCGTGGCCTTGCGATGGCGTATGTTGCGCGTGCGAGAGAGAGAGAGCTCCTGGCATCATTAAATGTGCATGGCTGGGGAATATCATTGAGTTGACATGGTGACTGATCATGACTGCAGCCGGCGCAGGGTTGATGGTCTAACAAATTATTTCATAGCTGGGGTCAATACCTCATCAACGGCCGGCCTCGGCCCGCTGCGCTCCACCGTGCCCCCGAACAAGCCCACCGGCACGCCACCGGCTATATATAAAAACCGTTATGACAGGAAGGTTGTGACGGGTTGTCGGGGAGAATTGCCAGCCACATTGTGCATGTCCGACATATAAGTATTGACCAGGGGGATATTAATCATGCGGAATGGGGCAGACATGAATAATATGATATTCTCAACCCGGGGAGGCTTTTCGCCTGGGGTCATGAAGGGATTGCGGGGCAACTATATCATCGGAATTAGGAATTAACTTTAGTCTGCATCACAAGTGAACAGTGTTTACACTACAAATCTTGACCTAAGGCATTGAGTAGCATGATGTACTGTAACCATCTTCATATACCCCTGTACTGTTGTATAAAATATATATTGTACAGGGCAATTACATCATTGTATTTAGGAACTAACTAGAAGATATGAGTGGATTAAAAGTACACAGCTTAGCTTCTACATTTAGTTATCTTTAGTATGACATTTCTATTAGTATATAGCACTCAATGTTGTTTACTTCAAATTCTTCTCTGAAAGCTAATTGCAAACATTATTTAAGTTCTATATACTATTAGATACAATTAATGAAAAACACTTGTTATGGCAATGTGGGATACATGTATGTGTGCAATGGCTTCTCTAATTGCCAATGTTTTAATCTAAACTTATTTGGTTTGACATTGTTATACTTACTAATATATAGCCTCTTCCTTAGATATCACTACCCTGTTGACCTCAGTACAGATGCATTTTTGTTGTTCAAAGATACATGTACTGTTACAGTAGATAGAGTTGCAAAAGTTAGAAACACACAGAAGTAAGGTTAGTAAGATGCTATGGCCCCATCCCCAGGCCAATAAAGATCATTTCTTTGGTCTATTGCTAAGGAAAATGTTTAGTCAGGGTCAAAGTTTTTAAACAAAGGAGTTTCAGCAAGAGCAGTCACATAGTTGGCAAATCATGCATCCTATCGCTACAACTATAGTTTTAAAGTCTTTCCGACACCTTTTGGGGTATAGGGCGGTGCCCATCTCCATTATTTCTATAGCCCCTGGGCCACCGCAAACAGTACGGCAGGGGGGCTAGTCCACTGGTAGTGTTAAACTCCCATATACAGTCAAATCTGCCCAAGCCAGCCACCTGTCCATAACAACCACCTGTTCAAGATCCCAAAATTATTTTTTTTCTATAGGCACAAGCATTAAGCAAACTGCACATTCAAGAAGGCCACATGTCCAAGAAGACCACTTTACCTTCAGTTGGTCCCCTGGTTGGTCTTCTTGGGCAGGATTGCCTGTACTCTTTCCCACAAGTACAACAACGTGCATGTACTTTGTGAAATAGTATTGTTCATAACTTGTATTTTTACGGTTCTAAATATTTATAAGCTAATTTTCATGTCAAATGCCTGACTCAAAGTTGGTTGTACATTGGTTTTTAATTCAGTTTGTTAAACTGTGACAAACAATAACGACATCTTGTATCTATCTTGTATCTAAGTACATTGAGCTAACTTAAAGTAAGCAGAGAAAGCAGTACACATATGTGCTTGGCTGAAGGAGGAATTTTTGGAGACACATACCCCACCTTTATTTGTTTCTTTTTGAGTGACATCTTGCATTACAACTCTGCTCTTTTCACACAAGTCCTTTCCTTTGTGCAGGCATCATTGTGAGTCATGCCCCTACTTAATCATGTGTGACGTATCATAATCCGCACTGTGTGATGACAAAACAAACACTGTTATGGCTGGAAATACCACCTGCATATGCAGGTTAGTGCAGGTAAAATTGGAGCTGTGCAGGTATTTCTGGTGTCTACCTGTACTGGTCGATGTAATGGGTATTTGTTTATGCACATTTGCTATTAAACGTTAAACAGTTCATAGTATATCTTGCTACAGATTTAAAATGCTGCCAAGAACACCTAAAAAAATATGTTTTTCAAATTGATGGACTTCAATTCAAAGTGAAAGAGGATTAGTGATGGTGGTAAAATTTATGAGATTCTGGGACCTTCACACTGACCCCATTTCCTGTGTCTGACCTTTGGACCTCCTACCATTCTGCCTGTCAATCTTCCCCCGAACCACATGCTGTCAACCTACTCTGTCCGGACAAGCATACACACAAACCCATAGGCAGACCCACCCAAAACAATACTTCTGTACCTGGAAGTAATAGCAATAGTCTAGACCACAGTTAGTAGCATCTGATGTGATGCTAGGTTTTAACCTGCTGCATTAGACCCATTGCCATACAAATTCGGTGCTATTAGGCTACCTTAGCAGGAAGAAGGTTAAACAACAGGATGATTGATACAATTACAAACTAAATTCCAGTACAGAGCATCACATCCTACTTTCGTCCCCGGAAAACTTGACTATCAGGCAACCCTTTGACAGGTGTCAATCAACTTCATCTTCATCCCAAGGAATCCTTCTACAGCACACTACACACTACTGACCTGAACTGAAAAAACTTCATACTGTAAACAATACACACTGTCACTTTCCTCTCGAAAGTGTTCCCAAAAGTGAAACTTTGTTACATTCAAGGGCAGATGCTCTCCTCGCTATTAAAAAAAAAAATCCTGCTTGGACTAGATGAGTTTTCTGAGCTAGATTATCCCCCTTTTTGACTAATGCTTGCTTGTGGCCATTCCGTCCATGATAGCCCTAGCATTAATTTTCCTCCCGGCAAGGTGTAATAATGACGGGCAGGAATATTACAAAATTGTTGAGTGTTGATATTGATTGGGGCCGGGGCTTCGGGCTGGGTTCAGCCAGGGGGTACGGGGAGGTCAGACTTAATGTGGCACTCTGGGGTCAACCCCTGCTGTGAGGCACTGCCGCTGTAAGGACAGGCAGACAGACCGCTAAGTAAGAGGGTCTGCATGGGGGGATTTAGGAGGGCCGACAATGCTTAACGGTAAATTCAGGCATTACAGTAAATTCAGGCAGGCTGGCAATGCTAATAACGGTAAACTCTGGGTCAACCCCTGCTGAGAGGCACTGCCCTGTACAGGACACGCAGACAGACCGCTAAGTAAGAGGGTCTGCATGGGGGGATTTAGGATGGCCCACAATGCTTAACGGTAAATTCAGGCATTAGGAGGGACGACAATGTTTAACAGTAAATTCAGGCAGGCTGACAATGTTAATATTGCAGTAAACTCTGGGTCAACCCCTGCTGAGAGGCACTGCCGCTGTAAAGGACACGCAGACAGACCGCTAAGTAAGAGGGTCTGCATGGGGGGATTTAGGAGCGCCAACAATGCTTAACGCCAAAAATTCAGGCATTAGGAGGGACGACAATGTTTAACAGTAAATTCAGGCAGGCTGACAATGCTAATAACGGTAAACTCTGGGGTCAACCCCTGCTGAGAGGCACTGCCCTGTACAGGACACGCAGACAGACCGCTAAGTAAGAGGGTCTGCATGGGGGGATCCTAGCAACGCTTCACAGTAAATTTAGAAAGGCCGACAACACTGTAAATTCAGGCTGGCTGGCAATGCTTAACGGTTAATTTAGTTGTTCTTGTATGCTGCTTTGGAAGCGACTTCTTTGGAATGTTCTCTTCTAAGTATTCATGAGGTATCTGGCAAAACCAATCTGCGGACCGTGGGCAATGCTCCATTATGATTCTGGGGCAATCTCGTGTTTGACTATGGGATATATAGAGCATACAACACGGTGTATTCCGTATTGCCTGAGGTATCGGCCCGACCGCGATCCGACTCGCGGAAGGGCCGAGACCGAGGGTGATGCGGAATACACCGTGTTGTATGCTATTTATATCATACCCACCTTAGAAAACACGTCTTTCAAGGCGAAATGAGCGAAAATTTGGTGTCCCTAAACCAAAAAACTGCTACAACATCCATTCCAACGTCCGAATCCTGTATTCGAATTTTCGAAAGCGGCGCACACGGTTGGGTCGAAACGCGTTCGAATCGTTCTACGGAAGCCCGGTTTATACACCCGGTCGTACAGGAGAATACAACACGGCCGGGAGCACTGTATCGCCGCCCAGGTATGATATAAATAAAGAATTTTTTCAACAACGATTTGTTGATGAATTCCTGATAACAAATAACGTGCTACGTGGAATTAAAACGACCAATTACGCTTCACAAAGAATTTCCTGACAACGCTTAAAACGCTACTGTACACAATGTCATGTAAAACCTTTCATCATCATATTGAAAGTCTTAGAGATTTAAAATGAAAAGTCTGCATTTTTTGAAAATTATCTTTAAATTGATACAGATAACTTTAATTTACTTTTGACTTTTTATATACCTGTCAACTTTGGTCTTGGGCAACAAAATGATTAACTTCTGAATCACTTCCCTTTGTTTGTTTGTTTGTTTTATTTAGATCTTCGTTAGTGTTACATCACTATTCTTCCCGGAGTCCATTATAAAAATAATACAACATATAACAATGAAAATATACAAACAAGTATCAGTATACATGTACACTTGAATTAACCAAAAAAAATTATTTATGGTGAACTCTCCTCACTGTCAGACTAAAGTAAAATAAACAAATTTATTGCAAGTTCTTGTCCGAAGGCTAATCGCAAGTTACAATCAATCAATCAATCATGGATAAAAGAACAGTGAAATAGAGTTTTAAAAAACAAAGGTAAATACAAAAGCGTTTTAACTACAAAGTAGCTAGGAGATAAATATCTAGAGCTATGAGGTATGTAAAATAAGGTGTTAAGTTACAGGCTTTCAAATCAATTATCCAAGAAATATTGGCCTGTAATCCTGGACAAGTTGTTAATGTTAATCTTCAGATCCAACCGAACGGGGCACTCAAACTACCACTGCTTGCATTAAAGGGGGATGTAGTCCCGAAATTGACATGTCCAGTGCTGTAAGGTGTAACTCGATGAATTGGATAAAATGCAAAGCAACATCAAGTCAGCACCAATTAGGCAGATGACTGTGAAATATTTACCAAAGGGAGCTCTGCCGCAAATGAACTGCATGTAAGGAAATGGCTATTCATTACTTCAACCAGTGCCCGTCTCAAAAAGTTAGAACTTTCAAGGCCATTTGGTTGTGGCAACGGCAAAAGCCTCTTTTTCTCGGTCCCAATTTTATTTCCCATAGACACAAGCATTTAGAAGGGACTTCCTCAAGCTGACCACTTGTCTAATGCGATCACGAACGGCACAAATAGGGACTGCAAATGGCCCAATCCCTGCCTATGCTGATCATACCATTTTCATATGACTGTGTGGCGACATTGATTTTTTATGAAAAGTAGTGAAAAATCATGGTGAATACGGCTTGTTTGAGTTGGGTTTTCAGGTGACTGGGGTCCCCGGGCTTGTCTCTTAGGTCATTGGAACAGTCTAATAATTTTCCCACTTACCCAAGCAATAAGAACCCTGTCTATATACATGACAGTGTATATAGTTCATTTGTCTACGGTGACTATTTTCTAAAGGCCGCTCAACAGTTGAGTGACAGTTGGTCATACCTTGGCCTCCGCCTGTCCACTTCCACTTCAGCCGTCCCAAACCCATGCAGACAATCCCTTGGGATATCCCTACACTAAAACAACAGGTGACCTAAGGCCACACCAATTTAATTTGTTGCTTCTCGGGTTCACCTCTTCATTTTTTTCTGATTTGCAAAAAAAAAAAAAAAATCTGCTTCTGAATCAACTAAAAAATGCTCATATTTTGCCTCCAACAGTTGAAGAAAGCCATTTTCTTATTAATTGTTACAGTTGTTACATCTACCAACGCAGTAGTTTAATTAAAAGTTCAAAATTCATTGTTTAAATTTTAACCCAGTCTTTTGTGTTATCGCACCTATTCTAGCATTTGGGGCTATAATAGGATGGCCAGGCCTGTTTTTATTTTTTTTTCGCCCTGTCGCTTCATATTTTTTATGAAAAAATCCGAGAAGCAACAAAAAAAATTGGTGTGGCCTAAACTAAGTTCAAAGGTAGGGAAAATTGTATTCTTTCACAGAGACGCAAAGTCGACTGCATACAAGGTGAGGTAATATCATTTCTTAAAACTATTTTAGGCCTGTGTTGTTATATCTCTGAAAGAGAGCATTGTTTATGAACTGGGACAAGTCATAAATCATTTTTTTTATTGCTTCTTCAAGATGGCCTTTCATTATCATTTGAACGTTACCCAGAATTTCTTTCATCTGCGAAGACGATCAATCTTTACGTTACCCGAAACAAATCCCGTACATCACACCGACTGCTTGGAAGCGTGTAACGTTTTTGAGTGCGCAGCAAGGGTGTGGTCGGTCGTTCCCGCGCTCGTACATGACAGAGCGCCTTTATGAAAATGGCTTTCACGCCTCGCGAGAATCCGCGCATCTCGATCAATGCCAACGTTGTCGCCGGGCCCCATCCGAGCTGTCGTGTGCCGCGCTCCGTCGGCGGCACTGCATCAATTTTTTTTTTTTGAAAATGGGCCGGAGCAGCAAACAAAGTGCAGTGCATCAAGGGTGCCTGATCTCGGGGAATTACATGTAATTTCAATATTGATTTTTGCAGGTAAATGAGATCAGTGGGGCCCGGAGGATGTGCCTTGAATCCATCCTCTCCACCAGATAATCAATAGCAAGGTCACCCGCATGATGACCACCGCCTGTCCGTCAACTACACTGACCACTCCGACGGACTGGACATGTCCGGGGAGTTATGAACAATATGGTTCATATTCAATATATTTATAACTCCTATCTCTGATAGTGTATAGGGAATAACTGTTGGAAATGGAAACAGAAAAAAATGATGATGACCACTGCCTGTCCGTCACCTACACTGACCACTATGAGGGACTGGACATGTCCGGGGAGTTATGGACAATATGGTTCATATTCAATATATTTATAACTGCTATCTCTGATAGTGGCATAACTTGGAAATGGATTCACAGAAAAAAATGATGATGACCACTGCCTGTCCCTCAACTACACTGACCACTCCGACGAACTGGACATGTCCAGGGAGCTATGGACAATATGGTTCATATTCAATATATGTATAACTGCTATCTCTGATAGTGGAATAACTTGGAAATGGAAACAGAAAAAAATGATGATGACCACTGCCTGTCCCTCAACTACACTGACCACTCCGATGGACTGAACATGTCCGGGAAGTTATGAACAATATGGTTCATATTCAATAATTGCAACTTCTTATATCTCAAGTTTGATAATGCTCTGTGTAAGGAATAACTTGGAAATATAAAATTTCAGGTGGTCAGTTAGCAATGGCTTAGTGATCAGTTGAAATTTTAGACTTATGAACAATATCGTTCATATTCAATAACTGCTACTTCTTATATCTCAATTTTTTGTGTAGGGATAACTTGAAAATATAAAATTTCAGGTGGTCAGTTAGCAATGTCTTAGTGGTCAGTTGAAATTTTAGACTTATGAACAATATGGTTCATATTCAATAATTGCAACTTCTTATATCTCAAGTTGATAATGCTCTGTGTAAGGAATAACTTGGCAATGGAAAATTTCAGGTGGTCAGTTAGCAATGGCTTAGTGATCAGTTGAAATTTTAGACTTATGAACGATATGGTTCATATTCAATAACTGCTACTTCTTATATCTCAATGTTTTGTGTAGGGATAACTTGGAAATGTAAAATTTCAGGTGGTCAGTTAGCAATGTCTTAGTGGTCAGTTGAAATTTTAGACTTATGAACGATATGGTTCATATTCAATAACTGCTACTTCTTATGTCTCAAGTCTCATAATTTGAATGTTCTGTATAGGGAATAACTTGGAAATATAAAATTTCAGGTGGTCGGTTAGCAATGGCTTAGTGGTCAGTTGAAATTTTAGAGTTATGAACAATATGGTTCATATTCAATAACTGCTACTTCTTATGATGATATCCTGACTTGGGAACAACTTGGAAAGGGATATTAAAGGTTTTGAGAATGGCTGATGGTCAAGTAAATTTTCAGGTGATCCAAAAACACCACCACCATTGTTCATTAACATTTAGTACACATAGATATTTTTCTCAGATTCAGCTCAAAAAAAGCTCATAGTCATAGTACTTTTTCTAAAGAATCTTTAATCTTAAGACTCTGCCAAAAATTGCAATGTAGGGAAATGACAAAAATCAGAAGTCAGAAAAAGTGGGCGAAAACGCATCTTTTGAAATTGACAGGTCCTCTAGATTTACAAATTGGCTGAGAGAATTTCTACTTGTATTTTTATCCTTTGCATCAATTATCAATTTGCCGTCTTCATTTTCAATACCTCATTCTGTCTATAGTTCCCACTTAAAGGACTTGACTGCACACACAGTAGACACAGTGGACACTATGTGGACAGGTGGACACTATGCAATGTCCAGGTGGTCCTTATGGAGAGGTGGTCACTAGTACATACAGGTTTGACTGTATCCAAGTGTAAAAGACATGTATGGAACATAAAAGTTTGCAATTTCTTATCTGTCAAAATTGAAAAAAAAAAGATCTACCTCAAGAAAGAAGATGGTCACTCATATTCCGGCCACTCTTCCCATAATTCCCTTTTTAGGTCAACACAGAGCAATGGGTCACCATTAGTATGGACATTATCCTAGCATCTCCCAACACCTAATTGTCATCAATATGAAAGCTGTAATTTATTTATTGCGGCCCCAAAATAATGAAAGTACATATATCTGCTTATATTGGTCCAGAAAATTGGCTCACATATCACTGTTGATTAAGCCAAGCTTATCATAATTTAACTTAATATGTCATTGGGTGATTGAATATTTGATAAGATTTATGCCATTCCTATATGACTGCTCTTAGCCATAATTTACTAGCCTGGCCTAACGTTTCCTTTTTTTGGGGATCTGTTATATATTATGTTGCAGTAAATACTGTATAAAGAATGAAGAAAGACTTTGTATGTTTCAACAGGTAATTTTAAGAAATTCTTTAATAATCAGTAGGAATGCCACACCTTGGACTTAACCTTTGTATACTGCCAGTTATTAAAGATATCGAACTGTTCCAAACAATGAGAAATATGGCAGGAATTTTCCCGGCGGCTTGTTTTCCCTCTGCATGTTGTGGGCTTATTTGAATACCAAGAGTTGTATGGTGCTCTCAGCTTGTAGGAGAGCCTATGTGTAAATAAAGCCGTCTAGGCCACCTTTGCTGATGGGTACACATAAATGCTTTTGCTGAATGAAATTAGACGCTGGCATGGCGCGCTCTTATGCAGGTGGAACAACACGGCGTTGGGTTACATATTTGCCTAGGCATGCTCGCTGAGCTGTGAGAATTCTTCGCCACCATAGAAAAAAGCCCATCGGAGACAAAATGTAAGCATGTTTGTGGGCTTTATGTTTGAGTACTTGCCGTTGAAAGGACCGTCGGGGGGAAAGGACGGAGCAATTTGCCCGGAGCTGGCCGGATCGATGGGGTTAAGAGACCACCGGCAAGCAGGCCGATACCGGTTGGAAACAGCGAGCGATTCGGGGGAAATATGGACGGACAAGATTGTCACAGATTGTAGCAAGATGCCCAAATCGTCTTTACTGTGTCAACACGGCCAATAATGCTTCGGATAAATGGTGAAAGGATACGCAGGGCTGTTACATAACCAAACAGACTTCGGAAGGGGCCTTTTGAAATTCAATATGCAAAGTAAACAGCGCTTTTGTGCGGGAGAGATTGAAAGTAGTTTCTATGGTGTGCCTATGATACCGTTGTGCTTTCTACACCAATATTGCGGAGTCACACAACAAAGGAGGAATGCGATCAGATTAAAAGCTGGAAAATGAGGGCTGTACGGGTGTGTGCAGACAGACTTAACATTAGGTATTTAGAAAAATAACAAAACAACTCAAGAAATATGTAGGTGTACGTTTCACATTTTTGAACCTCAGACTGGCTACATGTATACATGTGTACAATATAGATTGACCGTCACTTGATCTTGTTTTTTTTGGCTTTCCAAAGTTTTCTATTTGAAATGAAAAACTGTCTCAAGAAACAGAGCATATCAACTTAAAAAGATTTTTACTCAATGGTGACCTTTATTCAGATCGAGTCCTTTTGTACTTATACAAATATAAATATTTGTTTTGCTCTTGATTTTTACATATTATTTGAGTGAACATTACTAGTATGTTGTTTGAACAGCTTTTGATTTCAAGTGATAACTTTATGATTTTCTCCAAAATCCATCTACCTTAAGATCTGTATTTGGACACTAAGTCTTAGAAAAGGCTACTTCGAAATCCTTTTATTGTCCAAAGCACTCATACAGTCCCTAATATACATTGTACCTGAAACACCTTTTTCAGACTTTTATTTTGTTGAATAGTTTTTCTAATAATTTTCTGCAAAACATATCTTTAGAGACATGTATTTGGACTCTTAAAGAAGTCTATCTCACTCACATATGCACTCACACATAAACAGTTTTTTCTTGAAATTTTGTATCAATAGTTTTTTTTTTTAATTCCAAGCAACAACTTTAGAATTTTTGTTCTTTTTTCCTAAGAGACCTGTATCTTCAACTATCCCAACAACTCACACACCATGCAACACTTAAAACAGTTTTTCTTTAGCTGTTGTACAAATAGCTTTTTAAGTGACAACTTAATAATTTTATCTTAAAACATATCCTTAGAGACCAGTGTATCCAACCACTCACACACACCCTACTTAAAACTCACACACACCCTACTTAAAACCCTTTTTCCTTAATTTTACATCAATGATTGTTTAAATTCCAAGTGACATAACTTTAGAATTTTTTTTTTTAAACATATTTTTCCAGACCTGTATCCCAAGTGTTCAACATTTACTATCCCATGGCTAATCACTCAAATATGACATAAGTACCCTGCATAAAGCAGTTTATGATTTTTCAACTTGCAGTGAGAGTGACAACTACTTTTTTTTAAACATTGTCCTTAGGCCACACCAATTTAATTTGTTGCTTCTCAGATTCGCCTCTTCATTTTTTTTTTTTGATTTGCAAAAAAAAAAAAAAATTCTGAACCAACTAAAAAATGCACATATTTTGCCTCCAACAGTTGAAGAAAGTCCTTTTCCTCCTAGTTGTTACAGTTGTTACATCTACCAATGCAGTGGTTTGATTAAAAGTTCAAAATTCATTGTTTAAATTTTAACGCTATCTTTTGTGTTGCCTTCATGGCACCTACATGTACTCTTAGTATTTGGGGCTATAAAAGGATGCCCAGGCCTGTTTAAATTTTTTTTTCGCCCTGATTTATCTGAAAAAATCCTAGAAGCAACAAATAAAATTGGCCTTAGAGACCTGTATCTCATTCACAAGAATTGTCTTCAACTCACACAGCCCTGCCTAAAGCAGCATGCACAGAAGACATTTCACCAATCCCCCCTAGGTAATATGCAACACGGCAACACCTATTTCAATCTATGAAAATTACGCTCATCACAAGGCAGTCCAGGGAGCATCTCCACTGGCCACCTGCGCCTCTCGGCAATACGGATGGAAATGAAGAGTGGACAATTAGGCCGAGGTCTATTTCACATTATTACAGCCCTGACCTTGGTTTTATAGTGATGAGCATTTTAGCAATTTATCTTGTATCATCCGAGAGATCCCGGCGGTTGTTGTCAACAGATGGATGTTGTCCGTGTAAGTGAGATCATCATTGTTTCCTTGGAAATAACCCTTTGAACTTCAGATGAGAGAACGTGGGAACAATTTGTGCGCTGACTGTTCCCAAATGTGCCACATTAAAAATGATACTACATGTACTACCGTCTGAGGCAATTTCATCAACTGATCACATTTTTAAAAGCTGCAAAATTAAAGTCTTTTATGGTATAGATAATCTTGGAACTGGATAAGAATTTTTTCATTGAGCCAGAAATATAAATGATACTACTACCGTCTGAGACAATATCATCATACTGATCACATTTTTAAAAGCTGCAAAATTAAAGTCTTTTATGGTAATAGATAATCTTGGAACTAGAATATCTGATGAGAAACAGGAAAATATTGTATTTTTTCGTTGAAGCAGAATAATGACAAAGAAAATATTGTGAGAAAAATTCTTTTGGTATTAAGATATCTTTGAGTCACTTCTGAAAGGGAAGACAGTTCAACAGTACTATTTTATTGAATGTTCTGAATCTGATAGTATACATGCGCTGGTAGTATAAACCTTTCAGTTTGAATCACATCAAACTGGTACATACTAGTCCAGAAATCTTTTAGTATGTTTAAGTTTGAAAAATCATTTACGAGTAGTTCTTTCTGTTGAAGTCCCTGAGCCCATTATAACAAGCGTGGCCTTGTAATTTGAGGTAACAAAGCTTGGGATTGTTCCAGTAAGTTATCAAAATGGTACAAAATCAGAATAACACCAAATGCATCCAACAATAAAATATACTGGATAAACGTTACATCATCCCAACCCCTGTTAAGGACACAGCAAATTTATTTCCTTGGTTCTCAGATAATTTAAAATAAATTTTTAACAGGAGGACATCATGAAAAAAAAGAACTTTGGAGAAAAACTTGACTGTCAGTACAGTATTATTCACTCCCTGAAAATCCAGCCTCTGTTTTCATTTTGATGTTTCAGCTTAGCTTTTAACTTCTAAAATCTGAGAACAACAAATGAAATTGATGTGGCTTTAAAGTAAATTTTTAGCAAGAGGACATCATTTAAAAAACGGCTTACAGGAAAAATTTAATGGCGGTACATGTAGTACGTAATATATTCACTCCCTGAAGGTAAACAGACTCTGTTTTCATGTTGCTTTTTCAGTTTAGCATTTACTTCTAAAATCTGAGAACAACAAATTAAATTGGCATGGTCTTAAAGTAAATTTTTAGCAAGAGGACATTAAAAAAAGACAGCTTGGAGGAAAACTTGACTGTCTATATTCACTCCCTGTCATTAAAAAATGACAGCTTGGACAAAAACTTGACTGTCTACATATTCACTCCCAGAAACTGTGAATACCAAGGTACAGATAGACTCTTGTTTTCATGTTGATGTTTTCGTTTAGCATTTAACTTCCAAAATCTGAGAACAACAAATTAAATTGGTGTGGCCTAATGAGCACTTGTGGCCCAGGTTGGGTAAATCTTTGGACCAGTAATGGTACCAGAATGAGGAAACCTGGAGGATTACATAAATCCAGGAAGGACAAGGCCCGGCTTCATCATGGAAAAGGTCCCCCATTAATGCACACACGACCTTGAGACTGAAGCTCTACCACGTCCTTATTGGTTCCAGCCCTCAATCACCATCAAGTTCTCCTCTAATCGGTTGATATTTCTTTGTCCCTAAACAAGAGTGAATTTGAATAAAATCAAAAGATTTGTCAGGATATGTTTGATGAGGAGGTGTTGAATCAGATGCTTTTCTTGCTGAGTTTTGTCCCTACACAACAGTGATTTCAATTAAAAGATTTCTGAGGATATCTTTTATGAAACATATCTAGTACTAAGTTATACTCTTGACTAGCACATATGTCCAGGGACTTTTTCAAAAGTACCAGTTACAGACTAAGCAATGTTAAATTACAGTCCATCAGATTGTGACCATTGCGTGGTCGCAGTGTAACGTAATAGTTAGGAGTAATGTACAAAATGTACCTAAAAACATACCCGTACAAGATGACACTTTGAAACTGAACCCTACCCATATTTTTCTTCGCGATACACCTTCAGTCTGAAATCCTCTAAACTACCCTCCCATAACCAAGGCATTTCCTTCTTCTTACAGTATTTCTTTTGGTCCTAAACAGTGTCGTAAGTTTTTTGTTGCAGAACAACACACAGAGCCCCGCAAACGGCAACAACGTCATAGTTTTTGCAACAGCTAAAGCGATGTCAACATTCCACACTTGGATACGTGGTATCAGGCAGGGTAGCTCTTGCGTCCGCGGAGCGGGCTTCAATGGGCGCATTGTCTCGCAACTTTGTATTTGTGTATTGTCTACTCTCGGGTGGGGTGAGAGTAGAGCACTGCGGGTGATGCCTTGTCATACCTGTCAGTGCCATTTAACTTTGATCCCTTTTCTTCTCAGTTATAATCTCTATGGCTTAAATTCTGCCCCCCACCAAACCACTTACGTCATCCTGCCTATACAATTATGCCACGTAGCTGAAATTTTTAACAACAATGACTCCTAACAGGAACAGAGGATCACAATATCATATGATTTAAACTTTCAACGTCTGTTCCCTTTTCTGCCTAATTAGAGGTTAGAGCTCCTGTTAACTCTTGTCTATAGTGTCAAGGTCGTGAGTACAAAGGACACAGAGAAAAGAAATGTTTCGGTATCTTGACATCATGCTGGCTTTAATGATAATTGGTCACATTCATACAACCTTGAAAAAAACTGGCAATGAAACATTGTGAAAGCTGCAATTAGTGCATAAACAGTTGAGCATTTTCTAACTTTTGTAGAGAAATACCAGATAACAAAGCAATCTCTTCAGAAAAAAATCTCTTACAATCTAAAATTTGCTATCAGTTTTTGTTTACACACAAAACATTTCAGAAAACATTACAAATCTTTTTAGCTTTCATTAAGTAGTAAAAAACTGAAACTGAGATGTTTAAAATCAGTCTTTAATCTCATCAAAGTATGTTGTAAAACAAGAGGTGATGCAGAGATGTCATGTACATGTATTTGTATCCTTAAATTTTCTTTAATAAATGATTACTGTACTTATTAGTTTGTGAAAGAAATGTCAAACAACATCATAAAGCTTAGATTCACAAACTAGAGTCAAACCTCCCCCAAACCCTGAGCTACAGCTGCTAGCAAAAGAAGTATCTCCCAGTACTCCAGGCTTGTATGTGGGTGTCATTCAAATTTTCTTCAAATTCCGTTTTACCTGAGGATCTTGACAAATTAGCCACGTCTATGGCAAACGTCAAGAAAATTGACCCGCCGCCTCCTCCTACCCTAAGATGCCGGCCGTCCGTATGTCCGGAGCCCACTGGGCCTACAGCGCGCCGAGGCAGGCGCATCGCCAGAAGTGGCCCTTGAATCCATTAGGCCCTGCTCCGGCTCATCAACATGCAGCACACAAGGTTGCCATTTTACATGGCTCATTTGACTGCTGGGACCCGGCCTGCTTCAATACACACATGGTAATTGGCGAGAGCAGGACCTCTTGCCACAATTTGATAGCAGACATGAAATGATAATCCCAATATACGAGATGAATTGCACGGTACGGGAGAGGGATGGCGTCGGTCGCGGGCTGGGGCGGCGGGGTGTAACAGGTCCTGACAGGATGATACCCGGCTTTCTGAGCATCAGAATAATTCAGTGTCGCCGAACCCCGACTGGTATCATGATCGTGCCATCACTCATGTTTTCAAGCATATGGATTTATGGGGCGAATTTATGGTCGGATGAAGGGCTGATAGCGGGTACACGTGTGGTTGTAGGTATAGCAGCGGCTGCGGCCGGTATCAGGGCAGCGAGGGAGTTTTAGGGATAGGATTTTGTGTGAATTTGGAGATGCAATGACAGCTACTGTTTTGTTTTATAAAATTTATAGCAAATACTAACCATTATTAATTGATGTCTTCTATATTTTGCGTAAGTGTGGGGGCTTTAAGCCGATTCCTGAAAGAGTGAGTTGTGAAGGTCTCGGCTTCCGTGGAAGTTTCCCACAAAGTACAAGAGACTTACGATACTTGAGACAATATGCCACAAATTGAGGTGATAAGCCATGCGATGTCATCAACAGCACCCTCTGGCAGCCCCGTCGGGAAGTGCACCTCGGTGGCCGACTGCCTCGTTAGGCATGTTAGTCACGCATTAACGGCTCAGGGAGGGACGCACAGCACAGCAGCAACTCTCCTCCACACAAAACTCAATTCTCTGAAGTTTTAACTCTACTTAGAAGTTACTAAATTGCATATATCAGAACAAATTACCTTGTATGAAGGGCTCTAGAGCATGAAATGGCTGCAGATAAACAATTTAGTACGGCGCTGCCAAAAATTCTTCGCTGCGTAAAACCAAATTTGCATCTTATAGTAGCCCATCCTGACAGGAAAAAAAAACACGGCAAGGGGGGTGGGAGGAAGGTATCTTGTCGGAATAAATTCCCGTCGTGTCCGTTGTGACAAGGCCGTTGAGTTGCCGTGGGAGGCTGCAAAGGCAAAATTTATGACCGCGCGAGGCTGGCGAATTGGTTTGCAGCGACCAGTTATTGATCCCGTGCATTTTCTATTTTCATCAGCTTTAATGAACCTGCATTACTTGATCTGTTTTCCCCCCCGAATAATGCAAGCTTTCAAATAACATAGATAACCATCGAACATTACCGCCATGCATAACAATTTATATCGTCCTGATTGTGTGATAAGCTGGACCAGTAGCTAAGTACTGATTCCGAGCAAAGATCTATCCCTTGTCATAAATATTCCTCCCTAAAACCAATGTCAAATCTCCCGAATAATGGAGGGCCCGAAAACACAGCTGGGTCATCCGTTAGAAATTAGTGGTCAAAGCCCTGCAAAAAAAAAAAAAAAAATTAGGAAAGTAAGTTGGTATCGAGACAGGACTGCCGGCGGGGGGAGACGTTAATGTATCGGCAGTGTCCACTCCGCATGTGGACAGAGAAAAAGCAATTATACTCCCCGGAATTGACAACCTGACATTTTGCATAATGATGGCAATATCTCGTTGAGTGGACAGTAACACATATTACCGTCGTCCACTTAATACTTTCACGGGGAGGACAGCTAATGAGATATTTTTGTTATACGAGTCTTCGCCGGGCGATGACTAACACCTACGGGTGAAAGCGAACAGATTTGGGGGGAATTAAAAGGCTACAGCGGACATTTTGTCTCGGCATTAAGATGGTCGTATCGATCAGGATTCTTTTCACATTCCAATTTGCACATGGCGAGTCGGATCTAAGATGGCGGCTCTAATGACGTTCGATCAACGCGGGCGGAAGAGCGCCACGGCTTGACGCAACCTGTTTTAGAATTAATGCAAAAAAAACAGGAACAATTACATAATTTTGACCAGCTCGTTGTCAGTTGAGTGCTGCTAACGATGAGGGACCTAACAGTTTTTGCGGCGGGCACTAAAATCTTTAATGTCGCAGTACACCGTCCGCCATGACTTGAAGATGAAACACAAGTATACACCCTCAACATGCTCATGAAGAAATTTCTTCCGACTCATCATTGCATTCTTCTGTTCTTACTTTGTATATTTTTTTTAAAGTTTTGTATAAGTTTTCTGTTTCCTACGGACTTCAGCTTTGTATAAATGTTTCTCGTATGTTACGAGAAATTGATGTAACTCGAGGGAGAACTAAAAATGGCCGCTTTGAGACAGTAACAAACCACCTGCATGTGAACGGGGTAAATGATGCCCTGTTTTGGGAAGGGGGTAGAGGCAAAGGAAAGATGGTGTGGAGAGAATTTTCTGCAACCCTTTTGTTGAAAATTACAGTCTCAAGTCAAAAAATTTGATGAAACAGTCAAGCTCATGTGTTAAGTAAATTTGTATCTGGCTTCTTTCTTTACTTTTCAGCAATCCTTCGTAGTTCTATATACAGAGCTGTTACTATACAGAATAGAAGTTGAAAGAAAATGTGTGCATGTGAGGAAAACTTGTATGTGCTACATGTATGGTGCATCGAAAAAAACTTGTACATGTAGTAGATCGATTCCTATGTTCAAAATGATACCTCTAGAGAATACATAATATTCTACCTGGAGCATTGTCTTTTAATCAAATGCTGTATCTTAATTCTAACTAGGTGGCTTTCAGTAGAATGAAAGTCTTACTAATGTGCATTATTCCCTTATAGTACACTTACTATAATAGTTTCTTGGCTTTCTATTATAGAGTTTTACACTTTCATCCTCTAATGTTCTGCTACTCTGATACATGTATTCTCTTACTACTCTAGTCAGTCTGAAGTACTAAAGTCCTTCCCACAGCAGATGGTGCATAGGGCAGCACCCATCTCTGTTTCAATGGCCCTTGGGCCACACAGTTGTGCAATCACTACAGCAGGGGACTAGTCCACTGGTTAAGTGCTATGTGCTCTCATACTCTTTCCCTATTACAAGTGCTGAGTGCTAAGCAGAGAAAGCAGTATGTACCATTCTTAAAGTCTTTGGTATGACTTGGCCGGGATTGAACTCACAACCTACCGAATGCAAGACGAACACTCTACTTACTTAGCCATTGCAGACCTCACTGCTCCCCCCCCCCCTTGTACAGTGCCAGGGGTTGAAATAGATTTTGGGGCCAACTTGCACTGGACCAGGTGCAGATGGAAAAAAAAAAACTTGCACCAGAAGAAAAATAGTTGCACCCCCCAAAAATAAAACAAACACAACCAAAAGTACATGTAGTAACTTTAATAAAAACTTCATGGATTCTGGTTTTGTTCCCTTTCCAGTTCTTTATTGGGTATTTCTACAGGTACTGGTAGTAACACTCAGCGGATAATTAAGCAAACTTGCACCGCAGTGCATACCGGCAAAAAATTAGTTGCACGACACCAAATTTACTTGCACCAAGTTGCACACAGAGGGGTATTTCGACCCCTGAGTGCCTAACGAAGCCTGAGACAGCAGAAGTTACAATGATATAGACCATGCCACCCACAACAGCTTCATTTTCTATCAAACTACAGTCAAACCTGCCCAAGGCGACCACCCAGGGGACCGAAGAAAAGCGGTCGCCCTGGACAGGTGGTCTCCTTGAAGAGGGTCGACTCACAACATGACTGAGACATTATTTCTAATTCTAGCATTCGCCAGGTGGTCGCCATGGGCAGGTTTCTTTATGCTTGCGTCTATGGGGAAAATTTCCAGGACCAAGAAAAAGCGGTGACACCATGGCCAGGTCGTCGGCTTGAAGAAGTGGTTGCCTGAGCAGGTTTGACTGTAACAGAAATTTTCTTTTCCTTAACTTATAGCAAGACCCATCTGTTACTTAGCAAATTGATTTAATCCAGAAAAAAAATTAAGCCATGAGCAAGATAGCATTTGGAAAAATAGTCAGACTAATACTTTGAACTACATGTATTTTCACCAGGAATAATTTCTGGATATTAATAATAAACTTTTAAAAGTGTTGCTCATGAAGCTGTTTCACAAGCAAAAGTAAAAAAAAGCTCAAGAAAATATTAATTTTCACTAGAATTTTTCACACAGATTATCAAGATTGTCACTGATTAAAATTATCATGAAGCTTACTTATCATTCTTTGCCATGCAACCAACAACCAAATATGCCTTGGTGGCTGTTTTGATCCATGAGTCTATTACATTGCCCAAATGACTTATTTCGGTTTATTTTGGTGACATCACACAGCTTGAACCACTGACCCCTGAGGGAGGACTGGGACAGAGTTAATTAGGTTAGAGAGTCTACAAGACTTGACCAATCAGACGGCCAGCTGCCGACAGTCCCTTGGGTTGAGAAATTAGCCTGGGTGACTAACTTCTCCACTCCTCAGCTGTGATCTCATTTTCTGACTGGTACTTCATCTTCATCTAAGAATGGTTTCAGAATCGTGATTGAAAAATTGATTCTATTATTAACACTATGGCCAAGGAGGCATGAAAAGCCTTTTGCCTAAAATTAAGAGGCTTATTTGAATCCTGATCTAAAACCTAGTCTCTAACAGACTCCTTGGGTTCTTGGAAATTTTACACCCCTATGTTCCAAAACTACTGTATGTTCTAACAACTCAGCCCATGTTTTGACAAGGTTAAAAAGCGGTTAAAAAAAAATCTCCTTACTTCAGACAACACTTACTTACTGTGTGTTCAGGAATGTAGGGGTGTTGGAAAATGGGATACATTGAAACCATAGTGGTATCAGATCATATGCCTATCCCCTCTGAAAAAGTTGTACAGTACTACTTGTAACCAAGAAGGTACATGTACTATACTTTTGAGCTGACTTTGTGTATCTTTGAGTTGACTTTATGTGCATTTGAGTTGACTTTATGTACTTCTGAGTTGACTTTGTGTACTTTCGATTCGACGTTTATGTACCAATTATGTTATCACCACTTTGACGTTGTAGCGTTATTTATTTATTTGATGTCTCCAGTATGACCTTTGATTTGACTTGGATTTATGTTAATTTCTATTTATGTTACTGGTGTCTTATAAGCCCATATGGACTGGGCAACAATGTCGCAAGACACGATCATAATAAAATTCATTCATTCATTCATTGTACATGTATGAATAGAACCTACTTAGATTAATATACCTCAGTCTATGGATGGCTAATTCCTCTGGCAAATTATTCTCCTTTTTGGCCAGTTTGTACATCTTTTCATCAGAAAGTGGCCACAATGATCAAGCCATACAAAAATGATTCAGGTTTAACGATCTCTTTTCTGCCCCCAACTTCTTTGGATTCAGTTCCACAGCAGTTCTTGTCCCTATACTTTTATTCCTAGACCTACAACTCCTTTCCAAATTTTCCCTTACTTCCAGACAATCCCCTACTATCTTTTTAATTTCTACCCACATATTCTACACATTCTGCTCCACAGCAGTGCAGTGCAGGCAGACAGTTGAGCCCTCCCCCTAACTCTTCCCACCGGTACTGCAGGCTGGCCATGTACAGAGTTAGTTAGGTGGTAAAATCCCTGCCAGCCCTTGTGGGCTTGCCCTGCTCACTCCCCGTATCATCAAACTTCATTTCGGGGTCAATGGGGGTGGCGGCGGGCGCTTTCCAGGTGTCGTTGTCTGGAGCGCGGGGTTTGACAGTCGGGAGGGCCCGATGCCCCCGCTAAATTGGCTCTATCAGCCCCGGCCGCTGTGAAATTATTGATGTGGGTATGATTGGTGCTGCGCTGGGCATGCTCCATTCAAGGCCCCCCAGCACCCCGCTGGGGCTGATGTAGTGATGATGGTGGAACATGATGTTATTGCTGCCTTTTGACCTGTGCACGCCACACCGAGCAGCTTGTCACATTCATTTGGCAGCTTAATAGCGCCCGTCTCCCCAGCCCCATTCATATTCCGCCATGATTGATTCAGGGCATATGATATCTTTACACACCATTACAATGTGGCCGGTCGATAGGTCCTGTATTAAATGATAAGTACAGGGGATATGCGGAATCATACAAGTAATTGCCTGTGTGCACGGGTCAAACGTAGGTCAAGCACAGGTGACACGGGAGAGTCGTTATGATGTAGTCAACGCCAGACTCCCCCGGCAAACCGCTAAAATATCCCGCATTCCCTCCGCGCGCGCTACAACGCGGGCGAGCGCTGAATAGCGGAGTAAATGCGGCCCTTCCTGCGGAACCATTAGGTTTTCCACGCTAGGCCGTCCCGGCACCAGCCTTTTCAAAGGCGGCCCAATGTATTACTGATCATATCTTAAGCTGCTTGATTGAATGCCAAATTGACCCCTGCCCCTCAATATCAATACACTGCCAACGTGACCTGAATGACAATCCCTGATCCCATGCTGGGACCTCCAGCTTCTCGGCTGGAAACATCTGACAACCTTTTATTCTCCCATCTTTGTGATGTTGGGCTTTGACCAGTTGGTCATTAGCTGACAAAAAAAGCCAATACATCTCCATATTGGTAGAATATTAAAGAGTTACCACATCGAATATACTTTTTATTAGTAAAAACATCTGACAACCTTTTATTCTCCCATCTTTGTGATGTTGGGCTTTGACCAGTTGATCATTATGTGACAAAAAAGGCCAATACATCTCCATATTGGTAGAATATTAAAGAGTTACTCCATCGAATAATACTTTTCATGAGTATTAGTAGAACTTAAAGAACATCCCAAACGTTTTATTCTCCCATCTTTGTGATGTTGGGCTTTGACTAGTTGACCATTGTGTGACAAAAAAGGCCAATACATCTCCATATTGGTAGAATATTAAAGAGTTTAACTCCATTGAATAATACTTTTCAATAGTATTTCTAGAACTAAGAACATCTTAAACCTTATATTTGCCCATCTTTGTGATGTTGGGCTTCGCCCAGTTGATCATTAGGTGACAAAAAGGCCAATACATCTCCATATTACAATTGTATGAGAATATTAAAAAGTTGCCACATCGAATGATAATTACTTAGCGCTACTAGAAATAAGGATTGTAACTAAACTGTAACAAAGCAACTTTTAGCTGCATGATACCTGTACTTGTTTGTGGAAAGTTGAAAATGTCACAATTTTTTCCCTATGTGTGATAGTGTATATCGATATGATTTCATAAAATAATTCAATTTCAAAAGGGGTACTTTGTACTGTATGTTACCAAATATGTGGCTTTGCATTTGCATACTGAGAAAAATATTTGTTAATGAACAGTTCACCAAAATCTTCCTTTTGTAAAATCTATATGGCCATGTTGTCTAGTATATAATCTCATATTCAGTTTGTTTGAAATATAGAAAATCTTTATTAAATTTATTCATTTATACTTTGATTAAAATCCTGCACTGTGTAAAAAAGTCTTTCGGTAAAGAAAACCCACCAACACTGTAAAGGTAATAAATTATATCAAGTGGTATCATATTGCAGTAGAAATGACATTAATGTCTCAGCAACTTAGTTTCTTTTGAAAGTCAAGCCCAAGGTCACACTGCAAGACCAAAAATGCGTCTTTTGGCAAGTATTGCGTCTTTTTTGCGACTTCTCAAATCCAGTAAGGGCCGCCTGCTAGGCAAGTGCGTCTTTTTTGCGACAAAGTGCCGGGGTACCTATACCAGATAAGATAACGGCACCGCCCGCCAGGAAAATGCGTCATTTCAGCGACATATGGCTGGTGTCATATTCTGCCATATGTAGTGGACCCAACACTCTCAGATCGGGGCGTGTCTGTTCTAATCGACCGTGAAGTCCTACTGTGTTTGCTAATTAGGTAGATAGTAGCACTTGGGAGACTGTTCGTGAGGAGCTGGAAGACTGTATCAAACGGTAGTCAAATGTTAAACGTTATGAATCTACGATAGTTCTGTTATGTTGTTGTTTCCATAATAATTGTTCTTGTTTGAACAAAGGAACAAGTTAAGCACTGAAGATCATTCTGCCTACGCGCTGCGCGATAGCACACAATCGAGGAGTTTATATGTCAACTATAAACTCCGTGCACAGATCCGAGCTCTGCTGTGAAACCCGAGCCGGCTGCCGCTTGAAGCGCCGCCGCTGGCAGCCCGCTAGCGGCGAACATGTTGATTGATCACCCGCGTCGCTGCATCTGGCGGTAAACCGAGTCAAAGGTCATTCGACGACCACATTTCAACACCATGGCGGTGGAAAATGACATCACATTTTCCAAGCACCGTCGTGCCCGACTCCAAAGTAAAAAAAAAACTAGCTTGGCGTTATTTGCGACATTCGTTGCCTTTATGGACCCAAACCGCGGTTAATTAAGCCGGTTAATCAAGGACTCGACAACGAAAACGTCACAGTGCAAGTTGTCTCACCCGGCGCACCCCTAACTGTGCACGCACGGTTTATGGCCTGTGAGCGGCACGTGGCTGCCCCAATTATGTATGGATTCCTACTATGTTTGCTAATTAGCGACGGCCAACAGGAGCACTTCATAGTCCCAAGGAAGGTTCTAGAGAAGGGGTACCTTCCACCCTTCCTTTCCGACATTTCGGTTTTTGAACCCTGGCTAAACTTTTATATGGACAAGGAAATGCGACGATTTGGAAATTGGGTCGGGAAAATGTCGGTCACAACAAGGAGCTTTCATCAAAGCTGATGAAAGCTCCTTGGTCACAACCACGCGTGCCTTTGTTTCTCCTCCCGCCCATAAATCCTGTTGTCAAGCTAGTCCGTGGGGCAAATCTGCCTGCACGCACGGACGGTACTGTGAACATACTCTCCAAGCAGAGGTTGGGGAGTACTATGAACTGTATATATATATATATACATATATATATATATATATATATACATTTATACATATACATATATACTTGGGTACGCCAAGGCGGTTACGCGCTGTGCCTCTTTCTAGTTTTTGCGCGCTTCATCCCGCGAGCTGCGATCCATTGTTTACAAACCGGGACGGCGCGTCTTTGATCTAGTATCTTTGATCAGCAGCTTGACTACTCTCCAAGCAGAGGTTTGGGTTTTGGGCTTATTTTTGGCGTGTTTTAGGCTTCTTTATCGGGCTTTCTTTTTTCACTGAAATTTTGTTTCTTGTTTTTTTGGGGGGTTTGGGTAGAAATAAAATTTCAGTGAAAAAAGAAAGCCCGATAAAAAAGGCTAAAACACGCCAAGAATAAGCCCAAAACCCAAACCTCTGCTTGGAGAGTACAGCTTGACGTCACATGTTCCGATCTCCCCCGAGGACCGCCAGGACCGATGCGCACAGGCCCAGGCTGGATGCGTCTCAGGTTTCAGACGAAAGAACGGCGAAGTTGCGAAGTTGCGCTGACGTCATGTTTTTTTCTCGTAAATATTTTTTGCATGCGTTTTGCTACCCTCTATCAGTATATCTGGTGCTATGGGGAGCAAATGTGCCACCATAGAGTTCTTTTTCCCTTGTATGATTTTTTGTTCGCATGTATCATGACCCATACCACATCGATGGATCATTTCAGAACAATTTTTGCTGAATATTTTACAAAGAAACATACAGTGAAATCATCAAGTCGTTCCTGTTGTTTCTTGTGCGAACATTAGACTAAAGAATAAAACAAGCAAACAAGCAAACTAACATAAACACACCTACTGTGCACAGATGGTCAGATGAGATGGCGCGAAAACTGCCCCGGACTTCCCACTAAATTATAAACATACACTACAGAGTCCCTGTGCTTTGTTGAACAGTCCCGTACTATCAAATCATACACGATTTTAAAAATGTGCTACAAAAATGGTGACCTCTTACTGTCTCTGCTCTCGGATCGGGGCTGAGCTGGCTGTGTTTGTGCTGCTGTGGTAGCCTCCACCAGGCCTTCCTACAGGGGTACAAATCGTAGAATTCGGCAAAAGAAGGGAATAGCTGGCCAGTAGAGTCGGTCCGCGGGAGGGTTAGTTTCCCCCCTCCGAAGCGCGGCCAGTCAATCTCAAGGCGGCCAGACTCCCCTAGCAAATATCTCCCTATTATAGCCCGCGCAGTTAGTCTGGTAGAGACTACTGCTGTGGTAGCCAGGCAATGATAATGGTCAAGGCCTACTAGTCAAGGCCGTGGTCGTGGTATTAAACCTCTGAATGAGCAAGAACTTTCTTGAAAGATATAAACAAAAATAGGATGTTTCATCATGTATTAGGCTACCAGGATTGCGACAATTCTTAGGTTATGCAGACTGAATAGCGCCATGAAAACGAGGTTTTATCTCTGCGACAAAATTCTGGACAACTCGGCCAGCACATGTGGTCCCAAAGTGCCCTTTCGCGCCAAATATCTTGTGCCCAGCAGGCGGTACTGGGGCGCGCGGCCGATCATACAAGCTCCTGCGTTGTCAAGTTATTCAAACTTTCTCAAGTTCTCTTACTTATTTGGGAATAGTTGATGATTTGATTATTGATTCTTTGGAACTTTGGGAAGCATATGAAGTCTGTTAAAAATTTTTTTTCAACTCCATGGTGATACCAAGGAGTCTAGGACCCATGAAAAGTCTAATGAAAGGAGCCGTAGGGAGCTTTCCTAGCTACGTTTTCCTACGTTTCCTGCATGGGAACACGGTCCGGTCCTCTCCGTTTAGCGCGCATGTGTTAATTAGTAGCAGATGACCTACAAGTTGTTTACCAAGGAGGTTAACCAACAGTCTACAGTCTATAATAAAAGTTTATCCGTGATAAACTGTATGATATACATGTACATATATACATATGTGTGTATATATATATAAACAGAGTACATACAGGGCGCCGGGACAAAAGGTCGAGAAGAGCAAACCTATAGCTGGGAGTGGGAGAGGGGGTAATAATTTTGGTGGACAAGTCACAAAGTACGACGTACTAGTAATTTGAATGTTTTGCGCTGTCAAGTCGTCTCAAACGGCCATAATTTAGTTTGCGGCGCCCTTTCCTACTTTATAATTAAGAAATTCTGTTGGTTTTGCTTGTGATGAAGGTACAAGAGAATTTGCAGGTACATTTGCAAGACAGTAGTGAGGGATTTGAGTACTTACGGATCCGGAAACTTTGCCACGACGGGAGAGGTAAATTTGTCTTGCTCGCTGTTCTGTCGCTTGTAAAACCCTCTAGCTGAACATTGCAAAAATAAAGTGTGTCTACAATTCAGCTCCGAAAACATCGCAGGTCGACATAAGGAAATCCTTCACAGCTTTTTCCCGCCACATCTGGACGACCGAAGCGTCTTCATTCGCGCTGTGCCCTTTTCTTCTCATGTGTCGTTTCAGACCCGGCAATTTCGCGTAAAGTAATCCACAGACAGGACAGAAATGGGGTCCGGTGTGTGTCCTCCGCAAATGTTCAGCAATTTTGTAGCGTGCTGTCGATCTGGCTGTACACCGTGGAAATGGGCAGTAGAAGTGCCCTCCCTCTCCTGTTGTGTACAAAGATATGATGATCTCGCATTGACTTGGTTGTACTCTAGAATCTGCCCTTAGTTCTACAAGGCTGATTCCCCAACGTCCTGTTTCTTCGTGCGTCAGAATGTCCACCGGCCGTTCCAATAACTTCCCGGTTGTGGAGTAGTGAACGATAACGGAGTCTTTCTCGGTCATGTCGTCCCACATGTACAACTGGCCAAATAATCCCGATCGCGCCAAATACTAACAAGTTACATATGTATGAGCAGGTCCCATGGGAAGACGTAAACATCGCGATATGCTTGGTAACAAGGGGCTATAACCTCATTGTTAACTTTAAAAGTTGCAAACGCCAACTTACGTTGTTTGTAGAAAGCCAGTACTCAAAAATTGTGATGTTCTACAGTAATAAAAATTGTTTTAAACTGTTAGAAAGAGAAAGAGCAAGGCGGCTAACCTCCCTGGAAAGAGAGGTTTCAAGCAGCCGGCATGAGAGAAGGCCTTCCGGAAGCAGTAAACAAGTACAAAATGTACTCTCCAAGCAGACGTTTGGGTTTTGGGCTTATTTTTGGCGTGTTTTAGGCTTTTTTTATCGGGCTTTCTTTTTTCACTGAAATTTTGTTTCTACCCAACCCAAGAGGTGGCTGAATGACACTACTCTGGGTATAGATCTCCTCTGGCCAATTGGATACTGTTTTTTTGCCACCACCGTAGGATCTGCTTGGAGATTAGTTTAATACGTCCATGGCCAACGGCGATGCTGAAGGCCTTTTCAGTTAAAATAGCTGTACTTCAGACTACCAACACTCACCATAAATGAATCCCCCCTTGAGGTTGTGATAGCCTGTGAAACCCAAGCTCCGGGGGGCTCCCTACATAGTCCGCCACCCAAGGGTGGCGTAACTAGGGAGGCGGCGAAAAGCGAGGTTCAGTCAGGCTAAGGTTGTGTCACTCACTTGTCTTTTGGGGGTGTGGCTTCAGAGCGACTTGAGGTGGGAGGCGCAGGTTAACAGGACGGTGGGCAAAGCAAACAGACGCCTTTTCTATCTACGGAAATTGAAACACTTCAATCTTCCTACCGAAGACCTCCTCACCATTTACACATCCTTTGTACGACCAGTGTTAGAATACTGCGCGCCAGTCTGGCATCCGGGACTCACATGTGCACAGTCAGACAAACTCGAAGCAGTACAACGGAGAGCAGTTCGGACAATTCTAGGAGGACGCTTCACTAGCTATGAACAAGCCAGACCGCAGACAGAAACGCTGCTGTCAGACCGCAGACAGAAACGCTGCTGTCAGACCGCAGACAGAAACTGTGCCTCAAGTCAAGTTCGGTATTCACTTGACAATCCACTCACCAGCAATGCTTCCACCAAAAGGATCAGACTATCATGGTAGAAGCACTAGAAACAGAGACAAATATCGAACAATCAAATGTAGGACAGAACGACTTTTCAACTCTCCTATACCTTACATAGCGAGGCTTTTAAATTCTTGATCACTTAGTGACAACTATCTGAAGTGTACCTTGTCGGTGTCTTGAAGATTTACCGTGACGATACATGTA